>REGL01000107.1:352507-369693 GCA_004194395.1 Aurelia aurita complex sp. Pacific | reverse complement strand
TAAAAGTTCAATTTAGAAACTCTGTTATAATAGAATTAATACCTCTTTTTAGCTATTTATGAACCGTAAACCCCCCCCCCCCCCCTCTCGCTAGGCTTCATGCAACCTAATTTTCACTGTTGCAAAGAATATTCAAGAGACAATTTTTTGATAATTTGAGCTAGATTTATTTCATAATTGTAGAATTGCGTAGTTTGTATATAATTTGTAGATGCTAGCTAATTTCTTAAATTTGTTGAAAGGTTATTGTCAAACATGTTTTCATTACTGCAAGATTTTTTGTATCTTACGGGCTAGTCCCATTTCATTCACATTGAAAGAATTACACAATATATCAACTGTAAATTTGCTTGGAATGTATAAATGTTATTTGGATGAGACAAACGTCTTTGCTTTTTTCGTTTTCTCTTCTACTTAGGACGACAAGGGCAAGGTTTTAACTTTACGTTATGGTGAAAATGAGGAATTTTGGAAACAGCTGATTTCCGCGGAAAACGTAAGCCTGCAACCTTACTTTTGGTCAAAAATGAGGACTTTCAGAATCAGCAGATTTTAGCAAAAAGATTAAGCATGTATCCTTAGTTTATAGTCAGAAATTACAGTTTATTGAAACAGCTGATTTTAATAAGAGTACTTTTGAAATCAGCCGATTTGAGTAAAAACTTTTTTGTTAAAAATTGGTACTTGTGAAAAAAGCTGATTTGAGCAAGAACGGTAAACCTTTCGTTTTGGTTAAAAATAGATACTTATGAAAGTATCCGATTTTAGCGAAAAGTTAAGGCGATAGCCCTATATTTCGGTCAAAAGTTAGTACCTTTTAAAACAGCCGATGTCAGCAAAAAAGGTAATGCCTTTTGATAAGACAAAAATCATTCTCAAAATTAAATAGTTTTAGCAAAAAAGGTAATGCTTTAGCCTTCCTTTCTGATGGAAAATAGGAATTCCCAAAATCAGCAAATCTTATCGAAAAAGGTAAGCCTACCTACCAAAAAAGGTAAGCCTTCCTCTTTGATCGAAAATAAGCATTTTCAAAATCAGCTAAATTTAGCAAAAAGCTAAGCTTATAGCTTTTATTCTTGATCAAAAATCAAATAAAAATTCTCAAAATCAGCTAATTTTAGTAAAGGAATTAAGCTAATAGCCTTCCCTCCTAATGAAAAGTTAGCATTCTCAAAATCAGCTAATTTTAGTAAAGAAATTAAGCTAATAAATAGCATTCCCTCCTAATGGAAAATTAGCATTCTCAAAATCAGCTAATTTTAGTAAAAAAGTTAAGCCCATACCATTCGTTTTCGTTGAAAACAAGAATTTTCTAAATTAACCAATTGCAGAGAAAGTGTTGAGCATATAGACTTTTTGATCAAAATGAGCATTCTTAAAATCAAGTAATTATACCGAAAGGGGTAAGCCCAAGTTCTTCATTTCATTGAAAAAGAAGCACCACCAATGTCGACAAAATATAGCGAGAAAGGCAAACTTTGCATCTCGATGAGAAATTAAAATTTCATCCTCAAAAGAAAATACAATGAGAAAAAAGACATAACATGGAAAGTGAAACTTCTGATCCCAACAATCAAATGAAGAATATCATAAATAAAAGTCAATAAAATTGATTATAAATTCACCGAATTACATATAAATAGAAAGAGTTTATTAAAATACTGTTTGTTATCTCGTGTCGTTCCAACATAATTTAAACATCTTGCGAAGCTAGTTGTGATCTAATGTTTATGCTTTTGGAAACTACATGGATGGAGCTAAGATGTCCAAGTGACAAGGGGAAATGGTGAAAGACCTGTTAGGAGAAACAATACCCCACTTAGGAATAAAGTCTGTCTGAAATATGATGTCACATGAGAATTGAGATAACGCAAAACTAATCATGCGATTGATTACTTCGATTGTTTCATTCACAGATTGTCTCACTCAAATTTGAGGCAGACTTAAATGCTCCTCATCAGGAAGAGGCTCGAAGATCATGATAATAATCAAACAAATTTTCCCAGTTGTTGTACCACCAGTCATAGACTTTCAAAACGAGGCAAACTTTAGTACTCATAACATAATTCCAGAGAAAGCATTTTTGATATCATCATTGTCATTAAAATTACAACAATTTCAGATTAATAATAATAATAACAGTTCAGTTATCTATCAGTTATCTATCAGTTATCTATCAGTTATATCAGTTATTGGATATTAACAGATCCACATAACATGGCTATTCGCTGCTAAATAAAATATTGTATTCAATTAAAAAAGTTGTCCTGAATGATAAAAAGAAATTTATAAAAAGAAGTGAGCAACGGACTATCTAAGCGTTGACAAGCATAAAAAGCACCATAAATTCTAAATTGATTGAAGAAAATCAATTGAAGGTTCAAGTAAAATTCAGTTTAGGAAGGCCTACAATATGGTGTAAAGGAAACGTCCGTAGCCTTGATTGTTTATGATTTAACAATTTGATGACATCACAATTTTAAATAAGCAGACATGCAAAAACACTGTAATCCTGACAATAATGATGATATCAACTCAGGAGACATTCCCAAACATCAAAACGAACGGGATTTGAATAATTATCATTATTACCCATTGATCGCTAACCTTCTTCGAGGAGTTGCACATGACTGAAAAAAAAATGACTATCATATGAGACATGGGCAAGAAAATTTGAAATGCAAGCACTTTCAACAAGAGATCCTAAGATCAGAGAAAGACCTTGACAATTCATGCGTTAGAATATTCGAAGGCCCCCTCGCCACAATACGTTGGCCATCCTGTGATATGAAGGTGCTTTCTCTACAAAATCATGGCAAAGTACCTGAAATCCTATTTGAGTAATTCATATGAAGGAAAAAGGCAATGAAATCATGCATGATTTATTTTAAAGTTTTGCAACGATTTTACAACCAGTTAGTTTATAGGCTAAGACATAGTTTTGGTTCTCTGCCTGAACTGATAAAGTCACTTCAATAGAACGTCACTACACGAGGTGATTCCAACAATATCAGTTCTGTTCAAAGAGGAAAGAAAGAGTCAGGGACGTATGTATTAAAAGAAAAAGCGGGGAAAAGCATTTGCTGGTAGTATATAACTTAGCCTCCTTTCAAAAAGCATGAAGAAAGCTCAGAACCCTTTGCTACTGCCAAGTATCCACATATGCCATTGTTTCGTTGGATAAGTTTTAGTCACCCAAGTGCCAAGATACAATAGGCTATTCTCATTCAGCTATATTCCCATATCAAATCAAATTTTGTTTCAGAATAGTGTGCATTTGTCATGATCTCCTCGGACTCAAACCATCCAGTTCATAGTACACTGATGCTATGATATTGCTTGATAGAGCTGTTTTTGGGGTTTCGATTCTCCTAACGATGTGGCATCTATTACCAAGCTACAAAATAACTACATACTTCAAAACTAAATTAATAAAACAGAGAAAAGGGTTAGATCTACGAGGGTAAGACGAATCGAGTTAAACGGTATATTTATATATGTATATATATTTATGAAGTCCACTTTCCATTCAAAACTAATCTTAAAGCTGAATGGTACTAGCTAATCCCTGCGTTCATTTTTCATTTCAATTTCAAAAATAAGTTGTCCTAAATTTCAGGGCCATGGCCTTGCATAAGGGCAATTTAATCATTGCTGGCTCTCGGAGGATTTGATTCCGGAGGAGGGATAACTTTCATAAAAACGGGTGCAAGATACGACATTTTTGTGAGTTGACATACCTTTACGTGAGGAGAATTTGTAGGAGAACTCTTTGTTATCAATTTTTTTAAATATGGTAGAAAGGACTGAACAACTAATTTTTGAATGGCACAGCCCAAAAAACTATTTAGAGCTTAACTGTGGAGGTTAACTTTGGAGCATACAGGGCATTGTGCCACAAAAGCCTTTCAAAAGCTCCAAATTTTACCCCAAAATGACCTCTTCCACTATCACAAAAGCCCTGCTTTCTATTGAAATCATGAAACGTTTCCTTCCAGTTCTAACCGGTGCCCTTCCGAGGAGGGTTGCCTCCAAAGTGTAAGCAGAGCNGTTAAACGGTATATTTATATATGTATATATATTTATGAAGTTCACTTTCCATTCAAAACTAATCTTAAAGCTGAATGGTACTAGCTAATCCCTGCGTTCATTTTTCATTTCAATTTCAAAAATAAGTTGTCCTAAATTTCAGGGTCATGGCCTTGCATAAGGGAAATTTAATCATTGCTGGCACTCGGAGGATTTGGTTCCGGGGGAGGGATAACTTTCATAAAAACGAGTGCAAGATACGACATTTTTGTGAGTTGAAATACCTTTACGTTAGGAGAATTTGTAGGAGAACTTTTTGTTATCAATTTTTTTAAAATATGATAGAAAGGACTGAACAACTAAATTTTGAATGGCACAGCCCAAAAAAACTATTTAGAGCTTAACTGTGGAGGTTAACTTTCGAGCATACAGGGCATTGTGCCACAAAAGCCTCTCAAAAGCTCCAAATTTTACCCCAAAATGACCTCTTCCACTATCACAAAAGCCCTGCTTTCTATTGAAATCATGAAACGTTTCCTTCCAGTTCTAACCGGTGCCCTTCCGAGGAGGGTTGCCTCCAAAGTGTAAGCAGAGCAGTACAAGCAGCTCCTTATGTCCCAGCAGGGACGCAGGAAGTAGTTCTTACTTGGAGAAGCATTGCTATGAGCAGGGCCCTTTTTAGAACTGGTGGGGCAAAAGAAGGTTACAGATTGGTAACTTTCGGAAGACATGCAGTACCGATCAGCTAAGAGGAATAAAAAGATACTTTAACTCATCACTAACACCTTGAATATACAATACACGGTATTAAAATAATATTCCTAGCCATTCAAAATAGTTTCAATTTAAGGCTCTGCTTCGCATCTGATCACAACAAATTATCTCAAGATTTTAATCAAGGTAGAAAGGGGAAAATGGATTATTTCATTTTTTGCTCCATTTCGCTCCACCTACCGTAATGTACTTGCACATATGGAAAATATTGGTCAAAGAGTGCCAGTCTCCAAGAAAGTGCAAGATACGACATTTTGGTACATATCTTGTCAAGGAGTGGTTCGAGAGGTTGTAGTTAGGGTGGCTTGAGACATCGTAGCCAGAGAAAAATTGTGAACAAACATTTTATCAACCGTTGCAGAAATGTTTGTCCACCCCATTTTACCCCAACCTTACAAGTTTTGCCCCGGTAGAAGACCCCATTTCCTGCTCAACTCAACGTCCCAGCTAATCTGGTCGCTAGAACCATTGACTAACAGTTTGGAACTACAGCAGACAATATATTAGACTCTGCACAAGCTCGGACATTTCTTTCTAATCCAAGTGTTGTTGCAACTACAACGAATTCCGGTTGAAAATCTTTTTCATCCAATAGAATATTACAATAACAAGAGACCCTTTAACGCGATTTGTCATCTAGTCTAATGTATCTAGCGTAAAGGATCTTCGAAAAAAACCGCCAGCGCAGCTCACTTTCTTTTAAAGAAGATAGCAACCAAGATTGTACCTAAGTCTCTCTCAAGTTAGGTGTCACGTGAGATTTGCCATAACGCAAAATTACTCATGCAAAACACTTCAATGGTTGTTTTTCGCGGGCATTTCGCTTGGCATCTTATTTGAAAGAGACTATAATATGGGGGCAAGGGTGGAGATGAAGATGATTTTTATTGTGCTACTAGACTGACTACTCAGTGATTTCCTCTTCATGTACAAGCATTGAAAATATTTGCATGCGGACTTGACAGGAGAGCCTTAATTTCAAACTTAAAGCTTAAGTCACATATCATTCTAACAAGTAAAATCAAAGCTTTAATGTGGCGATATATGCTGACCACAGGCATTAAACTACATAACATCAAACAGAGCTATAATATATCATACGCTAAATGCTAGATCGAGAAAAGATATTTAAGCACGCATGCCCACTCACGAACAATCCTATCGTTCATTGTGAGCAACACACGTGCGTGCACACGACTGTGTTTTCTACCACAGAAAAAACCCAAGCTCTAAATATAGATCTTTTTAACCAGGAGGAAAATGAGATTCGAATGGGCGATTCTTTCTGGCAAATCAAATTCGATAACAATAGTTTAGGCTTCAAATATCGACGATTTACCAGATTGAACTGCGCGACCCCGTGAAATCTGGTAAATTAAAAAGGTCTATGAAATTTCAGGCTTGCAAGCTTTGAATAAAGTTAATAAAACAAAAAGGTCTTTGTCCCCAAACGCTTCGACCCCATTTTCATTATCTTAGATAAAACTTTCAAGGAGAACTCTTCACACCAAATGGCAGGATGTTGAAATCATATGAAATAGTTGTGATATGCTTTTTGGGCCTCAAGGGAACTTCGATGCAATATTGGCTAACGCTGTGTGAGCAAATTTGCCCCTTTCGAAAATCAACCCTAGCAGATAAACAATATAGGAACGAAATCAGCTTTTAGCCCTGGACCAGTTTCATGAGGGAGATACGTGGCGGGAACTTTCATTGGCAAATTCTACAGGTATGGTTTTGAGATGAAACTTTCAAAATTCAGGTTACTCCGAAGATTTAGATGCACAAAATGTTAGAATGGGTGTACGTAGTCCTTGCAAAATGCAGAAGCTTCGACGAGCAAAAAGACGGACTGAAGAAGGTAGAATGTGGCATTTTATGAAGAGATCTCCAAGAATACTTTTACCTTGCATTGCCTGCTGGGAAATCAATCAAGAGCCTCGGGTTCTTCTTCTACTCGGTGGTGGAGCCGGATGATAGCATGAGGGGGTAAATACCCCCACTTCCAAACAATTAGCTATAACTGTAAATGACAAATAGGATAAAATCCTCTGGTATACGTTTCGAGTGCTTTTACCTTTTTTGGACTTTTACCCCCTTACTATGTTTTGTCTGGCTCCGCCACTGCTTCTACTTAACGGCTATATCGATTGCTACTGGGTTCTATCAAGGCAGTGGCCAGGAATCTAAAACTACCATAGTTTGACTAGACTACGTGCTCTACTGTTAATGGCTACTTCGAGTATCTACTTTTCGAGTACAAACGACGTCTTGGATATTGAAGTAATGAATTTAAAGGGGCATTCCTCGAAAATGAAATGCATGCAAAGATTTATATCATCATCTTGATCGAGAAGCAGATTTTGTAAGCCCTCAGAAACCGTTTTCCTTTCATTGATCGCGCTTCTCAAATGCGAGATATGGAAGAAAACATTCGGACCAATTCGAATTTGAATAGCTACCCTACCATTTTCATGCATAGTTCTTGACGAAGAAAAAGGTAGCATAATTTTGCTATTGTCTGTGGTCGGTCGTCTGCGATTCTTGATAGGCTCGTTGCGCGTCGCTCGTTGAATTGAGTTTGAATGTCCTGTTGTATTCGTTCATTCATGCGTCCACGGTCCAATACGCGCAAGAGAACTTATCGGGTTTACCGACAACTCTCATTTTCTGTCTCGGATTGAAATCCCAGGATAAGGCTGAGTTCTCGGTTTCTATTTTGAAAAATATCTGTTTCGTTTGTGGCCAGTTTGAGCTTTATCTAAGTTGGAAAATGTTGATAATGATATGCATGTACAGTTCACCGATTTACGGTTTTTTCCGAGGAATGCGCCTTTAACGTACAGTAGAAGCCCTACCAATATTGTGGATGAGAGGATCCTCGAAAGTCGGTACTTTTAAATCTTTCTCAATTTAGCTAGATGTCACATGAGATTTGCGATAACGCAACATTCCTCATGCAAAAGACTTCAACTGTTGATATGCAACTGTTGTTATGCAATAGTTATGTAATTCAGGCTTCTACTGTACGTTGGGAAAATCATAATGATTTATAAAGAAGTAAGGAATCAAGGTATGGTCGGGTATTGTAAGCAGCAAGAGAGGGAAGAAAGAAGGAGAGAGAGAGGGGGAGGCAGGGAGATAACATTGGAGGGCATAGATTCATGAAACAGAGCAGGACCGTAACAATCAACTTTTGCACAGGAAGTTTTCATACCTAGTGTGTGATCATAATGCTAACTTGACCCTTTAAAGCACGAGTGTTAAAAAATCTGTTCAAATGACCGGCATAGCGAACAGGATCTGCAATCGTATGGCCTCTTGCTAATTGGCTAATTAATGACCTTCGCAGCGCCATGCAGCTTCTGCAAGAACTGTATGCAAAAGGTCTCTTTGCAAAAAGTTGACCATCACAGTAGAGCTCCGTCAATCAGTAATGTTCGGAGGTCAGACGCCATTAAAACTTGAAAGGATACACGCTACAGATCTACTTTATCTTATTGCAGTCGAGTGGTGGATATACACTTTCGAAGGATGAATTCAAAACTTCATGCGGTGCCATTGGGCTGCTGCACTAAACATTTACCGTTGAAGATTCTCATATAGATTGGTTTAGGGGACTACTTCAGACCAAATAGCAGGACGGTCAACTCGTAAGAGATCATCAAATACCGCGATTGCATGTGCTGGAGCATTTCAAGCTTGAAACAATGGTAAAAAGGCTACCTACGATGGAACAAAGGATATTTATTATGTCTTGAGGCTTTGACGAGATTGTAACTTTCTGTCGTTAAATGATCGATCAAAATATTATAGTCTGGCAAATCTAGTATCAATTTAAATCTCTCTATTTTGGACTTGAACAAGCTATCTTTACGATGGATGGTCATTAGGTGGTCTAGGACAATTTTGAACGATTGGCGCGAAGATTTATTTCTCTAAACAGATTTCAGCTTCTTCGGTATATGTTTCTGCTTTCCAGCCTTTAACATAATTTTCCAAAGGTTATCCCGCTTATGAAAATAGCATAACAAACACTGACTAATCGCCGCTGGCAATCAATTCTACTATGTGCTTTGCTTTCCCTGTCAATCAAAAGGCAACAGCTGCTTAACTACGACTTCTGCCCCTCAATATCACAAACTCTATCACTGATTAGCAATCATTATATCATTGATGGACAATCATTAGAAACTGACCATTTATGATTACACGAAAGTTCCTTGGCTAGTGCAATATCCACCACTCGTATGGAGACATCTTATGGAATTAACAAACTTAAGTGATTCTAAAAATCTTGAAAATAAGGAAAATAACTTATGATTCAGTACAGGACATTTGTGTTAGGGATCAGACAAATCAAAAAGACTCTTAGGATTCACATTTCGACTCATGAATATCACTAACAGACTTAATACCTTTCATAAAATCTATCTTCAGGGTTGTTAACTTTCCTGGGATATGTGGGTATTAAATTGCTCTCAGTCTTAAAGGGGCTCCGTCGCCAAATTGTAAGCAAATCAGTAAAGACCATTGTGCTGAGATCATGTCCATCGTTTCTGCAGTTTGCTTGGTGGCTTTATCCAAGCAACCAAACAGTAACCGCTAAAAATGCACTTATATGGTTGGTTTCTCTGTGAAGTAAAAAGATTTGTCTTCAAACTGATGCTTTGATTTTGAAAAAAAGATAAAGGGTATGTGTGATATTACCTTTTAAAAAACTGCAAAATCACCGTTTCAACAGGAATTTGGAAACGGAGCCCCTTTAAGGACGAATTCGTGCATCAAAAGGTCTAGAACTACAGTTTCGTCTTAATGTTGTGAGGATTTTACTGCAAAGTGGTTTGTCAGGCAGCAAGTACCAATTTGCTGGTGAATTTGCCCTATCGAAATTGCAGTTCGTACTTCTATGTCTTAGGGCAAGAAGTCGAGCACATTGCCTTGGTCATACTGCTGGAAATATTTGCGTGCCTGGCCTGATTCTGAAGGAATCCAAAGAAAATATGATTTACATGAGAATTGAATTTTTGGAATCCCAAGCAGTTTGGCCATAAATGCCCTGAAAGAAACTATGCCTCCAATGTGGAGGCGTGTGGATAGAAAGAACCACGAGGTATATTTATATACCAAAATTAGCATCTTTTGAACTTTGTTCCACTCATAGGAGAGAAATTTAAACAGCTTATATACNTCGTACTCCTATGTCTTAGGGCAAGAATTCGAGCACATTGTCTTGATCATACTGCTGGAAATATTTGCGTGCCTGGCCTGATTCTGAAGGAATCCGAAGAAAATATGATTTACATGAGAATTGAATTTTTGGAATACCAAGCAATTTGGGCATAAATGCCCTGAAAGAAACTTTACCTCCAATGTGGAGGCGTGTGGATAGAAAGAACCACGAGGTATATTTATACCAAAATTAGCATCTTTTGAACTTTGTTCCACTTATAGGAATTAGGAATAAAATAGGAATAATTTAAACAGCTTATATGTAGTGAAAACAGCTGATAAGGCTTTCCCGAGCAAAGGTTTGCAACGACGTCTGGTATATTATTCTCTTCATATTTCATCGAAATGCGCATCCCAAGTAACTATAGTTATTATCAAAGAAAACTTACACTTTGGTAAAATTGTGGGTGATTTACAAAGAAGGTATCATACACATTTAAAATCTCCATAAAAACATTTTAATCTCGGAATAAATAGATTCTGTATTCGTAGCATATTTTCACTTTTCACCGACCCTGCTTGATACAAGACTCAAGTTTGTAAATTGATGCGTGTAGGGCTGGTAATTGTTTTGGTATTTGATGGTTTCGGTCGGTCGGTCGGTTTCGGTACACTCAGTTTGCTACAACGATTGCTGGAAGCTGCCGAGCAGCCGTGACATGTGGAATAGGCTGCCGCCATTTTTCCTGTTTTCCGCACCGCCAATCTTGTCGCCTTTGTGATTGTCATTTTTGTCAACTATGTTATGCCTTCAATCCAGCGAGTCTTTTATGGTTTAATCATTGACAAAATTTGGTATATTCGGTGATTAAGTACTTGGTACGTAATCACAGCGATAAAAAACGGAATCTCTTGAAATTTTCTGGCTGGAATTTCTAGGGAAAAGAACAGTCTTTCCATTGCTTCCAAAGAAAAAATAAAAATGTATTTTCACTGTAGTTTTCCAAAGTAACTTTCAAACTTTGTTCCTATTCCAACACTTTACGGAAATTTCGTAATTTATTTTGACGAATTTGCTTGATAACCGTTTCAGAAACAGCCTTTTAGCATCATATCCTGAAACTTAAAAACACGGCAGAGCCTATTCCAATGAAATAAATTTTCATATCTAGTAATTTGAAAAACGGTTGTCATTCCCATTACTTCCTTACTAGAGAAACGAACAGGGGATTTGAAATGGCCATTAAAGGTTCGGTTTCAACCTGCCCTACACGCATCAATGAACAAAGCATAAAAACGAGGATATATCTTATATTCATATATATATATCTTTGATACCAATAAATACAAAAGAGATTATGAACACTATAGTATGAAACGTTGCTATTGAAATACGTTGGCAGCATCCTGTTGAACTAGCCCTACTTTACTACTGTTGAAGCAAAGAAACAAGACAGTCCTGAAAAGGGGTCATCAGTCCTATTTTCCAGGTCATGTTTTGCAGGAAATGACGGTCAGGTGTTTGCAGATTTAGAGCCGGTGATTAACGTTCCCAGCATATTGCCCTCGCAATTGGTATTCCCAGTCCCAGGACAAAACTCCCTGTCCCAGAAAGGCAATTTAGGCAAACACCAGATCCTAATTTACCTCTTCAGGACCCTCAAAGAAAACAAAGTTTGCAAAAGGATGAATCTTACCTGGCATTTTAAGACAGGCTATGAGTAAACTATAAATGAACACATAGTTGTTGTTTAAATGCGTGCGCCCTATGGTACCAATTTTTGGTATTTAGACTGATTTTTTGTAAAGTTTATCAGCATATAAGAACAAGAATAGCGATTATGTCAAGAGAAAGACCCGTTGCTGAAAGATCTCCATAAATTAACTTTTACAGGTGAAATCAAACTGTAATAATGTAGGAGAGAACATTTGCATCTCATCACCTCCGTTCATATTATGCAGCTGATCTTCCAACATGTTGTGCCCTTTCCGTGTCTATTTTCATGTGTCTATTTTCATGAACAAAGGTGCGATATTAACACTTGGTTGTATACTAGCAGTAAATTTTAGCAGCAGTCTACGATTTTGCCACGAAATCAGTTGACGTAGAAAGTGTTCAGGCCAGTTGAATCTCTCCAGTTTTCATTGGATCCAATTCAAGCAAAGGAACAGTTAGCTTTTATTGTTATTTATTCAAGTTTCTGCTTTCGACGACGTCTTTGAGTTTAGGCATTCAAGGATTGTTGTTTTGTATTTTTTAGTCTCCTCAGCTTTCATTTGTAAATATTATTTCTTGATGTTTTTATGATGGCTTTAAACTGGAACAAACTTTTAAAATGTACCTTGATTTTCAAACTTTTTTTCTTTAATGGAGGAATTGGCTTACCGAGAGAAACTGAAAAATAATATTGATTCGATTGAATTGTATAACGGTAAATTCAGGATTTGCCTGTTTTTCAAACTCATCAAATAATTTTTGGCAACTTTGATAATTTTTGCTTTTCGCTCATTCATTCATTCATTCATTCGTTCATTCATTCATTCATTCATTCATTCGTTCGTTCGTTCGTTCGTTCTTTCGTTCGTTCGTTCATTCGTTTCAAAGAACTGGTTTCCTTTATTTTTGTTCCTCGTCTTCTCTCATATCGGGAATACCCAACAGCTTTTGAATAAGAGATAGAAATAAATTCATCAAGACTTTTAATGCCGATGAAATTTCATTTAGATACGAAAATTAGAGAATTGTGTGAAAGGAACTAATTTGCCTAGTACAGCATGTTTCTTTCGAGAAGGACTGTAAAATCACACGAAAACTGCGGAATAAGTTTCACTTATGGTTTTTAAGCATTTTGATTACGCATTCTGTTTGATTGTGGCATTTTACCAATAAATCAAAATTTGAAGTCTATGATATGGGGCCATCGTGGAATTTTAGACATATTCATCTACTGCCAATAGTTTCAATAGCAATGCCTTAAAAAACTGTATATACAATCGAGTAAGTACTCTCTTAAAATTATTTACGTTATCATTAGATTTGAGATTATCATAGAAATGCACTCACTAGCTAGCTGCCATTTTGAATTCATCCGGTTGAGTTCTATAGCCATTTGTCTTTTCGAACGGAGAATGTGAGCTTCCCATTGTTGAATTCACCATGCTTGGCTCAACCGATCCAGAAGGGCTGGATTTATTTGGACTAGGATTCTGCTCAGTCATTTCATATCTGTTCCAACCATCTGGCACTCTAAGATGGGACCGTCCTTCTCCAGATAGCGATAGACCCATTGTTGGTAGCATCCTGTCGTCGAGCCGTGGCCGGGACCGTTCTTCTGCTTCACGAAACCGGTTCATATGAGGCAGCATCTGATCACTTGTAGGTGGGGCTATCCTCTGAGGTGATCGCTGGAACCTTTCATCTTCGCTAAATGGTGGCCGCTCCTCACGACCTCTTTGCATTCTGTCATCAAGATGGTGATGTGCTGGTGCTAAGTGATGCGAGGGTTCACCCAACGAACGGGTCCTGTCTTCAGAAGCACGTATTCTCTCCTCAGCAATGCGACCACGCTCATCTAGGATATGAACGGGCCTTTCATCCAGACCTCGTGGCGATCTATGCTCAGATGGAAGTACAAACCTGCCATCAGGGGTTCTCCGTAACATATCAACATGAGGGGGTACCATGATCTTCTCTGAAAGGTGAGACATCTCACTTGGGTGTTGCCTGAGCCTATCAGGGTCATGGTCTGCTCTTCCTTGCATCGACACAGGCAGCCGATCAGCGCGCATGTCATCAGTTGCTGCCAACAGGTCAGAGGAAGTTACAATTTGGCGATCACCACTCCTAGGACCAACCTCAAGAGAGCCTTCAGGGTGAGCTCCCTCTTCTCTGCTTTCAAATACACTTGAAGCCCCTTCTGATGTTTCACTTTTGAAGCGCTCCCGGTTAGCGAGATGCGGCACATCACTGGGAGATATCAGGGCATGCCTTGGGGGAGATGTCCAATACATTGGTGGCAAATCACTGGGAGGCCTTGCAAAGTATGGACGATCCATAAATCTATCAGACATTGATCTTGGCTGGAAAACCATCGAACCAGGGTGATATCGAGGAGGGGGTGGGGGTAATCTTTGAGGTGGCGAGCCCCTTTCATTCATAGGCGGTGGCTCATATAGATCATGGGGCATCCTTTGGAAGGGTAGCATTGATGGACCGTGTGGGAGGAAGCCCATTGATGTTGGGCCTGGCGGTGGGAACTGATGAGACGGGACAGCACCCATGGTTGGCCTTGAAAATGCATCGGCTGACTGCTCCATTCTCCTTTGCTCATCCTCCATGGAAGGTATCCTGTCTCTACGAACATTGCGACTGGCTCGGTTTCCAGTTCGACCAAGAACACGCCCACCATTCTTTTCTGTCTCGTTGATAGCCATAGCAATAGCAACCTGGAAATGAAGTAGAAATGAATTTTGAAGAAATCTAACATTAGGTATGGGATTTGAAAAACTTTCTTCTTATGGCAAAGCTAATATTTAATGGCTACAAGGGCCTGATATTTTGTGGTCCCTTGACGCTAAGAATATGCGGTTTCAAAAATTGATTTATAATTTCAAAAAGCTTATTTATCCAATCACTTCCTTCTATCAGACTGGCATCATTTTACACAGCTTCTGATCTGTCTTCCAGATCACAATTTCTTTTTTTAGTTCTCACGGTCGATTTAAGAATATTCGCAGTTAGAAAATGATCGTTCGATATAGAATTGGACACAAAAGATGGGACTGGAAAACTAAACAATGTCTTGTTCTAACGATTCAAAGGCATCCCATTTTTTACATCCGCTTCTCTTTCTTTGTACGAGTAAAAAATATCTGGTTTTCAAATTGAACAGTACCTTCCCAGTTCTAAAAATCAACAACAAAAAGCTGCTTTGAGTGAAAATTCCTTCATATACCCTGGCAGACCCAAGAAATTGCCCGTACCCAATTGCAACACATGATGTTTACAATGTGCGCTTGTCATCAATCCGGAAATATTTCCATAGAATCAGACCGCATGTTAAAAGGTATCTTAAATTGATAATGGGAAGGATCCAAGCTTATCAGATTTGAAAACCATGTTTCTTTATCAAAGAAAACGAGGGCTTATCAGCGATTTAGGGCACAAAATACCTATTCTTGTTCATGAAATAATAATTATGGCTTCGGTAAGAACATATTAATATGCGGCACAGCGCCATATGTATCTCTACATAAGTGAATTAGAGACTGATTTGGTTTCTGGCATTATCAGATGCAAGCATGTCAATGTTTTTGTGTTGGAAACAAACCCTTAAAAGGGTGGATTAGAGAAGCTATGTATGTTAAGTTTCAAATGAAGATTTTTGTCGCAAAAAATTGATACAAACTGTTTGTATCAAATGTTTGAAACTTCTTAAATCATTCGAAGATAATTCCATTGAATCCAAAGCGTTGCATCCCAAAAAATTGGCTTTAATGTATGCAGTACCGTTCTAACATATTGCTTGAGTTTAGGACAGAAGTCAAAAAGTGCGCGGATTGTGGCGTTCTGTTATTGCTGTGTATAGAGCTTCCATGGCTTTGGCTAAAACTGGAAAACAGTCAGTGTGTAGCTCAATTCAATCCACTTTCAACTATCAAAATGGCAAGACTTCTCAAACTCAGTGATTGCCTTTTAGTGATACAAAAACTTTTGAAATGTAATGATACTCTATCGTCAATGCTAATCATTGGCTGTTTTTGGCTAATGGAGAAATTTGACTTTGGTTAAATCCTGATTACAAAAGAAAATAATGCGCCTAAAATCATGAGAAAAATTATGAAAATTAAATTGAAGCCTTAGTAAGAAGTTGAAATTGAAATTCTACAAATTTGCTTTATAGATTATCCTGTATGGTTTCAAACAATGCATGCATTTTTTGGAATCAACCGGTCTATAGGTTTCTGAGAAATGTTGGGTGAATTTGGCCTTGTCGTTTTGCAAACGGAGGGAGCAGCAAAAAACAAGGGTAAAATATTTGAAAATGTATATGTACCTCAAGAGGTGGTAGAACTGTATCGCTCCCAGTTGTTTTCCGTCTTCTTTTTCTTATTGGTTCTTCAATGTTTACAAAATGAGTGTCTTTGGCGTGTTTCCTAAGATTATCTGCTCGAATGAATTGTGCTTTGCATAGATGACATTTAAAAGGCTTCTCTCCAGTATGACGTGTCAAATGGCGTTGTAGATCAATTTGCTGCGTGAACCCACGTCCACAAACATTGCATCTATAAAAGAGATTTACAAATCCTCAAATTGATAGATACATAGCGTTCCAAAGAAAATTACGGTGTGCAGCAAAATTAAGGCATTGAGAAAATTGGGTAATATTAAAGTGATAAAGTAAAGGAACTGCGCAAGGCAAACGATGTACATTTACATTTTGAAATTTTCAATTCATAATATTTTTGCACTAAAACCCTATCAGCTAAGCTAAACATTGAAAGGCGTTCTACATAGAATTTGGACAAACTTTTCTGGAGAAGAACTGTTTGAAACAATGAGCTTGAAGTTGAGTTACATACTTAGCACTAAAGAAGGTAATTAACTTGTAAGTAACCAGTACTTTGAACGTCAGAAAAGTTGAAGATGGATATTTTACCGGTAGTGAAACTCAGTTTTCAGCCTGTTTTAGAATAATGGATTTGCAGATTTGAATTTGCAAGCATTAATCATTTCTCGTTCGATATGTTGATCAAAAGTTTCTTGAGAAGAGATGCACATGAAAGCATTTTGAAAAGACTGCTACTGAGTAACTCTCAGCGCACAAAATTTCAAACTTAAACGTAACTTTCTCCAATACACCAAGGCCTAAGATGAACATGCAAGTTGTCTGTCAGTATTCTGCGGGATACCTCTCACCATGCCTCTGACTTCAAATTGCTGATTTGCGAGCTTTAAAATCTCAACCAAATGGCCTATTTGGACTTGCGTTGTTAAATATTCTTGAAGGAAGAGAGGGTGCATACAAAGAAGGCCAAACCAGCAAATGAGCCAAGAATTGTCCGAGCTTGCGAAAATGAGATCCATGAATCCTACTTCCAGCAAACCCTTTGCAGCAGTATCAAGAAGAATGCAATCTCAAAAGTAAAAATTGAGCAAGATCTGCAGTAACTTTAAAGTCAATGATTCCAAATCCAACCATTTATGCTTG
>REGL01000107.1:311726-332860 GCA_004194395.1 Aurelia aurita complex sp. Pacific | reverse complement strand
AACTATCTATGTATGCGATTCTCAGGGCTCTCTCGTGGATTTTGTTCATTTTCTTATAAACCGACCTATCATGCAACATCCAAATAAGTGGACAATAGTTAAACTGAGAGATAACGAGAGTGTTCATCATAATCCTCAATTTCTCAACAAGTGTTTTTATATTACGGGGGAAGTTTGTTGGAAGAGATGTATCAGCAGTCACTTCAGGAAATGCAATGATTTGAAATATCCTTCCCTGACTTTTATGGAAGCAATTCTTTGCCCAAGACAATTTTTTTGAAGGAGAAATTGAACCGTTTGAACTTGAATCAAGTGTTTTGACATTAAGGGGGAAGTCTGTTGGAAGAGATGTATCAGCAGTCACTTCAGGAAATGCAATGACTTGAAATATCCTTCCCTGACTTATATGTAAGTTATTCTTTGCCCAAGACGAATCTCTTAAAGGAGAAATTGAACTGTTTGAGCGTTTGTGTTTTGATATTATTGGGGGGAGTTTGTTGAAAGAGATAATGGCGGTACCATTTTTGATATGCAAACAAAGTATTTGAAGGCAAGCATTCCACAAACTCTATTCTTGCCCAGATCTGTTTCTGCAACTCCTCTTTTTGTTTAGAGATGCCGATTAAATAACAATGAAATATCTGTATTTTTTATCACGCTTTTGTTAACTACTAAGAGGAGTTTGTGAAAGAGATACAGAGTGGTAAAACACTTCACAAGCAACATTCAACACATTTATCATAGCCAAAAGGAAACATAAGACATGAGTAAATTTCACATTTTAGGCTATAGTACCATTGCTGAGCAGAATGAGACATCTTTTACTGCCATGCCTTCCTACGTGCTTTTTTCGTTAGGGAAAATTCAGTGAAAGAAGCAGTGAAAAAACTTGAGCATTAGCAATGGCATGTTTGGTATACCATTCAAGGGTAAGCTTGCTGCAAAAAAATACAGGATTGCTTCACAGTCAATACATCAACAGCTGCCTTTTGTGAAAAAAATTGAAAATCCAACATACCTGATGACAATGACAAACAAGCATTATTCTTTTCTGAGATCTGGAATGGAATAAGAAAGTAAATTATAGATCAAAACAGCAAAGGACAGATGCATACTATAGACAAAATCGGCCAAGATTTGTTTGCAATTTTTCAAGTCAGGAGATCAATTTCTTGAGAAAGCATCTTTTGAATTCTGTAACATATTTCGTGCCATAAAAACTTGTGTCATTAATGCAGATAGTAGGATGATACTGAAACTTCCTAAAAGTAGGGTGACATGATTTGATATAGGTAGACCGAACCTTAGCCGATTTTTTCTGTTAGAGTTTTACTGGATGCCTCAACGTGAAACGAGTTGTCCCATTTGGCAAGAAATGCAAACTAAGGCCTCCTCGTAAAGCATGTCTGCTGCTTATTTGCAATTGAATATTGCAACAGTTACTCATAATTTTTTAAGTGTTTTATTCGAGGATATTTCCGGAATGATGTGAGCACAGTAAATATAAAGGGAGACAAGAGAAAATGGGCAATCATGTATCTCCCATTTTTGTAAAATGGAGGAAATATGATCCTTTGCTAGCCTTATGGAAAGCGAAACAAACAGACCCTTGCTTGCCCAGAAACGTTCTTTATTGTATACAAAATTCTACATTGGTGCCACAAAGGATCATGGGAAACAATAGGTCTTTAAGATGTGCCGGCCGGGAAGTTATCCAGCCATCAGGCAAATTTTTGCCACATGTTTGGTAAGGGAGGACAATAACAGTTTGAAAAGCAGAATCAATGAAAATAGTGGCATATCCACCAAAAGAATATTGTTTAGATTCATGTTTACGAAATTACGTTTGTTCGACTTTCGGCCACCCCTGAAGAAGTGGTTTTGCCCATAAGATTTGCGCAACAGGAAAGGTAAACTCTCATTGTCCCCTCCTAGTCATTGCCTTGCTAAAAAGCTCTGCCATGCTTCCGTACCGCATCTGGCATGACACAAAATGTGGCATACTCTTACCACTAATTTCATTATGTCGGAAGTTACTTAAAGTGGATAGAAGATACAAAATGAGTACAACTCCAAAGTAATGAACCAAAGACTTTTGATGAGGGTAACTGCAAAATGTTTGGTTGCAATTAAACGCCGTCGACCGTGACATCCAATCAGTGTAGGAAGTTCATTGGACCTGGCGTACTGACGTAAAACTAGTGAGGTTTCAGTAGATGACGTTTGGCCATAAACTGAAGTCAAAAGACTTTATCGCCATACTTTTTGAAGGTAACATGGGGGTAACATGATCTGACGGAGAGCTTCACATCACGCACTAGCTTTTCATAAGGCGTCGTCAAACACATTCAACCACTCTGGGTAGAATGTAGGCCTTGAATTTGGAGGTAAAGTTGGAAACTTTTCGAGAATTGCATTGCGAAGCCCTGTTAAGCTGCCAAATTAAACATGCAACTGCAGTAGTTGGAATATGGGCCTTGAAATTTTGACTCATTAAAAGTAAGGAAATTTCGGAAATTTCAGCGCTAAAATGATTGAAATAGCTGCCCAATATTGATGCAGCATGTTGCGGGAGAGTGCTTCGCAATTCGCAAGTATTAGCATTGTGTAGGGTAGGCCTACAAGCTGTGAAGCAAGAAAGCGAAAATTCGATTTTGTTTATGCGCAAAGTAAACTCTAGAGCTAGGCAGCAAATTCTTCATATGGTGCCATTATAGAGGGAAAAGACACAAGGTCATCGAGTTCCCTCTATAACTGGCACAGTATATTTAACTACATTGCCACACTAGCAAAAGCAAGGACAAGGAACGAACAAAGAAAACAATGTAGAAACAAAGAACGAAACAAACAAACAAATAACAAGAGCGAACAGAACATAAACTAAATAAACACAATTTTCAAAGTATGTCTCAGCAGAAATGCTGTGGTTTTTGGACACGTTAGTTAACAATCTGGCATATTCGATTCAACATATTCAACCGACTCTACAATTCGGATGCAACATGCACTTTGCACTACCAATTTTGCAACTAAAGATGCAAACATTGCTGGTAGTATGCGTTCATTTAGAGCGTACAATGGTAAAAGTTCAGATGACGCAAGGCCATCTATCAAGGAAATATGGCTGCCACATCCTGCACATGATGCAACATATCTAGTGGCAGAGCTTCATACCACATGTTTACAGCCTTAAACATGCAAGCATTGTGGGTAGTATGCCTTCATTTAGAAGGCAGATTAGTGAAAGTGGAGATTATGTTAGGCCATAAATGAAGTAAACGGGCTGCCACACCCTGCTCTGCTCTTAGAATGTTAACTGAAGAGCTTCACACTACTCGTTGTGACTTTAAACATGCAAGCATTGTGGGAAGTGCATTCGACCTGGGAAAGCAATTCGTGACTATGTGGTTTCGGGAATGTGGATTGATCGGTGACATCAAAGATTGCGAGACTGATAAATGAAGACTTTGCTCGGATCATTCCTAAACCGTTCAAGAAGAAAGCGTATTTTTATAACACCGTGAAATAACAGTTAATCTGTTCTTCAACAGTAATCTCTGTATGCTCAAAAGTTAGTCTCGTCACGATAGGTTTTTTTTAGGAATGGCTTGCATTCGTCTTGCCACTGTCAATAATTGTATTACCTCCATTGTTCTCGCTTTTTCTTTAAATCTCAAAGCAGGAATGATATTTCAAAGCGGGGTTATTGATTCGAGATGTAACAATTGGATAGATTAAGAATGAAAGGGAAGCTAAAATAAACAAGATTGCAAGGTCTCCACTGCCTCAATTAATACAAGGATTAATTTCACTGCTTTTTTCATGTTGTCAGTAACTGTAGTATCAATTTAAAATGGAAGTCATAAAAGAATTTAATTGATTTAAGAAAATATCTATGAATTTGAAACAGCCTTTTGGTACTAAAATGTTCTTTAAATACATGCAGAAATACGGAAATTTCTGGTATAAAGCATCATATCTCCAAGACCGACGGCAGTTGTGCAAGGTCAATGGTGCTTCGTCACGAATAGAAGAAATACACTATGGTGTTCCACAGGGATCTTGTCTTCGGTCTCTTCTTTTTATAGTTTATATCAATGATCTTCCGTTTTGTCTGGAGAACGGCTGGGTAATTATTTTATTATTATTATTATTATTATTAAACATCTATTTAAAGTAGGCTAAAATAATGAATAGCTAAATTACAGCTAATTAAGGCCTACTATTTACAATATACATAATTTACAATAAAACTATTAATATATATTACAGGACAAATCAGAGTTAAAATCTATCATGTTAGAAACCCAACTTGCGGGATATATACTTTGCAAAGCCTACAGTTGCATTTTCCACCATTCCTGCATCTAATTCGTTTTTTGAACATAGGAAGGCTGTTAGATTGTTTTATTTCTTGCGGTAAATGCTGCCACAGTTTATTTCCAAGGTAAGTAATGGACTCAACTCCAAAGGACGTAGTTCGTACTTTTGGCAGTTGAGCATCATCACCATGCCTTAGACAGTACCTAATATTGCGTTGCATGAAAATATCCTTCATGAATATCCGCCTTTGGTTTTATAAATTTCAATCATGAGCAACTGTAGGTTTCTTACATGGATTGGCACCGATTTGGATTGCTCCAGGAGAAAACCGAAATCGTTCTCGTAATCTTTATATGCAATGCGCAATGCCCTTTCTTGAATATGATTTATTCTATGATTCAAAGCTCTACCATAGAACATCCAAACAAGCGGACAGTAGCTGAAATGAGACAAAACAAACGCCCTCATTAACTGCTGCAGTTTTTAAAGTGTCCATGTATCGTGATATTCGAGCAAGAGCATGGAGCATGGGTAACCGTGTGTGCTGATGATTCCAGTATCTCCTTTTCTGCAAGGAGTGTCAACGGTGTGAAATTAACGTTTAACAAAGAACTTGATTCTTTGAGGGAATGGCTACAAGGCAATAAATTATCAATGAATGTCCTGAAGACACAGGCGATGGTTTTTGGATCTCGCCCTAACCTTAAAAAAGACTTCGAAAAATCTAGTGGCACCCTCCTCCTTTTCTATTGGTGGCTCCGAAGTCGAAATGGTTGATAAAGCATTTAGCTTGGGATGAACATACCCATTTTGTACGATCTAAGGTTTCTCGTGCTATTGGATTTCTTAAATATGCCAAGAAGTTACTTCCAACGGACACTCTCTGTAAAATGTACTGTGGTATCGTTGAACTGCATCCCCACTACCGCTGTTCAGTCTGGGGGCATGTCGGGGGACTAGGTTGCAGGTGTTGCAAAAACTTCAAAACCTTGCAGCTAGAATTGTGACCAGCAGCAGTTATGATTCTTCCGCTAGTGCCTTCATAAAAAGTCTGAATTGGCCTACTGTAGCGGATATGATAAAAACCGATACAGCTTGCATGGTTTATAAATCGATAAATGACCTTCTTCCAGATTACCTGTCAGAATTGTTTACAGAAAAAATGTTCGACATGCAATATAAAAGATGTAGAAACACAACAACTGATCTCCAAGTCCTACCAAAGAAAACCTGTAATGGTCAGCTAGCATTCTCACATCGTGGCGCTGGAGTTTGGAACCTCTTGGATTCGAAAGTCAAACAGGCATCCTCTTTAAAAGCATTTAAGGACGCTTTGCAATAATTTATTTTGTTACTTCCTCGTCATTAATTTATTATTGTAATTAGAAAAGGTTACTTTACATAACTTAATTGGTAAGATTTCATGCATGGCCCCCTGAAAAGCTGTCTTTCTTGACTGAAAGGAAAGACCTATTTCTTTGAACTGAACGGCTTCAAAGAAATTTAACTATTTCACTATAACTCTACCGAATTTTATGAAATCTTCAATAGTTGCAGAATCAGAGTGTTTTTCTTCGTATTTTTGAAAACAACTTGAAACTATCGTAGTTGCTAAACTTTTTGATGAAACATGAAACACGTGAAATAACTTTCAAGAAAAAGATTGTTTGAGGATATGGTGTCAAGCAAACTTTTGTCACTCTCCTGGTTTAGGATTTAAAAATCTGATGACGTCACATCCTCAAATGAGTTGAAAACTATTCTGTAATTTCGAAAAATATCATGATTTCTGAAAAGTCCAAAGGTAGAATTATAGATATTTAGCTAAAGTTTCTTTCAAGCCACCGATTTAACACCAACACACCGATTTAAAGATGTTTACACCAATTTAAAGATTTGGAACCTATTCTCTATAGTTTCAGTGGTGGTGTGGCAGTCCAACTATACAATACCATATTTGGCAGTTAAACTAACTTTTTGACCATATTTGGAAGCATATATTTTGTTCCTTGCCGCTCACCTTTTTGACGCACTCGCAAAGGATCAATGTTAAGAGTTGTTCAATAAGAGGTCATACGTGAATTGTACCCATAGAGATTGTATGGTTCAAATAGTAATTTTGCTACAGATTACAGCATTCAATAACGACAAGGAAAGGGGGAGTTTTGGAATGGCAGCAAAATAGCCACATTTTTCAATTTCGATAACAGGCAGATAAGGGTCAATGAAGCGTTGGCTTAACTTATCACGTAACATTACGTGAGCTGTCTTAAAAACCAAGGCTTTGTAAGATAAGAGCTAAAGTTCAATTTCCGGTAAGCTCCTGGGCACGCTATGTTTTTTTCTAATTTTATGCTAAGCAGATTTTGTGTGGCAAACAGCTTGATGTCATATGGAGATTACTGTACCCTTTACCGTTTACTCTAAACAATGCAGATTCGTGTCTGTAAATGTACCCAAACATGTGATAATGTTGCTATGGGCTTGAAACGTTAAAAGGACGAATCTCAGGAATGTAGGAAGTGTTTCTTATTTTTTTTATATATATATATTTCTACCTAGCATTCGAAGGTAGATTAAGGACGCTGAGAAGCTGAGCTTATCGAAGCAGCGTCCTGGTCCTTCCTCTCGATGTGACCACACCTCATGATTCCTTTAGCCTGGAATTACAGAGAGTTGGCGACTCTCCTCACACTTTGTAGCAGGTTCGGCAGGGCGAGGACTTGAACCACCAACCTTCAGATTGGTAGTCAAGCGTGCTGCCACTAAGCCACCCCCGCCCCCCCCCNCATATGGAGATTACTGTACCCTTTACCGTTTACTCTAAACAATGCAGATTCGTGTCTGTAAATGTACCCAAACATGTGATAATGTTGCTATGGGCTTGAAACGTTAAAAGGACGAATCTCAGGAATGTAGGAAGTATTTCTTCTTTTTTTATATATATATATTTCTACCTAGCATTCGAAGGTAGATTAAGGACGCTGAGAAGCTGAGCTTATCGAAGCAGCGTCCTGGTCCTTCCTCTCGATGTGACCACACCTCATGATTCCTTTAGCCTGGAATTACAGTGCCCCCCCCCAAGATTTTGCAATAAGCAAAGAAGTGCCCTTATGCCTCTTTAGCTTAATGAAAAAGTGCCATTGAAGTGTCGTGCCCTCCAAGTTTGAGATGCTTCCTACGTCCCTGCTCACAACTCAGATTCTGTCAAACCTTAAACTCAACTCTCTAAGATTTTTCACTGATGCCTGCCGGATAATGGCTTGTCCAGCATTACGAGCTTTACAGTATTATTTAAAACATTAATTTTCCAGGGTGCACCAAAAAATGTTCAGACATAGGCCTCCTAGACTACCGGATGGATTTGAATGAATCGAATCTTGGTTGATAGCAGAAACACGAAGTATTTTTATGATTTTTCTTTTTTTCACGATACTTAGGTAAACTCGACTTTTCGAAAATCTTTTATTTGCAAAATGCCTGAAGAAAGGTTTAAACACTTAATCAAATCATGAAAAAATTCTCACACCGAAAATGCAAAAGTGCAGTTTTTCACGGTTATCGGAGGCATCTGCACATTTATTGACATGGGATTGAAAACATCTTGAATCTGTTCGAGAATTCATTCCTGTAACCCTTGAGAGAGATCAAATGTATTTGTGTAGTGTTCTCTGTGTGAGAGATTCCCTACGATTTAATCGAGTGACCAAAACCCGTTTGCAATCAATTCACAGCGAATTAATTTTTGTGAAGTCGAATTCGTTGATCTTTTTATTGCTCATTAATATGCGAGAAAAATCACAAAATATTTCATTCTTTCTCCTGTCAAACAGAGTTCGATTCATTCAATTCCATCGACCATTCCAGGTACTAGCCTTTTGCAATGCCTGAACTCTTTTGGCGCACCCGGTAGGTATCTTAGAATGAAAATTTAACGAACAGCATTTGAATATTCAACAATTTATTTTTGGTATGAAATATGACCTACAAATGCAGGATATCTTACTTATAGGCCCAGACCAAAGTTTTTTGTCAAAATACATATAATTTAGAACCCCAGAATGTAACTTGATTTTGCTGTCATGTCGCATTGTTATGAAATACTATAAACCTCAGCTTGAATTTGAAAGCAGTGATGAAAGCGAGAACGTATTTAAAATCTATAATGAATTCATTTTGAAACTGATGTGTTCAAATTTTTTTTAACAATAGTCCACTTACAGCAGTGCCAAAGAAAACAATAGTCTATACGATGTTACTAGGCTGGATGTTACAAGCTCGCATGACATATAGAAATGTCGTTAAAAGCTCCATTTCGAATCGTGCAGCACAAGATAATAATATAAATAGGCGTTTCAATAAAAATAAAAACATTTTTTAAGTGCAAATCCATCAAGTTTATGATTTATTCATTGTTTAGATTTCTACCAACGTAAAAATTCCAATTTTTTGACATGCCGCGAATTAGCTGTCGATAATTCATTTAAAATTCAACCTTATGTTCGTTATTATTTTTTTCTTCCTTTTGTTAGACAATTGTTTATTTTCAGTGTCAAAGAGATTGCATCGGAACAGTTCAATTTGAATTTCACTTGAAACATCTGTCTGACAATTTCAACTGCCACACCACCAAGCCAATGGACGATTACGCTAAAGATGAAGGCGAGGAACTTTTTACCAAGATGCATTGCGTTCTTTAATCGAATTCCTATATAATCGTCAAAGAATTGTAACTAAAACACAATGCATCTTGGTAAAAGTTCCTCCCTCCCATCTTTAGCATAATTGTCCAGGAGAAAAAGGGTCTGGAACGAGCGTAGTTATCAACATGGGCATTTCTTATAGATGCATTGTTTCATGTCTACCTACTGTGTGTCACAAAAAGCTGGAAAATCAAATAGAGATATAACTGAAAAGATATACAGGGCGGGTAACGAGAAATCGCACCATACTTCTAAGACTGCTGTGGAGGAGCTGTATCTTGAATTGTCCTGGTTTTACTCAGTTGGATAGGATTGGCTTTAACCTAAAGCGTGAGACCTTGCTTGAATCAATCTGACAAGTAGTTACTGATTCATGGGACAGAAAATCCAAAGAGAAGCTGCTTCAAAACTGCAGTTTCTTTGTTTTCCAACAATGTCAAAATCAAGTGAAGTTTGAAAGAAAGGGATCTAGCATTAGGATTGAATTTCCTACATTTTTGAAAAAGTTAAATAGTGTAATTTAGCTACATAGCGAGGCAAAATCTTCTTTCACTTCTTTCAAATTTACTTGCTTTTGACATTTGTTGCAGAAGAAAGGAAGAGATGTTTCTGGAGAAACCAATCATTTTGCCTTCTGTGCGATTGATCAGCAATCACTTGTCAGATTGACTGAAAGAAGGTCTCAAACTCTAAGTTGAAGCCTCGATCAATTTTTAGTGCTGTGCCAAGGTTGGGGGTAAGTCAAACCATGCAATATATAGGGAAACCTCTTCTCCTTCTTCTGTTTCATACAGGAAAATTTTGTCACTCATTTTTCTGTTCTTATCTTTGGTATTGACAAGGTCAACATGAACAGTTTTTAAAACTGATGCTCTGTTTCTGTGGCAAGATTAGTAAAAAAACGCAATCCCAACAATTTTGGTGCTATGCTAAGATAAGTCAAAACCGAGCAAAATATAGGCAAACATTGTTCTTGTTTTTCTGTTTCATACAGGACAATTTTGTCAATTATTTTCTGTTCTTATCTTTGGCATTTACAAGGTCAAAATGAACAGTTTTTAAAACTGATGCTCTGTTGGTATGGCAAGATAAGTAAAAAATTGCGTAGACTGCTGTGCAGATGATATATTTTAGATACATTGTAAATTGACATTAAATTACTACATTGTACGGTATTGTATCGCAGATGGACAGCCCCTTGAAAATCAGCACTTGCTGAAGGGCTACCTTTCCTAAATATATCAAATCAAATCAAATCAACGGTACATAGTTATAATTACCCGGTAGCAAATTTGGAAAATGGCATGTTAAGGTAATTATTCTCAGAAAATATTGGATTGTTGTTGTCAAGGCTGACACTTCATTCTCACATGTCAAGAACAAACATACCTAAATTGTGGGGAAATAATTTGCTTCTGGTACATGAGCAGCTGCCCGAAGCCGAATTTATAAAGATGCGGTTAACGGAGCATATGCAGTTGCCATGCCCGGAACCAATATTTGCGTAAGTCCTTCTAGCCATATACGTCAATCCAATCGTATAATCAAATAAGAATGAAATTACAATATAAATGTACAGCGTGTCCCAAAAAATTGTGCCCCGTTTGTCTGAAGATTGCGACAAAACGGCAAAAGATTCTCGCCAAACTTTTGCATTATGGTGCTCTTAAGATGTTCAATTAAAGCTTGCAACCATCCCCATAAAAATCCGTTGAAAAATGATGGAGCTATGACCTTCAGGAGACCAAATTTGCCCGATCACTGAAACCAGCGGTCGGCCATTTTGTCTTACTATTTTGCAGCGATAAATAGCTTTATGGAATTAAAATGAAGCAGCAGCCTCCAATGTCATAGCTCTCGTGAAAATTCCGATAGTCCTCGGGGAGTTCCACTATTTCTGACCTCACAGAAATTATTTCTTACCTCACGTGAAGATACTTATCACTGCAAAATAGTAAGGCAAAATGGCCGACTGCTGGTTTCAGTCGTCAGGCAAATTTGGTCTTCTGAAGGTCGTAGCTCCATCACTTTTCAACGGATTTTTACGGGGATGGTGGCAAACTTTAATGGAACATCTGAAGAGCACCATCATGCAAAAGTTTGGCGAGAATCTTTTGCCGTATTGTCGCAATCTTCAGGCAAACGAGGCACAATTTTTTTGGGACACCCTGTAGTTACTTATTCAAAATACAGTTTCACAAAAAGTCATGTGGGTCAACGAAATTTTCAGTATACTAACGGAAGCAGGTGGCAATTTAATTAATAGTCGGAATCTTTCCCTAAAGGTCGAAAGTTTTGGATTTTTTACCTGAGCAGAGACAAGTACAAAAAAACAAGGAGCAATGTCCTTCTTTGGCAGATATCCAGTGCTCCCACTCAAGCACCTCATAGAAACGGTGTCCTAGCACCCATTCTTGTATGCTGTTTCATCGACATAACCCCCGGGTTTGGTAATGCTGTGGCTTATCTCGTGCTTTGGTATTCTTGATGAAAGATGATCTAAAGTTGCATGCTTTTGTTGTGGATGTATTCACTGCCATTGACCGCAAATTCGAGAGCTTATCAGGAGAGAAACCTTGGTAAAATTACTGGTTGACCCTCTGACCTTTTTATACACTGACAACTTTACATCACGAAAGCTAACCAATGGCTCATGACGTCAATCAGCCACATGTGGGAAATCAAAACCCAGCAGAGTTGCCATTCTCCTCCTCGATGGCTATGCCATGAACTTGTCTCTCCCCGGCTGAGCGGAGCGCAGCCCTAACATCTTTTTGCGGAGGACTATTGAGGCTGCACGCAGGCTGGTCCCTCTTCTTTGGATCGAGTTTTGGTGCGAGCTTATTACTCCTCCGCGCAGGCTCTTCGGTCAACTTGCTGCTCCTCCCAAAAGTCAATTCAGCGAGTTGGTTTACCCTCCGCAGAGGTTATTCTTTTTCGTTATTATTCCCAAACAAGAGGTTATTTCCAACTCCCTTATTCATTTAATCTTTCTTTTAAAGGTATTCCGGTTTGTGCCTGAAATCTGGATTTTTCTCAAACTGACCTTTTTTAAGAATTATCGGAGCTCTGAAAGATCCCAGAAATCAAGAAGAACAAGTATGCTAGAATTTTAATGTTGATTTTATTCCATAATTTCATTTTCATGGTGTTTGAGTTGCAAACGAGGAAACAGAAACCTCTTAGGTTGCTACCGCTTTCAGAGCCATCGAAAGAACAAATTTTGGACCAAAGAAGACTTTTCAACGAAGAAATATTTCGACTCGTTATAGCAATAGTACCAATTGAACCGAACATTCAAATCTACTACTTCCAGAGGTTTTCAGTATTCCAATAAAAGAATAAGTCCTTGTTATACTTTTCCATCTTAATCTTATTTATACCAAATCGCATAACTATTCACTCCTTTGTCAATTCTTTAATTAATTAACCCATCAATAATTCCTTCCTTCGTTTATTCAATAATCCCCATAACTTCAAGTATCTATTTCGTTTATTCTTTATTTATTCATATGTGTGCATAATTTTTCAACCAACAACATGCATTTATTCATACACATGAAGGAACCGCAGACTAGCATTATCTATCAACAGCTTGGTAGGTAAGGTGAACCTTCTGTTCTGTTCTTAACTGTAATTTAAACTGACGCATTTCCAGAAGGCTGCTATTTGGCAAAGCTTGCAACTTAAAAATTTCAAAATGCGAGAAATCGTAGAAAGCATAACAATCCTATGCACCTGCAAAATTTTGCAAGCAGACTTGCACATCATAAAATATGCCGTTTTTTATATGCCGTTTTTTGTGTGAATTCGCCGTTGTCGTGCCTTTCCGTAACAATTTTATATCGTTCTAAAATTGTGCTGGTATCGTGTCAACGTAGTCAATGTTGAAGTCTTCTTTGTTTGGGTCAGAGGGGAGGGAGAACTGGATGGCTCCTTCACAGCAACTCAAAACAGGTGAGCATTTTTTTTGGCACACCTTGTACCGTAAATAAATATAAAGCATCTCTATGAGCAAGTCACAGTTACCAGCACCACAGGTCAAATCCCTACGAAAAACAATCTAATCTCAAACTTGATGGTTGTATTATTCAAACAAGTTTAGCAAAGTAATTCAAGCATGACAAGTATTATCGAAACAAGTTTGGCAAAATGATTCAAGCATAACAAAAAATACAAGTAAAATCAGGTAAAATAACAAATCATAACGAAAATGCTACAAACTTTTTTCAGCACCTGTGAAAATTGTCAGTACATTGAATTTATTTGAAGAAACGTAGCTATAATCTTTGCATAATTTTAAGGAAAACATTTCGGCAGCAAAACATCGACTGAAGAATCTGCAGATGGTTCTGCCAAATGTTAAACCCTGTTTTCGCTGTACCGGTATAACTTTGGATCGATAACAAAAGTGTAACAGATCAGCCTCCAGTTTGTAAACTCCTCCTGCCAAACCGGAGCACCTTTGCTCCTTCTATCTATACATCAATACAGCAATATTTTTCTGGAGCAGTGTATACATTCTTGAACCGTACCAACTTTGCAGCGAATCAAACCTGTACCAAGACAGTGTAAATGTGGTCTTAGCAAGGAAATTTCGGACGATTTTGCATAAGGAGATCATGGGAGACAGGACAGCAAGTGTGTATCAGCATTGAAAATAACCAAATTCTAAAGATTTTTCAAAAGGTTGAAAGTCCTTTTATAATCGTCCGGTATAATTTAGAAAAATGATCTGCACTTTCTTGCAAATTTAGGAAATGAGGTATAACAAAATCTCAAAGTAAAACATCTCTCGCCTTTTTGTTGCCAAATGAGCAAAAATTTTATCAGCGGATCTTTATGTGATTTTGATCACAAAAAGGCTTGTTTAATGTTATCGATTTTTCAGAGGTAATATCAAACTTAGTCTGCAGGAACAACTTTTAAATGTCAATTTTCAGATGCAGTGTGCTTTCGACTGCAAACAATTAACTATATTAACATTAAATTTTTAATTATAACTCTGTCTTTCAATCGCCGCATGCAATGTTTTGGAGTTTACCAACTCGTAAAATAGCTTGAAATCTGCCTCAAAACTAGACTGATTACGTTGAGTCCCAGTAATCACTATTCAAAACGAGACTACTACACCAGACCGAGACCGCTCTTACTGGGACTCATATTATTACGGCAATATTTTTGGACTGACTTTTTCACTTTTGAACGCCCTTTGGAACGAGGCTGTTATACACAGTCATGTACAAAGTATACAACAAAATACAACGCCATTAGAGTTTCTGCAAATTCGATTGGGATGTGGACCAACGGAAACTCGAAGCTCAAAGCAGAGTTTCAAGGAGCTTGGCCGGAAAGAACAAAGTCTTACGAACAAGAATACCATGAAAACAGTTGGCGACAATATCAAATCTTGTACGTAGGTACTATTTTGCTGCTTTCGCTAAGCATTAACTGATTTATTGTGAAGTTTTCAAATCATCGTGTTTCATTTGAAAACTACAAATGTTCGTGCTTTTCTGCCTAGGCCCTTATCGAAACGAGGCAGTCATAGTCATTTCAAAATAATGGCGTTTGATTATGAGTCGTAGTTAGGAGCGTCCGGCAATATTTCAATAGCGATAACTACGACCATACCATCAGTCTACCTCAAAACAGATACCAGGTGAGATTTTACTCTGGGTACCAAAACCAAAAAAATTATTTCCTTTTTTCAATCTTTTTATAAATCTAAATTCTTGGCTCTGGCACCCAGGGTAGTGAGATTTGTGACAGCGCAAAATTATTCACAGAGAACACCATAATTGTTGCTTTGGCGGGAAATTTCACCTGACATCTAATTTGAGACAGAATTTAGGAAGATAGAAAATGAGTTTAAAACTGAATTCATGTGGAATCGCATTCCTTTCATTCTATCAATGCGTTGATATTTTATTAAACACCGTCACAATTTTAGTACTGAAAGGTAGTTGAAGGGGTTAAAATTGGCTAAAGCAGGGCTCTAGGCTTCTCTATTGCCCGAGTTATTTGGGGCTCGTGTGTCTTTCTTTTAGCTCTATCTACACTGAAAAATGTTGGCATTGCATGGATAAATTTGCAGACATACACAAATTCATCCGTGTTGGCCACAATGGCGAAGTAGTCCCGGCAAGGGTAAAAATGGTACGGGTACCATAAATATCGATGCGGCTCGAATAAAACTTGCAATGCAAACGCTATACAGAGTTAATGAAAGGTTCAGATACTGATGACACTTGTCGTTCCGATGGTAACGCGTAAGGACTTCTCCGCCCGATACCCGCCAAAAACACATCATACAAACACATGTCAACGTAACTAAGGGGGCCCTTTAAAAACCAACATTTGCTGAAGGGTTACCCTCTATAAGCAGTTGAAGTTAGTCAATCAATCAATCAATCAATCAATCCATCAATCCATCAATCCATCAATCCATCAATCCATCAATCCATCAATCCATCAATCCATCAATCCATCAATCTTCTTGGTACACCAAATTTCATCAGTGCCATGTAAAAAAGATTCTACAGCGTGAATTCAGCTTTAGTCTATAGAAGTAAATTCAAATTTCCTTCGTCGATTTCTTTGAAGTGAAAAGTAGCAAGCCTTCTTAGGTAGCAATTAGATATGCGAAGTCAAATTTTTAAGTCACATGTAATATTAGACTGATTACACGAGTCTCAGTTTTCCGCATTGAGTTGGATGATATTATGGCTTCACAGTGAGACTCATCACAATACAGCTTCAAAACACAGACTAATTTAGGCCATCTCCGCCACGTTTCCTGCGGGACCAATCAGTTCGCTACGTTCTTAATAAGGTCAGACCACATGCCTATTCCTGGCGTTTGATTGGTTGATTAGATAAAAGCTCGACTTTTCGAAGCGAAGCAACATTCGAGACGACGTTCGAAGCGACGTTCCACTTTTCTTTCGACGCCCGAAGGATGGAAGATGCTCGATTTTTCTTCAGATCTCTCGTAGACCCCGTTTACACGAGAGAAAACTGCAAAACTGGATCGATCCAGAACGGGATCGATCCCAAAATGGTACGGATTGGCCTTGCATTTACACAGGATCGCTCGGGATCGATCCGCTATCCGTGCTAGTTTGGGATCAGGGAGCTATACACTAGTGTATAGCTCCCTGTTTGGGATCGATTGCCAGAGCGATCCAGTTTGGGATCGATCCCATGAGAGCCCCGTGTAAACGGCTGGATCGATCCTAGACTCACGAAATAGTCCCAGTTATCGCAACAACAACAGCAACAGCAATGACAACAACAACAACAATATATATTTTTGCTCAAACTGGGACTTATGGACTTTCACATCAAAAAGTGGGACGAAAATAAACAATGGGCGCACAGATTTTTCTGTGCCCTTTGAAACNGGCGTTTTCATAATGACACTTTAGGTCAGCTTGACACCAAATGGCGCGAAGTCTTTACGCATGGCCAAGTCTTTATAAGGAATCTTGGAATCAGTGATAAGGTGCTTGGATCGATCCCGTGTAAACGCAACATAATTTGGGATCGATCCCGTCTAAAAACCTGCAAAATTTTGGGATCGATCCCGAACTGGATAGATCCAATTTTCTCTCGTGTAAACGGGGTCTTAGTCTCTGTTTTGAATCAGTTTGTTCGAAAGTCCTTGTATGAGTGCAAATAAAACATCAGATTAAAAAGGTTGAACGAATACGAATACAAGGAATCATGTCGTCAGTCTAGTGTAATATAACGGTCTCGGCCCTAGTTAATTTCTGAGTAGCATTTACAGTGACCAAAATTTCCTGTCGGACGAACCTTAAGTCAGTTGGCCAAGGTCAGCTCACTTAACTCAGATAAGCTCATTTAGGCAACAGCAACGCCTAGCCGAATTTCCTAGGTCAACCAATTCAAATATACGATGTTTGTTATGTTAGACACATGAGGCAATGGACACATGAGGTAGCTGACAATTTCGTGTATGTTTTGAGAAATAATTGCCTACACATGTTGTAGCACAGTAAACTGGGATACCTTTTGGGCTGTAGGAGCATGCAACAAAATTAATCTGCAAGGCAAAAGCCCTCTCTATCTACGCCAACTGTAAATACATATAGAGCTAACAGCATTAACAGCATTCAAAGCCAAAAAATCACCTAATGGAGGGTTAAATATTGTTGGGTTTATAATATGAAAAATTCAATTATCTTCAAGCAAGATAATTTTCTACTTCAGTTCAGTTCAACGGCTAATCAAGAAAAAATACTATTTTCTAGTAGCCTGATTGTGACCTATCCTAAAACATTCGGGAAATCTGATCTTGAACACACCAAGACTGTTAAATTTGATCGAATGGAAATTCGTATATAGCCACGAGCCTGTAGCACACAAAGTATCAAATCTGGGGCAATTCTTCCATAACCAAGTCAATAAACCAACGCAAAAATTACAGCACCTCCACAGCAACTCTACAAACAGAGAGCCATTTATATACCGGGGGTGAGTCAAAAACAATTCCCTTGGAAAGCCAACTGCTCATTGGATATCAAGGCAATAATATTGGGAAGTAATATATTCAATAGTGGACATGTTCAAATAAATCTTAAGATTTACCTAACTAAAATGGGATACCCCGTTCTGAATTTATTAGGGATTTTCTCAAGAGCATCCCATCTAGAAACCTTCAAAACAGACATAAATCTCGACCAAATTTCCTCCTTAAAGCTATAGACCTTGCTTTAAGCAATGACTTTTACATGCTGTAGCACGTGATATCCCTTTAGGGCGATAAATGTGTCATATCTGGGAGCATAATAACATCATTCCGGGCGATTTTATCCTCCCAAGAGAATAACACGAGTTAGAATTCGTTGAAGTCATTGCCGTAATGCAAAAATAAAACTAAAATGTGACCATGCTTCTAGACCTGAGTTGGAGGCTCCTTGAAGAGGCTCTCTCGAAAAACCACCTCACAATTTCAGAACGGAGTGGACAATTTCAGTCAGGTAAATTCTAAAATGAATTTGAATATATCCACCATTGCATGTTATATTTGCCATTATGATCAGCTTAATATTCGGGGGGTGGTGGCCTTTCAAACTGGAATTGTTTTTTTTTACTCACCTGGTAGGACACCCGTTACTTAAATCACCATAGTAAGCAGGTTCATCCTCGCGCGTGTAACCCAGCATAACATTAAAATCGCAAGGTACAATCAAACACGAACACTAGCGTGTGTTTCCATCCAGTCACGATAGACCTCACGATAGACCTTACGTGGAACTTCAAAGAATGAATTATAAGCAGAACCTGGGATGCATAGCATGGGTGTCTGTCAGTTCTGCAGATGTCGGTCATTGGGGGTGATTGTTTGTCAACAATATCTTTGTTTCGATTATTATTCTTACTTGATTTCACTGGAAACTTTGGCAACGAGAAAATAAGCAGGTCTGCCGAGAGACTTTCTGGGATGTGGGGGCATAAAGCCAACTAGGGTCCCTGGAACACTAGACTGAAAAACACCACGCTCTCTCGTTATCCATAATTTCTTGAAAAACTATCGCACCTTCTAGACTCATGGAAAGCAAGGAAAATCACTTTCTATTTGGGGCCCTTTGAAGTCAGGGCTTGGGAAAATCTTCTCCATGCCCCCTTTTAGTAAGGCGGACAACAAAGAAATGGGAAATTGAAATACTGTTTAACACCTTCTCCAATAAGCTCCCCATTTCTAATAAGCCCCTTCTTCTTAGAGAAAGCTTCAAAATAAGCGCCCCTCTCTCAATTAGGCCCAAGACCCTACTCATATCGAATGCCAAAGGTTACCAACGATTTTCTATTTACTTAGCTAAACAAGTCTGTATGTTAATTTTAAGATGGGTTGGGATAAAAGCTGTATAGAATTTGTGAATTTGCCTCGCAGAATTGTACATTGATTCTGCAAAATACGGAGCAAAAAGCCAAGAATTATTTATATCCTTGCTATTTGACTTTGTGAATGAGCCCCCCCCCCCTCTCCAATAAGCCCCTCTTTGGACTCTCCGAAACCCCGGGGGCTGAAAAGAGCTTTACGGTAGATGAATGATGTTCACTAAAGGTAGTAAAATGATCCATTGAAACGTGCACGGAAATATGATGAAAAAAGGTGAACAGTTGCAATAACAGGAGAAAATTAGTTACCAAAGTTAGTTTCGCGGCAGACAATTTTGATGGTGGGAAACGCATAGAAATTATTAAAGAGGAATTGAACGATAACATGGTACATCTTTTTAAGTTAAAGAAAGATAGAGAGAAGCTCTGAGAAATACACATATTTTTTATAAGAAACTAAGGTCCGGGGCTGATAGGCAGTTTCTTAAATTTTTGGACCATTTTGCTACCAAAAGTTTCTTACGTGTTTCTTATACTTTTAATGCAGGAAGTGTAGAGTTAATTTAGCTTTGTCAAGAGGGCTCCTAAATTACTTAACATAATACGCACACAAAATAATATCCAAACAGGTGCTATAGCTGCACAGTGTCAAAACGTTTTTGAGTGCGCTGGGAAAATTAAAACTACAAATTACAAGAGTTTCTTAGCTTTTTAAATTCAGGTTGGGTTGTTTTTTAACTTTCGAAAAATTGAGCCTGCTCTTTCTTATAAGCTGTTTCTTATAAAAAAATGCGTGTGTTTTTTCTTAGCAATCCCTCCAACATATCACCGATCATTTCTTGTATCTAATTAACAGTGTTCTACCTTGGTGACAAAGGTGACGAAGGTGTTGTGGCGCAGTGGTGTAATCCTCTGACATTGCAACCAGAACAGTCAGGCGGACGGTTCGATACCTGTTAGGGCCCCACCACTTGAGCGTCATAATAAGGGGTGGCGGACTCGATTAGCGATTAGCTACTTCTGTGATCCCAGCGTTTGGTGCTAAAAACCGCAACTTCACCTTCACCTGCAGCTTTCCCGGCGATTTATTCTTGATTATTTGTGATTTTGCAACCTTTCTGCGATTTTCTAGATTAGAGTTATGTTGTGATTCTTCTGTGTAATTTTATGGGTTTTTCTGGAAAACGACATCAACCTTGCCAAGGACGGAAAGTGGTAGGCCCCGCGAATTCTGATAAGGAAAAAGTTCAAACTAAACTAAAGAAGGATCTGCTGGGGCATGACCCAGTTTTTCCCATCACCTTGCTTGAAGATTTACTGCCCAGTAAACCATTTATGAAAATTAAACAGTCAGCCAGCAATCTCTATTTGTTTATTGTGCAACAGTCGTGCTTGACCCATACCTGTTTCCCGTAAACTGTTTTCCAAAAGGGCATACACGACCTTGATTCTATTATTCGAAGCAAGGGGGTCAAGGGGGTTTTTCTGGAAAACGACATCAACCTTGCCAAGGACGGAAAGTGGTAGGCCCCGCGAATTCTGATAAGGAAAAAGTTCAAACTAAACTAAAGAAGGATCTGCTGGGGCATGACCCAGTTTTTCCCATCACCTTGCTTGAAGATTTACTGCCCAGTAAACCATTTATGAAAATTAAACAGTCAGCCAGCAATCTCTATTTGTTTATTGTGCAACAGTCGTGCTTGACCCATACCTGTTTCCCGTAAACTGTTTTCCAAAAGGGCATACACGACCTTGATTCTATTATTCGAAGCAAGGGGGTCAAGGGGGTTTTTCTGGAAAACGACATCAACCTTGCCAAGGACGGAAAGTGGTAGGCCCCGCGAATTCTGATAAGGAAAAAGTTCAAACTAAACTAAAGAAGGATCTGCTGGGGCATGACCCAGTTTTTCCCATCACCTTGCTTGAAGATTTACTGCCCAGTAAACCATTTATGAAAATTAAACAGTCAGCCAGCAATCTCTATTTGTTTATTGTGCAACAGTCGTGCTTGACCCATACCTGTTTCCCGTAAACTGTTTTCCAAAAGGGCATACACGACCTTGATTCTATTATTCGAAGCAAGGGGGTCAAGGGGGTTTTTCTGGAAAACGACATCAACCTTGCCAAGGACGGAAAGTGGTAGGCCCCGCGAATTCTGATAAGGAAAAAGTTCAAACTAAACTAAAGAAGGATCTGCTGGGGCATGACCCAGTTTTTCCCATCACCTTGCTTGAAGATTTA
>REGL01000107.1:277501-302755 GCA_004194395.1 Aurelia aurita complex sp. Pacific | reverse complement strand
ATGATGATGATGATGATGATGATGATGATGATGATGATGATGATGATGATGATGATGATGATGATGATGATGATGATGATGATGATGACTAAAGAAATGAACTTTAGGGGGACTATCTCTATTGTTTCATGCCCATATTCATTGTCTTCTGCATTTAGTTTGGTTGATTTGCCCCATTCACTAGTAAATGATCGCCAAAAAATTCACCCATGTCTGATTGATCTTACAATAACTGAATGTCTTTCCTCTGCACCCAGGGGGGGTACTCAGGCATATTTGGGATAGGAGTGCTCAGGCTGGGGTACAACGCATCAACCCAAAAAAATAATTTCTAGCATGAAAATAGACCCAAAAAGATCATTATTCCGATCTTCCATACCCAAAAGTTATGAAGTCAGTATCTTAAATCTGCATAAAAGTTCCCTAACTGATTAGATTTCTTATAATATGTTTGGATATTTATGTTTTTTTATTTTAGTACTGTTACTTGACTCTAATTTTGTTTGTAAATTATGTTTTTCTCAATTTTTTTACCTTTTCTCATATTTGAGACCCACAAAAGTAAGCCAGAATTTCTTGAACCCAAAGAAATAACTGTCCAAAAAATTGACCCAAAAATAATCCTTGCCTAAATTTTAGACCCAAAAAAGTAACCTGAGCATCCCTATCCTGAATATACCCAAGTACCCCCCCTGGGCCTCTGCAAACTGTAAAAGTTCTCTTCAAAGTCACACTTCAATTTTGCCATAGAAAATGAAAGATATGTGTGATCAAAACACTACAAAAAATTTAAATTAGTATCCTAAAAAAATTGTTCTTTTGTGAAATTGAAGAAATGTTTACAGATCAATCTTACAAAATTTCAACTTGATTTTCTACTCCAATTTCAAGCTATAGTAATTTGAATACTGTCAAATTTTTGTCTGGTCCAATGCAATAATTTACTCCAAAATTCGCAAAAGGCTACAGTGACGCAAAAGAAGAAACTATGAATTGGCAGCGAAAAATCGTGTGTCAACAAAGAATGAAAATGTGAAAAATTGGCCTCAAAATTCAAAACCCATCTGCACCGAGTCATTTCTTGCAAAGAAAACACTTTTCTCCTATGATTCCACAATAAACAGGAAAATTATGATCATGCTTGAAATAAAATGCTGCACTTATGCTGAAAATGGCGGCCTACATTGCTCTTAATTTCAGATTAAACGTACGTATGTAAGGTCAGACACTTTGCATTTTGCAAAACTCAACAGCAGGTTGGAAATTTCATAAACGCGTTTTACATCGGTTGGTGAATCTCCATAAGGCGGAAAAAGTCGAGCTGCTTGACTTGTTTCGCGCTTGTACATGTCGCTGGCTGCGGACAATATCGAATACTATAAAGTAGGATTTGCTTCTTCTTTTCGCCGAATCGCTCTCACGAAGAACGAATCACTGCGCTTTGAAGACTTGTCACGAAGGAGCCGAAATTGATCATCGAGCGGAACATATTATCATCGAGCTGAACAAAGAAAATCGCCTTGGGAAAACTTCGAATCATGCAGGTTTTTCCACCCAGTGGAGATAATGACCCTTCGCAAACATTTTGACTCGGAATAAGTTGAATTGATAGATGTTTCCCGCCTAATGGAGATTCACCTTAAATCAATTTCATGTAGTCTCAAAAGCTAACGGACGGCTATAGTTTTGGACAAATGTTGTCTGAAGTGCCTTTAAAAGCTTCTGAAACCTTTTTGGGAATATGCTTTGCTGATAATACCTCTATTTTAAGCATTCAGTGTCAGCTTTTGATTATCATCAGATTGATTTACAGCAAATATAACTCCTTTCAAGAGATTTCAAGCGAAAGTTGTAACCAATGAGCTATAAAAATGGACATATGATATTGGGTGAGCAGGGATTCTCAGTCCCTGCACATACGGAGAGAAAGGTCCGATATTTCTGAGTCAGAATAATTTTGGATCCAAATATACTGAAATTATGGCCATGATAGTTTTTGGTTTTAAAGATAGTTACATTGATATATCTCATTATTAATGGCAATTCTGGTCTCAATTTGCATCGTTCCTAATGTATATTTTCTGTTTGTTAGCAGATGTCAACTTTAAAATGAGCCGATACGTTTGGGTTTGCAATGAAGCTGGTTTGATATTTTAGGATTTTCTGAAAATTACTTGGACTTACCCCTCCCCGTATGTTTATCTGCTGCAAGTCCCCATTTGGGATGGAAGAAGACGTTTCCTATTCCTCGTAGGATTTGAATGACCAACTTTCCTACTGTCTTGACATGTTTGGACTTCAACCTCGTTGCCAGAGTGAGTTCAGTACACAGAAATATATTTGAAAGCAATTTGCCAATAAACATGCCCTTCTAAACATGATATACCCTGGGCAAGGCTCTGGTACCCAGGGTAAACATGATACCACTTCAAAGCCCAATGGTTTTACTGATCATTTCATTCCGAAACAAAGGACTTATGCTTATCTTTGATGACATACCATTACATTAGCCTGGGTGCCAGAGCCTCGTAGTTTGGAACAAAAAGGGCGGGAAAGAAGGAAAGAACGATCTTCTCTCCCTTTTTCTTCTTCTTATTTTCTTCTTCTTGTTTCTTCTTCTTATTTTCGTCTCGTCTCATTATTCATTGAGGCTCTGGCACCCAGGGTAACCATGACATATTCTTGACTATCAAGTGCTGTAATGGTTGCGTTCGGTTGCGTTCGTTGCGTTCAAAATGGTTGCGTTCTGTTCTTTGACAACTTTACACACTGTTCTGGTATTGTCCTTGTTTTTTGTTTCATGTTATGGCCTTGGGGTAGTCGTGCCACTTTGCTCCTCTTGGTATCGTCTCTGTAGTGTCGTATAGTTGTAATTAGAGAGTATAGTAGGAGGTATCATTGTATTGTAAATTTCTATCTTGAATATAAAAAAGAATGCTGTACTTCATACTGGGCGAGTAAATACATAATTGCCGTTTTAAAGGCGACGGTTTCCTTGATATTTGGACGATAGTATTAGCAAATTTATCATTTAATCATGGACATGCTCAAATTCATTTTCAAATTCACCTGACTAAAATCACAGGGAATCCACTACTAAGATTGCCTTCTAAAATTCGTTTCTTTTAAAATGGTTGCTTTTGAAAATTTTCTTCGTTTCTTTCCGCCCTTTCTCCTCCGCACTTCCCGTTCATCCTCACCATGCCATCGCAGAGCAGACAGGGAATTCTATATAAAGAAACGAATTTTAGAAAATAGTCTTAGTAGTGGATTCCCTGTGCTAAAATCGGCCACTTAGTCCTGAAATTTTGACGGAATATGTGGAGAAAGCCCTTTCAACATAGACTCAATGCACAATCCTAGTCATTGCAACAACAACAACATATTGAACTGAATTATTATTGCTAATGATTGAACGAACATAGATTCATGCTCCTCCGCAGTGCGTATTTCGGAATTTCGGAACGGAGTGAAAACATAGGGGCGAGTGGATTAAGTCTACTTTCAAGAAGCATGACGACGAAATTTTCCTATTATTTCAAACTCATAGCAATGACTTCCACAATTTTTAGCACGTTTTATCCTGTTGCGACGATGAAATTTCCAGGATACATGTTGTTATTTCTCTCTCCAAGAAATAACACCTGCAAAAGGATGTAAAATTCATTTCTGCAACGCTGAAAATTTGGTCGTGATTTTGGGCCTGTTAGAAGGTTTCTTGACGGGGATTTCTTGGGAAAATTCCTCATACCTTCAGAATGGATTAGCCCAGGTAAATTTTGAAATCAATTTGAGAATGTCTACTATTGATAACTATACTTGCCAATGGTATTGCTTTGATATTCAGGGAGCAGTTGCCTTTCAAACAGGGGGTGATATTTCCATACTTACACGTTGCTATATCAAAACAAATTCGACGTTGGTTTTTGATCAATGATAAAATTAAACTAGTTCTTGGTCGTAACAGATGTCGTTGTGGACGCATACTTTCAGAGCTTATTGTAATTTCTTCTCGTCCAGGGTTGGTTCACACGAGTGTAAAAGCACATTAGAATTGGAACAACGCATCTTCTAAATTCATTTAAAAGCATTTTTGTGAATTATCGCTTCCAAATCTAATCACTTCAATCCAAATTCTATCGGTGGTGTCAAAAAAATCTCGAAATTGAGGAAAAATGATTCCACCTGTGTTCAAAATGCGTTCAAAATGCAACGGAAAAACGTGTCAAAATAATTCTTGCCTCAACATAGAGATTTTTCGGCACCTTCGAAGTGATTTGGATGGAATCAAAACATTTTGATTAGATTTAGAAACGATAACTCACTCAAAATGCGTAAATGAGAATTCTAACGCGATTTTGCTGTCGTGAGAACCAACGCTGAACAAGGAGGAGCCACACTGGAAAACGGGCAAAATGATGGGCTAGTACTTGAGGTTCATGCATAGCTATAAATACAATAACGACCTCTTGCCTGGAGCTCTTCAGAATCTTTATAATGTCAATATCCGAAAGCATAAACATACTACTCACCAAAATGATCTCTTTCAAGAAAGAGACAAGGCCATTCAAATAAAAGAAACAGAACTTTGGAATTCTCTCCCAAATGATATTCACAACATTGAGGCAAGAAGGGTTTTTGCAACAAGCTCAGCGATTCCAAATTTGTCAGGTATTAAAAAAGATCTATTTAGTTTCTTTTATATATTTAGATATCACCTTCTGTTCTTGCTTACTTCTTTTCTTACTAACTTTGCTTTTTCTTCTAGGGCGAGTATGACAGTATTATGTAAGTTTACTTATGATGATGATGATAATAAAACTTTTATTGGTTAACCTTGGCGCGTTGCTTATCAGTCGTGTGGCTAAGGAGGCAAAAGTGACACCTGGTTCAAAATCAAATACCAGATGAGCCAAACAATAATTATCAATATCATATGTCATAGCTAAAAGACAAATACAGTAATCAACCTTCCATTCTTGAGACTAGATTCGAAGTTGCTATTAATACTAAGTACTTAGGTGTTCAAATCGACGAAATCTCACATGGAATGCGCAAATAAAAATAGTCACTGCGAAAGCTTCTCGAGCTATTAGCTTCTTGAAATACGCCAAAAAGTAGCTTCCTGCTGCAGTTGCGAAGGCTCTCTATATAGCAGCATCGCTAAGCCTAATTTCCAATACTGTTGCTGTGTTTGGGTCGTTGCAATTCCACCGACATCTTACAGTGGCAGAGACTTTAAAACAGATCAGCTCGTGTCGTGACCAATGGTCAGTTCAGTTCGATTCTCCAAGTAAACTCTTGATCAAAAGTGTAGGTTGGCAAACGATTAATGAGTTGATAGATAGGCAATATCAAGGTTTTTAAATGCCTCAAGGACCATGCTCCTACTATCTTTGCGCTTTTTCACAAAAAAGCTGATTGCACCGAGCGCAGCCTAACAAATACAAATACTGACTGGCTGCCTTTGAAATGTTCAGCTAACGAACAGAAAATGCTTTTCGCTGAGAGGTGGAAAAAGCTGGAATAGCCTCTCAACTGAGGATAACCAGGCACCTTGGGTTAATGCCTTCAAAAGCTACATTAAGCCTAGACTGGTGTATAGATAATATATATATTTTAGATACCTTGTGAATTGATTTTAAGCACTGTATTCCAATAGATGAATGAGACCTTCCACGTATTCTCAACTAAAAACAATTCCCAAGCAAAGTAACCTATAACTCTATAATATGATGACCAATTTCAGTGAAATAAATTTCAAGTTATTTATACATTTTGGGAAACACAGATAGATCATTTTGGAACACAGGATATCTTGGGGAAAGGAAAGGTTATGGGAAAAGAAGAAGGTGAAAATAAGGAGCATAAAGAAGGTGCCGTCTGTCACAACAGAGGTTATGAGTATGTTACGACGTGAAATGAAAAGCATAAGATAAACAAAGCGATGGCAGAAACAAAGGAACAGGCCCATGCACACGATGATTGGCAGAAAAATAAACAAGCAGGAAGAAAAAGTATGTAAAACAACCCCTGATGAAAATGACATGGAGCTACGGAGGAGCGGTGGAGGTATAGAAATCCACAAGTCTGACGTTGAGTCCCTCAGGTGCAAGAGTACCCAACTTAAACTGCCAATACCTTCCCTAACCGTAGTATCACCAAATAACCCGATCAATAGCCTAGGAAGTAACATCCTCTAGAAATTGAGTATGTGCTGCTGATGCAAAATGCCCATAGAATCTGCTGAGGGAGTAACATTTAAAAGTAAGGCTAAAATGTTAGTATTGCTAACCGAAGAATTTAAGAATTCAGGCATGGTCTAGCCTGCCTTGCATGCCTACTGTTCCATAGTGGAGGTGTCCTGGTTATTTCAATCATAGTCACTGAAGAAAAACAGGGGTCTTTCTCTAGTGACTATGTTTTAAGGATATAGTAACAGCAACAATTACAACATATTCTTGAAAAAGATAGCGAAAATTTCCATTGCATGTATATTTGGATTGGACCGCCCGACCGCCCGATGAGAACTTTAGCTCTCTAGAAAATTTTATCTTGCTTTCCATTAACTTTGAATTTACGATGGTTTCAGTTTTTCAAAATCTTTTCTTGAATTCTTTTTACAAAGGGAAGAGTTGTAATTTTAAAAATAATCAGAATATAAAAGAAATCAACGGTAGAACTACAGTAGACTGATTACAAGTTCGTAGTTATCACTATTGATAGACTGATGGACGCTCAAACTACAATTCTCCAACCAGTTTGAGCAAAACATTTTGTTGTTGTTGTTATTGTTTTCGTTGTTGTTGTTGCGATAACTGGGACTATCTCGCGATTCTAGAACTACAGTAAAGTAGCTAAAGTTCCTCTAGCCATTAAATCCGCAGAAAGATGTAGTTAAGTCAGATAAACTTCTCTAAAGATTGGAAGCCTATTTATAGCTGTTGATATTAAAAGTTTCTTCTTCAGATGCAAGTCACAGACCAATTAGTCAAACCGTTAAATGATCAATGTATCTGAGAAAATGCTTTCCAAATATGTATCTGAGAAAATGCTTTCCAAATATGTATCTGAGAAAATGCGCTCCAACTATACAGCCAAGATTCCAGTCTCATATTCAAAATTTGCACCATTAACGGAATCTTCAGTTATAGAACCAGGGGACCACACCCACCCTGAAAGAAATACAGTTATAGACAAGGGAACTATTTCAAAAGGAAAACTTAAGCAGCAATGATCTAGAACGCGACATTCGACGAAAATTTTGAAAAACAGGACACATGTCAACAGTCCCAAGCTGACAAACACGCCCTTCCATAGGTGAACAGGGCCACTAAGACTTTGTCAATAGTTGCTGACAGTTATGATAAGCATCAGTACCACAATCAAAAGATATAAAAGAGAGTGGCTACGTTTGCTGTGCATTGAGACGAAAAACGCTTTTGACAATTTAAAAGTTGCATAGAAATTGAAACTGACTACAACATCGCCCAACTCTGACTATGTGGAGACAATAAGTGCTGGGCCTGAAGTTTAAGACAGTTGTACAGACATCAGGACCATGCCCAGATAGAACATATTGAAAAAGAGATGAGGAAAACATCTGCTCGAATGACCTGCAAGCAATGGCGGGGCCAGATGAGGATATGAGGGGGCGAGGGTTTAATCAGGCTGAAATTTTCATAAAGAGATCTGAATGAAAACAGGCCATCTCTGGTGATGTGGGGCACTGTGGGGGCAATAAGTTATTGAAGGTTGTCAGAGATATTAACGGCGTGTACTGTTCCATTTCGAGGTCAGGTTGCATAGATAGAAATGAAAATAATCAGCACTGTTATGCATTGAGTTAACAGGGGTTTCAATCAGGTTACAAGTATTATAAAGATCGAGGTGTGAATGAAAACAGCCCCTTTGATGATACAGGGCAAGAAGTGACTGAAGGTTGTCATGGATACGAGGCCAGGCTGCATAGATGGAAAAGAAAGCAATCAGCACTGTTGTGCATTGAATTACAACTGGCTTCGATTAGGTTAAAAGTGCTATAGAGATTGAAGTGCGACTGAAAACAACCCCTTTCTGATGATGTGTGGGCAAGAAATGATTGATGGTTGTCATACATATTAATGGCGCGCACCGTTCCATTTCTAGGTTAGGCTGCACAGATAGAAAAGAAAGTTAGTAATGCAGTGCATTGATTAGAAGCGTTCAATCGGGTTGAAATTCTAAATAAGGTGGCGATCTGAATAAAAACAGCCTCTCTCCGAAGATGTGAGGGCAGTAAGTAATTGGTGGTTGTCAAAGACATTACTGGCATGTACTGTATCATTTCGAGGTCAAGTTGCATAGATGGAAAAGAAAGTGGTTGTGAGTGTCGTGCATTGACTTTTAAAAGGAGTTTCAATCAGGTTAAAATTTGTATAGAGATTAAGGTATGAATGGAAACAGCCTCTCACTGGTGATCTGGGGGGATGATGAGATATCAACTGCTGTTATAGATGTTCATGCTACGTACTATGGTTTCGAGGTCATGCTGCAAACATAGATCAGAAAGTTGACGTCAAATTGAGGAATTGAGTCAAAAGGGGGCGTTGATAAGGTGAAAAGTTTCAAAAAGATGGAGATCTGAGTAAAAACAGCCTATCCCTGATGATGTGGGGGCGATGAACCATTGACTATTGTCATAGTTGTTCATGCCAGGAGAGTTTCAAGGTCATGCTGCATTGATCGAAACGAAAATGACTATGAGCTTTGGGAGTTTAGTTAAAAGGGGGTGCTGATCAGGTTGAAAGTTTCAAAAAGATGGAGATCTGGATAAAAACAGCTTCTCTCTGGTGATGTGGGGGCGATGAACCATTGACTATTGCCATAGTTGTTCATGCCAGGAGAGTTTCAAGGTCATGCTGCATTGATCGAAACGAAAATGACTATGAGATTTGAGAGTTTAGTCAAAAGGGGGTGCTGATCAGGTTAAAAGTTTCGAAAAGATGGAGATCTGAATACAAACAGCTTCTCTCTGGTGATGTGGGGGAGCTGAATTATTAACTATNTTGATCGAAACGAAAATGACTATGAGCTTTGGGAGTTTAGTTAAAAGGGGGTGCTGATCAGGTTGAAAGTTTCAAAAAGATGGAGATCTGGATAAAAACAGCTTCTCTCTGGTGATGTGGGGGCGATGAACCATTGACTATTGCCATAGTTGTTCATGCCAGGAGAGTTTCAAGGTCATGCTGCATTGATCGAAACGAAAATGACTATGAGATTTGAGAGTTTAGTCAAAAGGGGGTGCTGATCAGGTTAAAAGTTTCGAAAAGATGGAGATCTGAATACAAACAGCTTCTCTCTGGTGATGTGGGGGAGCTGAATTATTAACTATTGTCATAGATGTTCATGTCATGTATGGTTTCGAGGTCAGGCTCGATGGATAGAAAAGAAAGTGATTACAAATGTTGCGCTTTCAGTCAAAAAGGCTTTAATCAGGTTAAAAGTTGTATCGAGAAAGTAAGAGTGAATTCGGTAATTCTAATTTGACCTCTATCGCATGACTGCGTAGGCAACTCGACCAGTATTGTTTGAAAAGAAAGATTTGTTATACTTCAAATAGTTAGAGGTTTATGGCTTTGCTCGTGCAGGCATCAAAACAATGGCCATATGCGCAACAAACAAGCTCAAGGCATATCGTGCCAAGATTTTCGACGCCATGCAGGTCAAGCGGGCGATCCCAAAGTTTGGTTTTCTATTGTGTGCGGTTTGGTTTGCCTCAAAAAGTTACTTTACAATAAGGGCTGCGTGACTAACAACCCAAAGACGGTATAAGCATGCAAAACTTTTGACCACATGTACCGTGAGAGCAGATAAAGACGGGGGTCATTATGCCAATATTGGGTTTAAACTAGATGGGGGAGGCGGTTCTCGATAAATTTAATGAGAGGAGTTAACAGTGCCATATGCCACATAAATACTTTTCGTGCTAAAAGAAGTAATCTACGTTCTTTCTTTAACAAACTGCGCAAATTCTTCGGTATTGAAGGTTTTCAGCATTTCTAGACTTTCGATACAAAATTTTTCAACAAAGTTTTACATTTCGTTGGTACGTAATAACTAAAGGGAAATATATTTTTTGCATATCAGATACATATGTTGCTCCATCTAAACCACAAACAGGCTTCAGAATGGAAAAATGTCTTCGCATTGGTCGCAATCTAGTACTGAAAGTTTTTGTAAGTTCTTTAGCTTTTTCTTTAGAAATATGTTGCGAACTCAGACATAAACCTAGCATTTGCTGCCTTATCTTGCGTCTGTCTTGTGTGCGTTTCTGAATTTTCCGTAGAAAGAAATAAGTTGTAAACTCTGAATGGTAAATGTATCGTTGCCTATCCAGTATATGTGTTGTGTTATATCGATATTGACCTCAATTTTGCAAATGTGTTAAATTCAACATCCTATGAGTGTGAACAATCAATATCATCCACCAACAACAAAATAAAATTCGCTGAAAGTTTCTTGGAACTTTAGTCCAAGCACTGAAGGTTTCTTAAACTTCATTGAACCTTCTTTTGGACAAACCCAGTACTAATTCTGACACAGTGGCATCTTGCAAAGCAAATCATATACCCTCTATGGCCTATTTGCTGGAAAATTTGTTGGCATTTTGCCATCGACGGAAGGATCTAAAATGGAGAAACTGCTGAAAAATATATCTAAAAGGACTTCGAACACAGGCTTAGCTTTCCTTTCCAAATGTCACGCTTGCGGGAGGCAACAAGTGTGTCAATAGTATTAGAGTAAAACAAAGCTAAATAGTTTTTTGGCAGTTCCTGGGAAATAGTAGCCAAACCCATACGTGGCCTCAGAAGTAACCGGCCAAAGCAAAACTGATAGCAGCCTCTCAAATACAGAATTTGCAGTAGTTCATAGAATTTTAAAAGGCAACTGCAGACCCCAAATAAAACAAACAGGGTTCTTTTAGCAAGAATTTTTCAAGAGAGAAAGAGCTGTCAATGGGCCTATATTGATGTCGAGATGACGCTTAACAAAGTAAAATTAATGCTACCTCCCAAAAAGTAGGACTAAAGTTGCTGTGAGTCGAAAGGGCAAACGTACATAGCATACCCCCAAATAGGGATAGTTCTTTGAGGAAGCATTTTACGAGAGAACGAGCTGTCGATGGGCCTATATTGCTGTCGAGATGACGCTTAACAAAGTAAAATTAATGCTACCTCCCATGAAGTAGGACTAAAGTTGCTGTGAATCGAAAGGGCAAACGTACATAGCATACCCCCAAATAGGGATAGTTCTGTGAGGAAGCATTTTACGAGAGAGAACGAGCTGTCGATGGGCCTTTGTTGCTATCGACATTAGTGACGCTCCCCAAGACGCATAACTGGAGTTGCTGTGCACAGAAAGGGAGTGGAGTGGAATGAAGCTAAGTTGGATACGAATTTGTCTGAATTTCACAAATGAGAGAGAAGATACAACTAAGAATGCCAGTAATGTATATACAACTAAGAATGCTACTGAAGACTAGGAGTTGCTGAAGAACCAAAATTAAAAGCAGGACCAGTTTTTATGCCAGAGTTTCAAAGTTAGGGCGTGGCTCTAAGCAATCATTTATTTTTTGGAAGAATTTTACTTGAGAGAAAGAAAAGACTGATTGGATTGAATGTCCATGAAAAGTTATTGTTTAGCGGTAAAGGGAAACAAAAATGTTTCCTCTAAAGACAAGAAGAAACATTGACCCCTCCTTGAGGGGATTGTCGCACCTTGCAGCAAAATATGAAGGATAATGGAAAGAACGTTACTATTACCTTTTACAATTCAGTTTTCTATTCAAAATTAGAGGGATAATGCTCTCCTTGGAGAAAAGAAATAAGGAATCAACCCCCCCCCCCATAAAAAGGGGGCTGTGGTAGCTACTGCACCTTGTAGCTAATACGGGGGATGCAACGAAACTCTAGAGCTTGAGTTTTTCTATAGAATATTTGAGAAATAGCTGTGAGTTCGTGAAACTAAAACGCGTTCTACCTGGAAATATCTTGGCTTTATCGTAGATGTTTCTTCCTTGATTGGTGTTTCAGAATATAAATTTAACGCTTTTCTCATGATACACTAAGCGGCCTATGGAGTGAAGTTCTAACTTGAGGCCGTTATGGTTTTGTTGAGTATAACTAAAGACAGTTTGAGTGGATGGAAAGAGCAGTGCTAGAATAAACATTAAAAGACCCTGGATGCCATAGCACATAATGCGAGTACTGTCGGAGGAATGTTGAACCTAGAAAGAACTATAAATGGACCAGTAGCAGAAGATTCCAGAAGAATCTCGAACATTCCTCCTTCCAGTTCCACACACATTTAGGTAATAGTCTGTGTCAACTTAGTTGACACAGATAGATTAGCAATTACTGCTGTGGATATGAGAGCAAGGCCTCCCTTTCCAAAATACAAAGTTTGCAATAGATTTTAAGACACATAAACATCCAGGCAACGACAAAAATTAATTCCAAGGCAGATTTCCGTATTTTAGCAATTAATTAATTGCACTGTATGTATTCCAGTTATTGAATTAAATGTTTTCAACTGCATCAAATTAGCAAGGTATTTAATCCGAAGGTATTGTGAAATTTGAGGAATAGATTCAGAACAAAACAAAACTTGACCAAGCAAGATAATTCCTTGACGTAAACGAAACCAGGTCTAAACCAGGTTCAAGTGTGAGTGTTTTAAAAATGGCAGGGAAATATTTAGTTTTGGGGACAGTTTCTTTCATAAGTGTTACATACATAGATACTGTAGATTAAGGCTATGCCTTAATTTTGAGAAAACTTTTTGTTTTTAAGGTGCATCATTGGTCTCAGTGCATCTCAAAAAACTATGATCCAAGGCAGGAAATATTGATTATCTATGGCAATTTTTCTATCAGCATTACATACTTGGATACTGTAGATTAAAGCTATGCCTTGACTTTAAGAGAACATTTAGGTTCCAACGTGCATCTTTCAACCGCTGTATGAGGCATTATATCCATCGCATTAAATCAGAAAGTGTTACGCCAAGACATGATGCAGTTTATGGCATCGGTGTTTGAAGCATCTGCTCTGCTGTTGTTGTATATAAACAATTTCCGTATGCAAAGACAAAACTGAAACAGTCAAAAACCCTCAAGAGAATATCCAATTTAAGCATTAGAAACTTGGAACCAACATTGCAGTATAGATAAAACAACATTTCGACATTAAAAGTATTGACTCAAAACTCGAGTAAACGTGTTTTAATACATTTGGCAACTTGCCTCAAACTTGATAATTTCGCCATAAAAGTATGCAAAGAAAGGCGCTATTCCCCACACTTTTGGGAGTTGTAAGGTTTGTAAATANGTTACGCCAAGACATGATGCAGTTTATGGCATCGGTGTTTGAAGCATCTGCTCTGCTGTTGTTGTATATTAACAATTTCCGTTTACAAAGACAAAACTGAAACAGTCAAAACCCTCAAGAGAATATCCAATTTAAGCATTAGAAACTTGGAACCAACATTGCAGTATAGATAAAACAACATTTCGACATTAAAAGTATTGACTCGAAACTCGAGTAAACGTGTTTTAATACATTTGGCAACTTGCCTCAAACTTGATAATTTCACCATAAAAAGTATGCAAAGAAAGGCGCTATTCCCCACACTTTTGGGAGTTGTAAGGTTTGTAAATTATGGAAAATATCAGTACAAAAACATTCAATCTGAAATTGTTATTTTTAGAGAGGGATCAAGTTTAACCTTTGGGACTACCTTTCTCCCCTGACAAATGCGTCACAATTTGGCACTCTGAACACAAAGGCATGGCGGTTTGGCGAGTAGGGTTATGAATGGGAAGCGACTCAGAATCTGAATCTCCCAGGGGTTTTTATCCTTAATTTTTCGAATAGCATTTGAATTACATAACATCGTTAATTTCGAGAACATATTGTTGAACGTATTGTTTACCCAATGTTTATCACAATTAATTAAAAGACGTTGTTTCTGTGGGAGATGGATGAAGGCTTACACCTCAGAATAGAGTATCTCAAGTTTAAGAAATTTCAAGCTTATTTCAAATTTCTCATCATTGCAAGGTGATGACTAATGAAATTCTTAAATCAATATGATAACTCCAGATGCATGTTTTAATTAGTGTTGTACTCCTGTGCTACGTGTATTAGGGAACTGATCTCAGTTCGTTAGTTCCCGCTCTATAGGCTGAATGTATAAGTTTTAGACTTGGGGGGATGTGCTTGAAGCTTTTTTGAAATCTAGCCAATGCTTAGAAGCCTAATAATTCAAGCTGTAAAGTAATAACAAGAAAGTCAAACGGATTTAGCCCTACTTCATTGGAACGTAATGGTGATAATAAGAATTCATGTTTGTTGAAAGAGGGCTCTCAAGAGGGCACTCCGTATAGTCCTGTCTATATTCATAGTTCTCGTAATACTGTCCTACAAGGAGAATAAGTTGTTGTCATCTCAATGAGTGTCTTGAAATGCTTGGGAAAGGTATTTTGGAGAAATCGCTAAACCGTAATTATCACAAAACACGAGGGCATGCCAAGATATGAACTTGGATGGCTTTGAATGAAACGCCGGTAATAGGTCGTAGGCCGCTTTCGATAGTGAAAAAGTTTCCTCCTTGTTTTCTATGAATTAGACAATGAATTGCTCTGAAAAGTTCTGATCATTAAAAACATGCTTTAAAAGGGTTGCCAAAGGTGTCCAATAAACCGTGAAGTGTTGTTTCGATGTAGAAAGCCCTTTCGTGACCAACACTGAGCGGTAAATTAACGCTTCGCATGTCAATTCCTTCATCACACAAAGGCCGGTCTACTCACATCGATTTTGTTAAAGTATCACTTAGAAACTTACCAAGAGTATCCTCTCCCCTTTCCTTGAACTTCTGACCTTCGATAGCTTTGCAATAATGTTGTCCAAACTTCTTCTGGAAGCAGAGAGGAGAGCTAACTATAGAGAACTGCTGTGAGGGGCTCGTGCGGAAGCCTGTAGTTGTAAGTGTATAAACAGTTTGTCTTCCAAGTAATGAGCACTTTCGATGCGTAACTGTTCAATTCAATAACTATATTCTATATTCAATAACTATATCGATGTGTAAGGTTGATATTAGCCTTGTACTTTCTTGCCTAATGCATACATATCTATGTTTATTAGCTATTTCGAAGAAGTTAGTTGAGAATGCATAACCTGGAATAGCATATGAATTTATAAGGATGAACCGGTAAAAGCCGAGGGGTTGGCCTAACACAGGACGAAAATCGGCGATAAAATGGCCTACCCTTTCTTTCCTTCAACGAAGCTTGCAGCCATGTTTAGCTGGACCATTGACAAGGTCCATCCGTGCAATATCTTGCTCTAACTGGCTGCCATGGGCCCGCTACAGCGAACTTTTTCTGGATCTCTCTGCTAGCTTTACTCCAAGCAACACGGCACAAGTTATTTTCTGCCGCATACAACAGCAAGTATTATAATCAACACAATGATTGTCAATGGCTTGATGATCAACATGACAGCTGAATAACAAAAGCTGAACAATAAGTAAACAAAAGAAGAATGTGCGAGTGAGAAACCGAAACAATTAGAAGAAGGCCAGTCTATTGTTCACATCTCAACTTTACATGACAGCTTCTTAACAATCAAGGACAATCCATAGGGCACGCGTTTACAATAGAGAATGAATAGAACAACAACAAAACATGTCTTTCTTCTTGGTTTCATTGTCTAATAGACCAATGGGAAAGCTCTATTCGCGTAGCTTATGAATAACCCACAATAACATACGGGAACCTGAAGTACAACTTTTGCTGTCAATACGCTATTATTAATTTGGCGCCAGCGCTCACCACAAAACATGGAAAAGGTTGACAAGAAATGATAAGAGCTTGAGACACACGTCACGGATTTCTTTGTGGGGGGTTGATTGTCCCATCAGGGGGGAATCACCTCGTCAGGGGGAATGAAGAGGATCCCTTGATCGCAGAATCGAAATGACATGCAACAGCAAGTCGCGGGTTTTTCCTTCGCTGTTTGCTTGTAATTGTTGAATGAAAAATACAGAACTTGAGCGCAGTTAGACAGAATGCATTTTGAGCGATAAAGTGGCAATGTTCACAATACATTCAGGCATGAAAGGCAACTATGCACGCTTTTATAAGTAACTCTTTATACAAATTTGCGATTCCGAAAATACAGAAGAAACTTTCAGTTCATTGGAACAGTTCGGGGAGATGTGCTAAGAAACTCAAGGCTAAATTCAAGGCTTGCTAAAAGAAACCCATGTTCTTTAGTAAAATTGATTAGAATTGTCTATCGGGTGTCCCCAAAAATGCATACGGATTTTGTTGACTCCAGTGCTGTGAATTTAGCTTCAATCAATGTCTAATCACTCTAAAACTGTTCCTCGATAGTTAACTTGAACATAGGTACCCCGTTTGTTGGTATTGGTGCTTTGAGAGCAGACATGCTGATCTTGAAAGCTCAATTTTGCCTCTTCCTGCAAACCAGAGCTTTAGCCTTTTGGCCTACCCTACACGTATTTTTTATAAGAAACTAAGAATTTGGGACTGTTCTGAATGTTACTTAAAATTATCAAATTTTGAGTACTCAGAGTTTCTGACGAGTTTCTTAGAGGTTCCATAGCAATCTTCATGTTCACTACCTGTACCCTCGTGAAAATTTCAAAACAAGGTTTTTTAAGCCTTTCCAATGTTTAGACATTACCCAAACCTTACCAGTAATATGATAACGAAACAAGTGAAAGTAAAGTAAAAACATGTCGAGGATTTCCTTTATCAAAATAAATAGTTTCTTAGCTTATATTTTCCCAGTACTAGAGTTTCTTAATTTTTTGGTGATCTGAGAGTTGAGTTTCTTATAAGCAGCTTCTTATAAGAAAAAATACGTGTATGCAACTTCTTAAGGCACAAGCGTATAAATCAACGATAGCCTTGATACAATTTGAACAATATTAGATCTTGTGCTAATCTGTTTTCCAGAAGTCACCCCCCCCCCCCCTAGTCACCCATTGGGAAGTTTTTTAATTTTTAATTTAATTTCAGTTCTTAATTTCGATGTGCATCAGGAATTTGCTTAGGCCAAAAGGCCAAAGCTCTGGTTTGCAAGTGCAGGCAAATTTGAACTATTTTCAAGTTAACTATCGAGGACCATTTTGAGAGTGATTAGCCATTGATTAAATCTAAAGTCACATCGCTGGAGTCAACCAAATCTGTATACATTTTTTTTGTGACACCCGGTACTCTGAACGTAGAAGAGCTCGTTTTCTTATTGGGATAATTGGTGTTATCATGCAAATAACATTGCAACTTTTGCAACTAAGAAACAAGAACAAATTAATATGAAACTTTAAAGTTTTAATCGGAGAAATATTGAAGCGTCAGAAATTCTATTTTGGCAACCAGCCTGACACATCACCAAGATATCGTCTTCAAGATGAAAAGAAAAAGTGTGACAAGGACATTGGTGTTTTTGTTGATAAAGCTTACGTTTGAAAAACAACCCTCCGAATGCGTTAAAAAAGCAAGTGGAGTCCTTGCGTCAATAAAACGAACAATCACATTCATCAAAATAAGGAAATCTTGTTAATTACCTAAATACGAAAGTTTAGTTAGACCTTTANCAACTATGATACAAGAACAAATTAATGAAACTTTAAAGTTTTAATCGGAGAAATATTGAAGCGTCAGAAGTTCTATTTTGGCATCCAGCCTGACACATCACCAAGATATCGTCTTCAAGACGAAAAGAAAAAATGTGAAAAGGACATTGGTGTTTTTGTTGATAGTAAGCTTACGTTTGAAAAACAACTCTCCGAATGCGTTAAAAAGCAAGTGGAGTCCTTGCATCAATAAAACGAACAATCCAATTCATCAAAATAAGGAAATCTTGTTAGTTACCTAAATACGAAAGTTTAGTTAGACCTTTACTTGAAACGGCTGGAGCTATATGGAGCCCTTTATCCAGTTAAGCACGTCAAAAGACTTGAAAATGTACAGCGTAGAGCCATAAAATTAGTAAAACTGATTAAGGACAAGTTGTACAGTGATCGATTAAAAGCATTAGACTTGCCATCACCCAGGTACAGTAGAAAAGCACGGAGACATGATTTTGAGATTTAAACTATTAACTGGCTTTATGGATCAGTGTCCGTCTTTGCTCTTCGAATTCAAGCAAAAGAATACGAGAGGACACAACTAAAATTATTCAAGTAAAGATGCAACTTAAACGTTCGTAAAAGATCTTCACGGAGCCAGTCTTAATACTGGAACAACTTATCAAGTGAAATCATCAACTGTTGGACAGTGCAAAAATTTGAAATTTAAAAATTTTGAACGAATACAAGGAATCACGTGGTAAGTATAAAACTAGTAGTAATAGAAGCTTATCAAAGTTTCTTAAGAACCGTGTATCATTTTAAACTACAAGCGTAATTTATTGAAAAGAGTTTCAAGGAGAAGTACGAGACCTTGATTGCACGTTTTTTTTACAAGAAAGTTTGATCAGCCCCAGCCCATGGTATGGTCAAGATGTAGGGATCTCAAATTTTCTTAATTTCACATAACAATTTCCACTACATTGCGTTTTTGTTTACTTGCCATTTATTTTCAACACTCACACTTACATTGCTTGTATTGTTGAAGCTTTCGCCTCACCTCTGAGGCCTAATCAGCAATTTCCATTTCTTGGTACTGAAAGTTTCTAAATTCTTTTCTTATTTTCGGTGCAAGAGTTGTGATGAGCCTTTTACCGCAGCACGTTTTTTTGAAGATGAAAACAACTTCTTGCTGAACAAAAATTTACATTTGGATCGAAACATAAGACTGCAGTGATGTTGCTTCAGAATAAAAGTTAACCGACAAACTTGCCATCATACCCTTGAATTTAACATTTAAAGTTTCTTATTGCTTCTCAAACATAGCTCAAAAAGTTCCTTTAAAATTTTTGGCCATATGGTACCAGTTTCTTGTGAACAAGTTTCTTTCAAAAAGCTTGTAGCTGATAGTACTAAACGTTGTTCATATTTTTCTATAAATAGAACAAAGAAAACACTCAGACACAGCATTATTTTTTTGTTATCAATTGTTAACAGCACGTATGGAATATTGATTTAAATAGGCTATTTTTAGAGTTTTGCTCTTTGCTTGCACAAACCGTTTAATTTAAAAAAAAACGTTTTCCTCTCGTACTATTACGCAAGGATCGTTCCAGGCTTTTTACAACTGTTATAGATTCGTTTGTTGACATGACATAGACCATGACATAGAGATAATCTTTGAAAATTTAGAAGTGTAATAAACCACTCAAGAATGCGCTTCTGTTTTTAGAAGAAGCTCTCAATAAGAAACTCAACCAAAAGTTCATAGAAAAATAAAGAAACTCTAGGCTGGAGAGATGTCAATTGGGAATACTCCTTGTTTCGTTGGGCAATCTAAAGCATACTGACATGCTTGTTACGTCAAAAATGAAAGTTGATCGGTGGTTAGGATTTTCTGCCAAGAACATCTAGCAAAAGAAGTCTTCGGATGATCTTCGCTTATTCCTCTAAGTTTTTCTCTTTCTAAGTTTTCTTTCTAAGTTTCTCTCTCTCTTTCTAAGTTTTTCTAAGTTTTGCATGAAACATGCCAGGCCACATCAGCATGCGAGCCAGGTGGGTTCATGGGGTGGCAGCCCCCCAATTTTGGAAAACTGTTCAAAATCACCCTCTTTCGGGCCAAAATCCGCCCTTATTCGAGGAAAAATGTTCGAAAACAATAGACTTTTTATTAGGCAGCCCCCCGCCCCCCGTGCATTTTGTCTTCACGTACTCTTATGTAAGCATTTATCTATCTTATTCAATGAAATCCTTATCATATCTTTACTTCATTTGCCCTTTTTTCCAGCATCTTTTCACACGGACGGTACCCGAGAAACTTTTAAACATTGGAAAGGCGTCAACCTCGTTTATAATCTTCACGAGGACATAGGTAGTAAACATTGAAGATGGAACTAGTAAGAAACTCGTAAGAAACTCTGAGAGCTCCAAATCTGTTAATTTTGAAAAATTGTCAGTACTGGCTCAAAGTCTTAGTTTCTTATGAAAAATATGCTTACTCTGAGAGTTTTGGAGTGATGAAGACACGGAGGTAAGCAATAAATAATTGCTACGCTGAAATGCATCCATGTTTGCGTTGCTGCAAAGTCAATCTAAGATTCATAGTCGAAAATAGTTTTCAATGATAGTAATTTAGATGCTTTGACTTAAATTTTGATAGAAGTTCCATGGAAATCGCTCAATAACTCGCCACAATATCGTCGTTCAATCATCTTTAAATGTTTTCGATGATATTTCTTAAAATTATGGTGCAGTGATTAACAGTAAACTTCAATTGATTGACGGGAGTGTCTATCAAGAATGAAATGAACATCGTGTAATGACAAGTTGTAACGGTAACGTGATTTTTTAATAAGAAACAGAGTAGCCTACTTAGTTCGCCAAGATATATAACAGATATAGGAATTTGAGTACTGGAAGCAATTATTTGAGAGCTCATTTTATTTTAATGCAAGGGGTTCTTTGTTAAGACATAAAGCACATTTAGAAACTCTTTTCTCGAAGTAATTAAGAGAACAATTATTTCAACTGGAGCTTGACAGTTAAGAAAATAGTTAGCTCGCATTCTTTTTTATTTGTATTCAATTGAAACTTTTGCAAAAATGAATTACTTAAAACACTACAAGGCAGGGACAACGAAGCACGAGGAGCTGAGTAGGCTATAGCCCACCCACTTTTTTGCAACAAATGCTTTCATTTTTGTTTGCCAAATTTTGAAAATAATTAGCAATTAGCCGGCTGAAAGGGAAGCTGAATTACTTAAGAATGTGCGTCTTCCTTGAGATTTTTACTTGTAGAACTAGGTGCGTTCCGTTTAGTTTTAGTCTCAAATATTGACAACTTCAGAGCAGTGCGATGTTATTTTCATTCCTATTTTCTCAAAAATATCACTTTTCACTAGATTAGGGCCATCCTAGACCCCAACATTTCTCGGGGCTGTGGGTAAACCTCTTGGGGCAGTTACTGTGAAGATGGCATGTTGTATTTGCAAAGAGGGTGTTGCCATAAACCCCAACGTAAATTCGTCTGCAAATTAACACCGGGTGAGTCAATAAAAACGATCCCTGTTTGAAAAAATACTGCTCCGTGAATATCAAAGCAATAACATTGAAAATTTTCTTGTTTCATTGCCAATATGTTCAATTACATTCATTGATTTACCCGGCTTCAATTGGTCATTGCCCCTCATTGCAAAAACCAGTGAAAAAAGCAAACAAAATTTCCTTTGTTTTCCTTGCAAATAATAATGACAGTTACATGTCTTCGCGTGTTCTACCTCTTTGGAGGAAGGAATTCCCCTGAATGAGTTATTCATACCAGGGGGAGATTTGTGTATCCTCCCAAGAGAATAGCACGTGCTAAAACCTTTTCAAATCATTGCTGTAAGGTGAAGATATCAGGGAAAGTTGCTCGTGATTTAGGCACGTTTCTTAAAGTTTCTCGAAGGGACTTTCTCGAGAAAGCCCCCTGTAAAATATAAATGGAGTGAAGGATTTCAGCCAGGAAACATGTTAAAGATGATGGACCATATTGGCTATTCAATCAGATATTGCACAGTAGTATCGCTTATAAATTTAGGGAGCAGTGGCCTTTCAAACGGAAATGTTTTTATTGACTCACCCTGTACTATCTCTGAAAATCTTTTCTGATGACTGTGAATTGTCTGTCGTTGCCTTTTGTTATTCAAGTCTTGTCACTGATTCCTTGTTCCGAAAGGATGATATCTACCTAAAAGCCCCATTTTGTAAAATTAGCACAGGCCAAAATGTTTATCTTATCTAGGGCGAAAAATATCGAACAGTCTAGCGTCTGACTTAAAACCCACCGAAAATATCAACACATTTAAACACAAGACCAAAGAAATTTTTGTCGAAAATATAAAGAAAGGAAGATGGTGTATATGTGTACTATCAGCCTAAGAAATGCAGAAAATGACCTGCAAGTACCATACACGAAAACTTGTTAAATGGGCAGAAGGCGTTTGCATTTTGTGTTGCGAAAACCTGGAATCAACTTATCCGCGATGCCAAGCAAGCTCACTCTTTATCTCCTTTTAAGATAAGATAAAGGGTTAGTTGAAAATTGGTCGTAATTAGTTGTAAATGAATTATTTGTGATTGTAATTAGGTTCCTTTTTTCGTTATTAGCTTTGGTAGATTTTTGATTCGTAAAATTTTTGGCACGGCCCTCTGAAAATCAGTCATACTGACTGACCGTCCTACCGTAGATAAATAATTCTAAAATGAAAACAAAAATGAAATGAACGACTTTTGAGTCTGGAAGTGAGCGATTTTTAGAGTCAAACGATATGATTCAAGGGGAGGCTCTATTATATAGAATAGCAGTTCTTGTATGAATCAGTAAACATACTCAGACATTTTAAAAGCTGTAACTCTCAAACCCTGTGTCAGATTCCTATCAACTGAAAATATTCATTTAGCTAGCACAACAACTTAAATGAGAAAATATAGCTTTTTTCTAAATTTGCTCTATTGTTCTCAACTTATAATCGATTTTCATTATAACCGCTTCATATCAAAATCCTACAAAACAGGCCTAACATGTTTGATCAAATATGAAAGCAATTTTGTCCCATGATGAAATCGTAAGGTATCTGCCATTCTTATTGCTTGAATATTTACTAGGTATGCAGGCTGCATCAAAAGAATCTAAAGGTTAGATTTCTCCTGAAATGAAAGTTCTGACATGGATGAGATGAGATAGTAATATATGGAAGCCCGACTCGGGTCCACTCGCTTCACGTATAGTTTTTGTAAAGGTGGTGTCTACAGTATTCGTAAGAAATTGAAAATTAAGTGCTTCAAAGTAAGGTTTCATCTCTTTCAAACATTTTTGTAACTTCACGTTTGAGTATGCGCGCACAACGCCTAAGATCCGCTGCGACCTAAAACGCTAAACCTAAAGAGTACACGAGATAAGATGCCATGTTTCCACTCCGATCCTGATCTAATTAACAATACCTCCACCTGAATCCGAGGCTTATATATGATGGTTTACACCTAATACATTATAGCAGCAAAAGAAGCAAACTTTGATTCTTCTCATTCTGTGACGCTTTCATACTAACATTCATAAATGATATGATTATTTTTGGTGAAAGCAATTTTATTATTGCCAAAACGTTTTTGGACATTAAAAGCTCAGTTCAATAACTTTAGCTGCACCATGGTTTTTGGAAAGAAATTATTGCAGCAAAAGATTTAAATAACTGAGACATGAAAATAGCCTAAATTGACGGACTCATTGTAATAAACTCACAAACGCAACATTTAGACACTTTAATCAGTGGACAGAAAACTGTGAACTCCTAGTAAAGATCGATAACCAAATTAAATTGTAACCAAGGAGAAAACTGTTAAATACTGCACAAGAGATGACGAATTAACCTGAAACCTAGCCTGATAATCGGGTCTGGTTATCAGGCTACCTGAAACCCTGAAATGAGAGAAAGGAAGTTAATAGCTGCAATAAAGAGCAACGTTGGATTCCAGGCTCATTCAGGATCTTAAGCTTGTTTTCAAGGATCTTGAAGCGTTTTTGCAAAATTGACCAATTTTGGCAAACCAAAATCTCATAGTTAAGATGAAATGTTAGCTACCCAACTGTTTTCAATTTGTAAGAATCGAATAAACGATTTGAGAGCTACAGGATTTCAAAGACCAAAGCATTCTTTTACCTACTGGGTAAATAGAGGAGACCTGGGAGAATTGTAACATTGCTCTCGCTCTCGCACCTGGAAGAAAAGTGCAAAGAAATTGAATTTTGCAAAGAACATGCTCATTCTAACAATAAGGCTAGCTACTACCTGGTGTAGCTTAACAAACTTAAAAGACAGCAGTTTCACTTTAAAATGTGCTTACTACAAAACAGCATTGGATGAGACACCGATAGAGGATAGCGCAATTCGCCAGAACCAATAGGATCATTATCTTAATACGATCGAGAATATTCCTGGACGAACCTGTTGACGTTATCTGGAATAACCGCCAAAAGAAATAATCGGATAAAACCTCTTGGTTAAGTCTAAACCAGATAATAATGTTTTGTGGCGTTGATTTCTGGATTAATGGTTGAAAAGATAAGACCAAGTAAATGGTAGCGAATTGAAAATTAGTGGTTTAGTCAACTGAAAAGAATGAACACAGCTGCCATGCTAAGTTAGATGTTGAACTTACCACATGATTCCTTAGTGGCTGCAAACATATCAGTTTCTCCCAAAAATGTCGTTCGAACGTTGAGGGGGGGGGGGCGGTTCTTTAAGACGCTTTCAAATAGAGATTTTACATCGGTGATGTCTTATTAGATTAAACCACAACCTGTAAAATCTGGAGGTTATGAATACTACGTCTGAATACTACGCCTTAGCCTCGCTTCAGATCGCACAGATAAATCTGGCCGCCTCAGTTTTTCACGTGAAAGTCAATAAGTCCCAGTTTGAGCAAAAAATCCAACTCAACTAACAAATGTAAAAAGTGTTGCTGTTGTTGTTATTGTTGTTGCTGTTGCTGTTGCTGTTGCAATAACTGGGACTACTATGTCGTGAGTCTATTTGCTGTCTCTGATTACGGAACTTGTGGAATAACTTATGAATATATTATGAAGGTGGACTTACGAAGTCAACCAGCATGAGTTTTTTATCGTCGTCCTTGCCCTGAGAAACAATAGAAGTCCCGTTTTTGAAGCAATCAGCAACAACTTTTTTAAACAAGATCTCAATCTCTAAGTTGAAATCTAACCTATGCAACGGTGTAAAAGTGAGACAATTAAGGCTTTAGCTCCTCCCTAGCAGCTGCACAAATAGGGCAAATTTTTATGTTGGGACAACCTGTATGATAATTGTTTTGGATTTCTAGACGAAAGGCTCTCTGAAAATTTTTCTCCTTGAATTGAATTTGTCTTTGACAGCATTGATGATGCCTCCAGGGGCGCACATTCAAATTTTGTTTGGGGGGGGTGTCAACATGCTCTGGACCGACTAAATTTTTTCGGACCGACTGAACGTATAGCAAGCAGCGGTGTGGCCAGGGTCAATTAAATTGAGGTATTGAAACGAGGGGGTCCCCAGTAAAATGTTCGGGGCTACGCCCTTTATTT
>REGL01000107.1:237048-248014 GCA_004194395.1 Aurelia aurita complex sp. Pacific | reverse complement strand
TAGGGCAGGGAAGGCTATCCTCGGCACTCTTTGACTATATTAGTACGGCACTACCTATATGGACGTATGCCTAAAAGAGCGGGAAAATACGTTGAAATTTCATCACGTGACTCATTTGGGTGCAGGAAATTGGCAGAGTAAAATTTTGTGTTCATGAGTAAAGGGCGAAGCTGTGCTAGAGTGAAAATGTCTTGAAATTACTGAAATCGAATTGAAAGTGCATAAGCCAAGGAGAAAATCTTACGCTAGTATTAAATTGTTCTATTTTTGATGGACGTTTATACCTGTCTTTTTCCTTTAAAGTTCTCTGTGGTGATTTATTCAAGCCTCTGAAATTCATTGTCCTTTGATATAATATGGAGTTTATTGTCTAACTTTCTCTTTTCCCTGTGCTTCAAGACCCCCTTCAAGTTTCTCATTTGGTGGTTTTTTCTAACTTAAAGGCTGCTTTCGTCAGAGAAAGAGCTCCCGCACTGCCGCTCCTACCAATCTCCCTTTCAAAATGGAGGCATCTTACGCGAGTTATGATGACTAATGCCATTTGTATGCTTAGCTGCATGTGTGATCCAAGAAAAAGTGTTTGTTTACTTGGATAAACAATAAACAACTAATGACGGCAACAAACAGGAAAAGAATCAAATACCTGAAAGCTTAATATACCATGGTTCTGCTCATTCATTAGCAGGGCTATTTTTAAATCTTCTATTCAAATTCAAATACTTATTTATATACTGGAAAAGCTGATTGACGTCATAAGTTAATTGAAAGCGTGCGGCACCATCAGCCTGAGTTGTTTGTCTTCCATCGCTTTCGCAGCAGTCGGTGTATCTCTAGCAACGTTTCATTTCTTATGCAACTTTTTGCGAACCCCCTACAAGAGCACGGAGCTAGCACGATTTGAGAAATTTGCAATTGAGATTTTGGAAACCCTACAAATGAGAACCCTTGCTGCAGGAAGTGACATTTTCAACCAGGACCGCTCACAGCATAGACTTTGCCTCGCTAAATATGTTGAGCTGAATTCGGCAACCCTTTCGACGTCTTTTAAAGAAGAGAAATTTTCAGAATGACTCGTTATCACAATAAAAGACCAAACACAATATTTAATGGCCAGGATATAATGGCTATAATCAGAGCCCAGAAATATGATCCATCTTCCTGTCTTCCTCCGACCAAAAATGTACTGTCTATGGTACCTTCCTCATCTTTTTAAATGGAAAATGGGTGTGTTTAGGGTGTGGCATAAGTTTTTCCTTTGTTTTCAGAAGCCTTCCTCACTGTCAGTGACCTTGTGATCGTAATGTTTTCCACACTCTTGATTTAATTTTAACAGTCAAAAAGGAAGGGTTGGGTGAAAATAGATTGTTCTAAAACATGTCTTAGTAAAAAACCACATACCAGAAGTCAGATGGTCCTATTGAATCCGCTAATTCATGAAAATCAGTTTGAGCAAAAAGGATTGCCTTTCTTCTAAGGCCACGTCCACACGTATCCGGATCTTTTCGAAAACGCATCTTTTTTATCCGTATCAAGAAAGATCCACGTCCACACGAGAAGCGTTTTCGAAAATATCCCCGTNCTTGTGATCGTAATGTTTTCCACACTCTTGATTTAATTTTAACAGTCAAAAAGGAAGGGTTGGGTGAAAATAGATTGTTCTAAAACATGTCTTAGTAAAAAACCACATACCAGAAGTCAGATGGTCCTATTGAATCCGCTAATTCATGAAAATCAGTTTGAGCAAAAAGGATTGCCTTTCTTCTAAGGCCACGTCCACACGTATCCGGATCTTTTCGAAAACGCATCTTTTTTATCCGTATCAAGAAAGATCCACGTCCACACGAGAAGCGTTTTCGAAAATATCCCCGTCTACACGAAAACGCTGCCACATTCGAAAACAACCAATTTCGGCTACGAGTCTGCGTAGATTAACAAAATGCCCTCGCGTGATCCCCAAAGAGCCTAACGCATGCTCTGATATGTAGTAAAATCGATGCTGCGACGTCAGCGTTTTCGAAATGCTCCGCTTTCGCCCGTCCACACGAGAACAGAAAAACGGTGTTTTCAAGAAGATCCACTCTGGGGAGCGTTTTCGAAAAGCTTCGTTTTCGGTGATTGAAAACACCGTCTCCGTGTGCACGCGAACCCAAAACGGATAAAAAAAGATGCGTTTTCAAAAAAATCCGGATGCATGTGGATGGGGCCTTAAAGTTTTGCCCTTCTTCGATTCTTCAGAGGTAAGAAAAAATGTATGTTTGGTTTAGAAACTGGCTCATGTTCTTTCGAATGAGATAGAAGTAATGAGTTGCTAGAGCCTCATGACAAAACAGTGAATCGTAGTCAAGACAAGAAGCAATGTTTCAACAAATCAGTATTACTTTTGCGTTTCCGAATTATAGGCTACTCAAGCAGCTTACGAAAATCGGAAAATTTTGGTTTGTCCTCTCAAGGGGTGAAGGTGAGGTGATGATGATGGTGATGCTGTGTTTTGTCTTTTCACAGAGGGTAATTTTTTTTTCTTCTCAAAGAATGAGTCAGCACAATGTCTGGATGTTCTTGAGCCTACATTTCATAACGATAAATTTGAGCATTTTGGTCTTGAACAGCTAACCTCCAGCTAACACAGGTTTGTACATGCCTGAGAATGCAAAGGGTGCTTAAATCTACACAGCCAACGTAAAATCATCATCAACATATCGGGTGTCCCCAGAAAAGTATACAGATTTGGCTGACTCCACCGATATGAATTTAGCCTTGATCCATTGCTAATCATTCTCAAAATGTTCCTCGATGGTTACCTTGAACATAGATACCTCGTTGTTAGGTATCGGTGTTTTGAGAGCAGAAATATCAGTCTTGAAAGCTCAAATTTGCGTCAAACTTCAAACCAGTGCTTTGACCCTTTGGCCTAAGGAAGTTGCTGAAGCACATTGGAATTAAGAACTGAAATTAATGAGAACTTACGAAGCTGTCGAATGAGTGACTGGGGAGGGGGTTGACTTCTGGAAAATGGAATAACACAAGATCTAATATTGTTCAAATTTATCAAGGCTAAGGCTATCGTTGATTTATACGCTGTGCCTTAAGAATTTGCTCAGGCCAAAATGCTAAAGCTCTGGTTTGTAGAAAAGGCAAGTTTGAGCTCTCAAGATTACTGCTCTCAAAGCACCAATACGAACAAACGAGGTACCTACGTTTAAGTTAACTATCGAGAAACATGTTTAGAGGGATAAGACATTGATTGAAGCTACTTCATGTTGCTGGAGTCAACCAAATCCGTATACATTTATTGGGACCCCCGGTAAGTCAAAAATGTTGCAGAAGGCTGCAATATATTTGTTTTTCAGCTTAAAAATGAATCAGATATTTCCAAGACAACCGTGCACAATGGGAATCCATGATAACTGGGAGAGTGGTCAAAGTTTTGTCCTTCACTTTCCTGAATTTGAAAGAATTCTTATGAATCCTTAAACGAATTTTTCCGAATTCGGGGATGTTAAGTTACTGATAACATGTATTGCATGGGCCGGACGAATAGGAAGGAAACTATGTACAGTATTTACATTTATAGAGACGACCAAAATGCATATCAACATATTTACCATACATTCTCAAGATATTTCCAAAGTCTCAACAACAGAAGCAAATTTCCTCTCATTAATCAGATCATGCACTCCTGCTGATACAGCTCATGGCTACCCTAATCATACACGCCTAAATTTTACTCAAATCTACCAAATATGTCAACCATGCCAAATAAGAAAAACACAACACCAGTTCCTCTTGTTGAACTCATTCACAATTCTTAACCAAAGGTTGCATTTGAAGTGAATAGGTTTTTTCGCACATTTCATTGAAGAAGTATCTCTTACGTCATCAAAGGAATAAATTATTCAGCTTGAACTTAAACAACACCTTCTTCTTAATTTTGAAGCAAAAACCTAAAACCAATAATTAGAGCCAAGCCATTAATCGCGAATAGATTTTTGGAATTCCTGCAGATGTGTTTTATCTTGTGTTAATGGTGCAGAATCAAAGGATTATGATCAAAACCTTGAATTTTAAGACAGCCATATTTTTGTGCTTGCTTATTCAGAAATTCAAAGGGCAAAACTTCAAGCCGGTAATTAAAGCCAGGAAATCAATTATCAATTTGTTTTTGAAATTCTAAAAGCTAGCTGTTATCTGGCATTATAACTTTAATCACAAAATTCCGGATGAATGTCAAGGCCACCTCCTTCTTTGTAATGAATGTATTCAGAACGAAATTCGTAAGAATTTTCAAGAATCCTTAAAGGGTCTGTTTCATCCAGCATTCCTTGCACGTGCCATCTCTTGGTTTTCCTTTGTTGTCCGCCATTTTCATGGGCCATGAAAATGGCGGCAACAAAGACCAACCAAGAGATGGCACGTGCAAAGCATGCTGGATGAAACAGACCCTTTAACATTCTGAAGGAATTCTTGAGTCAGATGAAAAGGAGATACCAGAATATTTTAACAAGAATTCACAAGAAATTAAGAATATTCCTAAGGACTCTCTCCAAACAGAGCAAGTATGATAATGTACACAGGCCTGGTATTGTTGATGTTAATATGCTGATAGGCAGTTGAGGTGAATCACAACCAGTTCGGACGTGCAATGTAGCAAGAAAATATTGCTGCTTTGTGAATCAACTTATCAGCATAAAATTGATTTTACAAAACAGAAGGGGTGTTTATGATCAAGCTGCTCAAGAGTCCTTTTACCTAAAATTCTTGCTATTTACATGGACATGGTTTACTTACCTTTCAGGGAGAGATTTACATTTAACAAACAGGTTAGCAACTTTTGAAAGTGGATATCTTAATCTTAATACAGTTATTGATAAGAGATTGCAAAAAACTTTGTGCTGTAGCATTTTTATGCGTGCATGACAAGAAGTTTCGGCATTCTATCCACAACTGCACTCATTCATTATGGGGTGTCCTTCTCCTATAGAGCCTGTTACTGTACATTCAAGCTTTTTGATGTAATCGACGATCGTTTGTGTGCAAATCAGTTATTAACGCCTAACCAATCGGGTTTTCGGCCTGGAGATTCAACCATAAATCAGTTGCTATTCATAGCACATAAGATCTATTGTGCTTTTGATGATATGCTAAGTAAAGAAACACGTGCAGTATTCCTTGACTTATCTAAGGCTTTGGATAGGGTGTTGCATGAAGGACTCGTTCATAAGCTCAGATGTAACGGAGTATCTTGTAATATGCTCGCACTTCTTAGTAGTTTTTTAAAAGATCGGAAACAAAGGGTTGTTTTGAATGGAAAGACTTCAGAGTGGCAGGATGTTCTTGCAGGTGTACTCCAAGGGTCTGTGCTGGGTCCTTTATTCTTTCTGGTGTATAGAAGTGATCTCTGTGATAACTTGAATTACGAGGTCACACTCTTTGCAGATGATAGTTCCTTGTTTTCAGTATTTGAAAACGAAATTGTTGGCGCTGAAGAATTGAATCGAGATCTAGAAAAAATATGGATCTGGGCTTGGCAGTGGAAAATGCAATTTAATGCAGATAAAACAGAGGAAGTTATATTTTCCACCAAAAGAGCTAGAATTGTCCAGCCGCCTTTAACATTAGGCTATGACGAAATCAAACGGGAAAATGAACACAAGCATTTAGGAATGATATTGGATTCAAAGTAAAATTTTCAAAGTCATATCAGAGCAGCCTTCCTAAAGGCTAGAAGAAATATTGGTCTAATACGATATCTTTCGAAGTGTCTCCAGAAATGTTCTTAATCTATCTTATAAGTTATACGTGAGGCCTCACCTTGACTATGGTGATTTATTGTATCATAGATATGACCCAGAAATGCGGTTAGGTTTTACACAAAAATTGGAACAAACCCAGTATTCTGCAGCCCTGGCTGTCTCTGGTGCGTGGAGAGGTACAAAGAGGCAAAGGCTTTACAATGAGTTGGGATGGGAAACCCTTTATAGTAGAAGATGTTATCGTCGTTTATGTCATTTTTTCAATCTGAAAAATAAACAGGTCCCAGAATATCTCTTCAATGAAATTCCTGCTGAACGACAAACCAGCTATAATCTTAGAAATCAGAGGATGTATTCTCCCTCTATTGACATGACTGTGCGTTTTTCAAATACATATTTTAGTCATGCGCCTATTGAATGGAATTTACTGGATAACGATACCAGGTGTTCCAAGTCTATTGCCGAATTCAAGCGAAAACTGCTCTCCAAGATACGTCCAACTGAAAACTATGTTTACAACATATATGATATTGAGGGTAATAGAATCTTAATAAAATTGCGCTTGCAGTTCAGTGCACTAAATGAGCATAGGTTAGGCACAGATTTAACGCCGTAAGTCCACTTTGCAATTGCGGTACAGCAAATGAGGATAACAAGCATTTCCTCCTGCACTACCCTTTGTTTAACAACTTTCGTGTGAATCTCCATGGCGAAGTCTTAGAATTTCTGAACTTAGATATTTCCAACCTTCATGATAATTTCTTCTGTTCAATGCTATTGTATGGAAGTGCTGAATTTCTGTATATCATTGCAATAAAGTACATTAAATCAACCAAGCGTTTTGATCTTGTACTTTAGATTACGAAACTTAGCATCCTCTGGAAACAAAGAATTCGTGCTTGACATGTTAGTGACTGCATCTGTTTGCGTGTACCATGTGTCAATGTATCTTTGTGTATGTTTGTATGTAAGTCCCTATGTGTACGTGTGTATTAGTCAAATTAATTTTATATCTTTGAAATTGTAAGTGTCATTCATAGTGGGAACTCGCTGACAATACGTCCTTTCCCGCTATGGATGGCACGTAGTTTATAAATCTTGTTCTTTGTTTCTTTTGATTGTTTTATTGAATAAAGAAAGAAATTCATGGTGAATCATCAGATATTGTTAAAAAGCTCTCCGCACAGGAACTAGAAATGGTGAAGCGCGAGCGAAGCGAGCGCTTATAGTGTATTCAGAAATTTTGATGACAAATCCTGAAACTAGTAATTAAAAAGAGGAAATTAATAATCAATTTGTTGTTGAAATTTCAAAAGCAAACTCTTATCTGACAAATTTCATTGTAATCACAGCTATGGTATTCAGCTTGAATTTTAAGACAAGTCTCCAGGGCTACCTAAGGAGAGTTTGAAAGCTCTTTTCACAGGCATTCTTGAGCCCCATTTTCGATACTGTTGCTCTGTTTGTGGCTGTGATGGTTCTACAAACATCAACGAGCTGCAAAAGCTTAAAAATCGTGCTGCTAGAATCATAACAAATAGCAGCATTGATGCCCCAAGCAGACAACTTATTGAGGAGTTGGACTGGAAGACCATCGAAGACCTACCTTTTATTATTATTATTACTAAAACATCTATTTAAAGTACGCTAAAATAATGAATAACTAAATTACAGCTTATTAAGGCCTACTATTTACAATATACATAATTTACAATAAAACTAAAATTAATATATATTACAGGACAAATCAGAGTTAAAATCTATCATGTTAGAAACCCAACTTGCGGGATATATACTTTGCAAAGCCTACAGTTGCATGTTCCACCATTCCAACATCTAATTCGTTTTTTGAACATAGGAAGGCTGTTTAATTGTTTTAGTTCTTGCGGTAAATGCTGCCACAGTTTATTTCCAAGGTAAGTAATGGACTCAACTCCAAAGGACGTAGTTCGTACTTTTGGCAGTTGAGCGTCATTACCATGCCTTAGGCAGTACCTAATATTTCGTTGCATGAAAATATCCTTCATGAATGGTGGATTCAGACCGCATTTTGTTTTATAAATTTCAGTCATGAGCAACTGTAGGTTTCTTACATGGATTGGCACCGATTTAGATTGCTCCAGGAGAAAACCGAAATCATTCTCGTAATCTTTATATGCAATGCGTAATGCCCTTTCTTGAATATGATTTATTCTATGATTCAAAGCTCTATCATAGAACATCCAAACAAGAGGACAGTAGCTGAAATGGGACAAAACGAACGCCCTCATTAACTGCTGCAGTTTTTCAGTGTCCATGTATCGTGAAATTCGAGCAAGAGCGTGGAGTTTTTGGCTGGCCTTTTTGCAAACAGTCTTGACGTGTTGCTTGAAAGAAAGTGATTTATCAAAGGTTATACCGAGAAGATTTTCCTCTGAACTTTCTTTCACATAGGCCTCGCCTATTTTAATTGTTGTTTCAGTACTCCCTTTTGCACCAAAAATCATTAAGTGACATTTGTCTTCATTTAGCTTCATGCCATTGTTTGGAAACCATTCAGTTATCTTAAGGGCATCATTCTCCAAATGCATGATGACATTTTCGATGTTAGGACCACACGCATAAATAGTTGTGTCATCCGCATAATTACAGATTTCGGTGTCCTCCAGGAACATAAAAAGGTCATTCAGGTATATGCTAAACAAAAGGGGTCCGAGGACCGAGCCTTGCGGTACTCCCAGGACGGTTTCTGTCCATGTGCTGAATGAACCATTGACCTTTACCCTCTGCTTCCTGTCGGTGAGATAGCTATGGAAAAACAGCAAGGCAGATCTACTGAAACCATATGCATTTAATTTTGCTATTAGTAGTTCATGATTTAGACAATCAAAAGCCTTCGAAAGGTCTGTCAAGACAGCCCCTGCGACGCCCCCGCTGTCCATTGTCTTCTTGCAGGCTTCCACAAAACGTAGAAGTGCATGCTGTGTACCAAGGCCCTCTCGAAACCCACAAAGGAGTGAGGACAGGAAACTTTGGACGAACCTTATTGGTGTTGAGTCTAAAACGTGGTCTTCAAGTCGCTCAACGATTTGGCTCCACAATACCTGTGTAACCTGTTTACCAAAAACTCAGCATGCTCCTCCCGCAGCCTCCGTAACTCTGAAACTGAAAGTTGCCAAAGAAAAAGACAGCAAATGGGCAAAAATGCTGTACTTTTCGGGGAACTAAACTATGGAATAGCCTCCCAGCTGAATCTAAGACGGCATCCTCCCTGAATGGTTTTAAAAATCAATAAAGGGTACATTTTCTCTCTATTGCAAATATTGTATAATTGTAAATAGGCTTTTAAAATTATGGTTTTTTTCTAGTGATAGGTTTTTAAAACTGTATATTGTAATTATACTTCATCGGAGGGCTGCTTGAAAAACAACTTCTGCTGAAGGGCAACCCTCCTTAAAAGAATGAAATATGAAATATGAAAATATGAAACATACAACCTCTTTTGTATTCGTTTTTTCAGAAATATTAAGGCCAAACCTTGAAAGTGATAAGGAAAGGCAGGAAATTGATAATCAATTAGTTTTTGAAATTTTGAAAGCTATAGCTTTTATCCGGCAAATTTTGAGGTAATCATGAAATTCAACAAGAGGTTACCTCCCTCTTTGTATTGCTTAATTGGGAAATTTTGAGGCCAAAACCTAAAATCAGTAATTTACCGTAGGTGATGGATAATTACTTTGTTGGCTGTTGAAATTTTCAAGCCAAGCTTTATCTGGAATAAATTGCAATGAAAGGACAGAATCGAGGAAGCATCGTATTCAGCTTTGATTTAAAGTAGCTTGCATTTTTATAACGATTTATTCAGAGATTTTGAGGCCAAAACAAACAAAAATAACAAGAGACTGACCATGAATGATTGATATGCGTTGAAATTCCGGCAGATAATTATATCTAGAAAATCTTGCTAACAGCGCAAAGTCGAGGAAGCGCGGTTTTTTCCCAATGTTAAGATAATCTTCTTCTCTGTATTCATTGGGGGATTGATTTATTGAGAATTCTTGGAGCCAAAGCCAAAAAAACTACTAGTAACTAAAGCCAAGAATGAATTATTAATATGTTGCAGAACTTTGAGCAGCTTGTTTATTTGGAAAATCTGTCTTTATCAGGTTATATTAGCTGAGGAGGCACAAGGTTCATCTTGCATCATATTACAACGTTCTGTTTTGTATTGATTTATTCAAAATTTTAGGCCAAAACTTAAAATGTGCTAAAAATAGTCATTAAAACTAGGAAATTAGTTATTAGTTCGTTGTTGGAATTGAAGCTGCTAGTTTCTTTCAGGATAGTCTAGCTTTGAAAGGGCACGGAATCGCAGGATCTCGGTAAATTCAGAAATTTTGAGGCCAAACGAAAAGCCAGTAATTAAAGCCAGGAAATTAATTATTAATGCGTTATTGAAATTCGTGCAAATAGTTTTTATCTGGTGAGACTTGTTTTATGGGCTTTACCTTTGGCAATCAGCTGAGATTATTTGTAAAAGTCAATATTAATTCAGAAAGTGCCTAGCGTCAAAACAGACAAGATATTTCGGGCAAAGTTTGTAAAAGACATTCATTTTAGCAAATAATTATCTTTCTCATCCTCCTGGACTTTCTATAACAATACAACCTGCCTACCAGCTATTGATATATTTGCTTAACGATGAATTTACAATCCAATGTTCGATTGCTCAACTTAGCTGTTAATTGGTATGCGATAAAAGCTGCAGTTTACCTACTAAATCATCGGATCATCTCGTTATGACACGTAATGGATACTTAATTGATAACATAGATTGTGGTGCACTTCTTTGAAATGTACAACCAAAATCAAACCAATAAAAGTTTTATTTAATTGAAAAGAAAGTGTGGCAGCTTTCACCTTTGACAAGTAGCCCCCCCCCTATTAGCCCCCCTACTCAACCCCTATTAGCACAAGATTGTGATATGCTAATATGTTACTCATCTTATTGCCTTACGATAAAAGCTGGAATTCACCTGTAAATCATCGGACCAACTCGTTACGACAAGTGAGGCATACTTCTCAGATCATCTTTGCGATAATGCCCACTGGCGTTTCTGGCCAAGATACTACGATACTTATCAAGGACCAAATCAAAATGTACGGAAAAACACTACAATAAGCTTACCATCGCAAGAATTCCGATGACTGGCTTGGTATTTAAGGTAACTCTGCTT
>REGL01000107.1:204104-215881 GCA_004194395.1 Aurelia aurita complex sp. Pacific | reverse complement strand
ACATTTGAATTATCATTATTATTATTATTATTATTATTATTATTATCATTATTATGATTATTATTATTATTATTATTATTATTATTATTATTATCATCATTATTATATGGCGTAAGTGAGCATATCCACTACAAGTGTGGCTCTTCAGCTCTGAAAATTAAATACAAGACTATTTTACAAAGTTAAAGTAATTACCTGAAAAACAATTGATAAGCATATTACAAAGTCAAATTCAATAAGTTAAAAAGATTTTAGTTCAATGGGTCCTTTGCTTTCTTCATCAAGAAAGTCTTAACATCACTACAAAACTTGTTATAATTTGTCTCCTGTTTGATATCACCAGGAACAGCATTGTAGCTACTTGCAGCTGCATCTTGAAAAGTGTTTGGAATCATTGAAGGTTTTATACGGATCTCGCTACTACTACGTAATGTTCTACTGCAAGTTTGGATGTCAAGTTTATTCATTTCGGGCCAATTTCTATTATTGATCGCTTTAAAGGCCAGTTTTAGAATGTTGAATTCGCGTCTCTCGGCAATTGGTAGCCATCCGATTTTCAATATGTCTTCTGTATGCGCATAACGTTTTATTAAAAAGCTTGCAGTTGCTTTCTGTAGTTGCTGAAGTTTCTTCAGTTGGCACTGCCTTAAAGGCGAATAAACGTAATCGTTGAAATCAATCTTTGGCAGGATCAATGATTGCGCGAGCATTTTCCTTGCTGAAAATGATGTAAAGTTTTTCATTTTGCGGAGTACAGACAGTTTTCCGTAGCAAGTAGATAAGACATGCTTTACATGTTTTTCCCAGTCCAGATGTTGGTCGAGGTATATTCCTAAATAACAAGGCTCTTTGTCGAGTTGCAGCTCCTTAGAACCTAATGCAAGGTTGATTTCCTTTTCTTTTACGTTGTGGTAGTCGTACAAGCGTTTCCATGCACATAGTAGGTAACTCGTCTTAACTGCATTGGCTGCCAATGAGTTTTGAACAGACCACTCATTCACCTTTCTTAAGGAGTTGTTCAGCAGATATTGGGCATTTTCTAAGTCCTTCGGCTTACACGCTTCATATATTGTTGTATCGTCAGCATATTGTACTGAACTGGATAGAAAATGATCTTGTAAATCATTTGCATAAAGATTGAATATCATTGGTCCCAGGATAGATCCCTGCGGTACACCAAATGTCGTGGGTAAAGTGTCCGATGATGTCGCGTCAGCTTGGAAGTATTGTCTACGAGATGTTAAATAGCTTGTTATCCACGAGAGGAATTTTTTAGAAAATCCTTGTTGGTGCATTTTCTTGAGAAGGGTGTCATGTGCGATTGTATCGAAAACTTTGGAGAAATCCACAAAAACTAGGAGTGATAGCTCTCCATATTTCATAGCCCTTCCGATATCGTCTCTTATTTTCAGAAGCGAGTGACCCGTACAAAAAGCCTTTACTAAAACCGGCTACTGTGTTCTTGTAAATATGCATAGACTCAATGAAATGATTAATGATTTTGAGAACTGTCTGGAAAGCATGAACCCAGATATGTATGCCCATGATACATGTGTGAATATCACGTCAGAAAACCTGAATGAACTTCTAGCAGATTTGAAAAACGAGCTGGAAAATATATCGAACTGGATGAGGATCAATAAACTTAGTTTGAATGCCAGCAAAAGTGAATATATGGCTATAAGCCATAGGCGACAATTGAATAGGGTAGGTGATGATTTGCCAGATCTTGTCCTCAATAATGAAATTNGTACAACGCTAATCGTAGCGTTATCTAAAATGATTGGTTAATGAAATCACAATGATTTAATGTCGTCATGCCTCATTAGTTGAAATGTGTATATTTACTCAGCTGAAATAACATCCAATAAGGAGTGTTTGACCGGTTTGACGAATGTTGAGTGTTTGACTGGTTTGACTAATGCTGAGTGTTTGACCGGTTTGACTAATGCTGTTAGTAAAAACAATCCCCAACAGTCCTTCTCATTTCCTCCTGAACAGAATCCTTCCTAATTTTACAGTAATTGTATTACCCACACGAGTTTTCCTGGTTGTTTCCTATCTAACTACCGGGTGAGCCAGAAAAAAGTTCCCACTTTCGACAGCCTAGGATAAATCACACACTAGGCCAATTTTAGTTGTTTTTGATTTAATCTTTTGTCAATATCCTATATTATTCTGGATTATTTTTTGCAGATTTTTCGGATGCCAATTTGTCGATATATTAACGATTTCTTGAAATTGTTGGGCCTGCAGACTGCCCAAAAAGATCGAAAAACAGTGATCAAATTTCCTTCAGATTTAACTTGGCAGAACAAAGGGAGTGCTCTTCGAAATGACCAGGGACTTTGGAAATGGATTAGGTACAATCTGTCGCACGAGCGCGGGGTCGTTCAATTGATTGCGTAAGTTTAATTTCAAAGAAATGATTAAACAACTGAGAGTCTTTGTATTAATAAAAATTACATCAAACTTGCGCAATCATTGAACGACCGCTCGTACAACAGATTGTACCTAATCCATTTTCAAAGTCCCTGGTCATTTCGAAGAGCACTCCCTTTGTTCTGCCAAGTTAAATCTATAGGAAATTTGATCACTGTTTTTAGATCTTTTTGGGCAGTCTGCAGGCCAAAAAATTTCAAGAAATCATTAATATATCGCTAAATTGGCATCCGAAAAATCTACAAAAAATAACCAAGAATAATATAGGATATTGACAAAAGATTAAATAAAAAACAACTAAAATTGGCCTAGTGTGTGATTTATCCTGGCTTGTCGAAAATGGGAACTTTTTTCTTGCTCACCCGGTATTTTAACACATCCTACTGTTCTTCCTTCTAAATAAACTTGCACGGATTTCTCCGGAAACGTTTTACCCGCGCGGTTATATTTGATTGTTTATTATTCATATTATTCAAATGTTTTATAAATTCCTGTCATCCTTTCTCTAAATGCGTAATTGTCTTTGTACGCAGCTGTTTTATCCATTTTTCGGCAAATTAAACCATTTTCAGGCATGGTAAGCGGGTTTAGACTTCAAAATACTCAAAGAAATTTATCTCATAAACACGTAGACTGTTCAGTTTTGTTTTGAAAAATTTGCCAAAAGAGAAGCCATCCCAGCTGCAGTTAAGCAGAAGTTTACATTTTGCTATTAGTGCAAATAGCCAATTCATAATAAACTAATTCCTTTTCTTAATTGCAAATCTAATGGGTAATGTATTGAGATGTTGCTTCTTTGTAAGAGAATTAACAAGATAAAAGCACATGAAATTTTGCAGATGAATGTTTAAATAGATTATCTTTGACTTGAAACGAACAAATTAACCTATTAATCAATGAACTAGCTTGCAATTTAAACGTAATACTTATTATCTAATATTATATTATCCTGCAAATAGATTCCGATTACTTTGGAAACTTAAATCTTCATAGGAACGCAACTGAGAATGGTCAATGCGATAAAAAGTCAGGATCCTAGCGAATAGATCGTCTACGTAAAACGTTTCTAAGTTTTGGCATTGTTTACTCGTAGCTTTGAATGTGAATTAGCATGCATATGAAATGTTATACTTATTACTTAATACAATACTATCTTGTAAAATATGCCGACTCTTTGGAAACTTAAGACTTAATGGGAACACAGCTGAAAACTGTGAGAATGATTATGATCATAAATCAGGATCATAGCGAATAGATCGTCTACGTAAAACGTCTCTGAGCTTTGGCAATGTTTATATGTTGCCTTGCATATGAAATAGCTTGCAAACGAAATGTTATGCTTATTGTTTTATACAATACTATCTCGTAAAATATTCCGATTCTTTGGAAACTTAAATCTTTATAGGAAAGTAACTGAGAACTGTGAACACAATCATAAGTCAGGATCATAGCAAATAGATCGTCTACGTAAATGTTTCGGAGCATTGGCATTGTTCACTTGNCTTATTGTTTTATACAATACTATCTCGTAAAATATTCCGATTCTTTGGAAACTTAAATCTTTATAGGAAAGTAACTGAGAACTGTGAACACAATCATAAGTCAGGATCATAGCAAATAGATCGTCTACGTAAATGTTTCGGAGCATTGGCATTGTTCACTTGTTGCCTAGCATATGAAATAGCTTGCATACGAAATGTTATACTTCTTATTTAATACAATACTATCTTGTAAAGTATTCCGATTCTTTGGAAACTTAAATCTTTATAGGAAAGTAACTGAGAACTGTGAACATAATCATAAGTCAGGATTATAGCGAATAGATCGTCTACGTAAAACGTTTCTGAGTTGTGGCATTATTTAGTCATAGCCTTGCATATGATCAAAGTATAACAGATTTGCTCTGATTTCTGTGAGGATTGGGGCATGTATCAAAACTAATGAGCTGATTAGATAAATAATTACATATTTGGTTCCAAATCTAAATTTCTGCTATTGTTTTGAGGTAGACATTGGAAGCTCAGATCAAAACTAATCCTTATTTACTCGAAATCTCATCTTTGATAGCCGTTATAATTCTCATCTTTGCTAGCGTTTGTAATTCCTACTATTGTTTCGGTGTGGAGGTGGAAAGATCAGTCATAAAACGTTCAACAAATCAAAGAAATCATGAAAAAAGTCCTTACCGAAGATTCAAATATAACCTTCTACAGAAAAAATCAGACTGTGGACACAATAAGGTCAAAAATATACGTTGTTTGCTCCCAATCCACTCTTTTAGTCTTTTAGTCATTCTAAGATTTTTTATTATTTTCTAAGTAGAGACGAGAACTTCCCTGATTAAGCATGTTAACTAATCAATTATATCATAAAAGAAATTGTCCCTGACTGCACACATAGCCTTCCACACTTTTGGAAACAATGAGATTGCATAGATGCAGAGTACAATTCATCTGCTCACAGTCCAATCAGTTAGTATTTGTGATCTTTGTTTTTGTTTTGATGTAGGGACGGAGAAGTCCATCATTTAAAGAGTTAACAAATTATGTATTTCAAAAAAGGAATTATCCTTGACTGCAAATAATACTATCCACACCTTTTGAAACAATGAGATTTTGACCACACATTTCGACAGATAGAAGTTTCATGCATTCTAACAAGATTGATATGATAGTGGCCAGAAAGTTCTTATTGCAAGAAAAAATTATGTTTGTCTCAAAATTACACCAAATCATAAACATCAATCATTACTAGTAACACCGATCTTCTAGTCGCTTATAAATTGGCTCATAAATTGAAATGACTAATTTCTGGCAATAAATGATCAATTTTCTCCTTTGAAATAGCTAGGAACGCAACCTGAGCATCAGCTTGTTTTCAAGACCTTAGTCAAGGCTTGTCATTCAAGATTCAATGTGCCCGTCTACAGGAAATGAGATTTACATAGAAAACAAACAAATGCAAGTGTATTTAATAAAGAATTTCTATACCTAATGATAAGAGCTTTTATTGAGAGATAGAGAGTGGCCCTCGTGGTGTTTGGACTCTCATTCAAAACTCTTTAAGCAATTCATCTTTATCATAATAAGGTATATGTTTAAACACTTAATCTCTTTTAAACAGTGAATCATAGTACGTTCACTTCTTGTAGCCGTGGGGGGCAACTGTGCAGATGATACTAGATTAGAAATTAGGAGGTTATGCTGAAGCCATATACGATGAGAATCGAAGAGAACGAAGAGAACAGATGCCCCCCTCCAACCACACCCACCTGCACCCATTTTTAAGAGAGAACATCCAGAAGGGCTCTTTCGTTAGAGAAAAATGTATTGATCTTGTTTTCCATAGAAATTAGAGTCGTTTGGAGCAGAAGACTACTGCTTCTAGCAAATTTGCCTTAGATTATCTTTCTTCCAAATAATTTAGTCAACGAACTTAAACCACCAATGAAAACGAGTTTAAATCGAGGCTTATCATTTAAAATTTCTTGCCCCTTATCAAAAGACATGGGAATTTAAAATGATGGAAATTAGAAGTCGAAATTAGTGTCATTTGCAGTAGAAGGCTGCTGTCTCTCTGATAAGTTTGCTTAAAATTGTCTTTCTTCCAAATTGTTTTATCAACAGATTGAAACCATCTATGTGAAAGACTCTAAATCAACGCTTATCTCTTGCCCCTTATCAACGGACTTAGGGATATAAAAGGATAGAACTTAGAAATCGAAATTATTGTTATTTGCTGCAGAAGATTGCTGTCCATCTGATCAGTTTGCTCTGGATTATCTTTCTTCCAATAAATCATTTAACAAAAAATAAATAAACCACCAACGAAAACGAGTCTATATCCGAGCTTATCTCTTGAACTTTCTCGATCCTTATCAAATGAGTTGGGAACAGGGACCGCGCAGCGGTTTAAAAGTGAGGGGGGCTGAATGGTGAGCGAAGCAAGCCAAAATGGGGGTCCGGGTGCTTGCCCCCGGAAATTTTTTTGAGACCACGCCCTGTAAAACGTTGGAAAGCGTCCTTTTCAACAAAAGAGCCCTTTTCAACCTCTTCAACTCCATATTTAGATACAGTTTGGTTCAAAAAGGATGTCAAATGAAAAGAGACATATCATTACAACCAACAAAAGTATTTCTTCTCACAAAAACGATCACTACTGAAGATTTGTCAGAGTAAACATTCCAATTTCTAACGAAATTGTTAGCACTTTCCAAGAGGGACATCGTGTTTTGCTCGTTGTTTATGAAAGTTTAATATCGCTAGATTCTTGAAATTTGCTTGCTTCATATTTGAACGAGGTCAGGTTTTGAGACATATTGAGAAGGTCTCTCAGCAAATGAAACAGTTGCGAGTACGAAAATTTTGAAAATTCCATATTTCTGAAAGTTTGTCGACCTATCTTTGAAAAAAGTGGGGGGGGGCTTTAGCCCCCCTAGCCCAATGGCTGCGCGGTCCCTGGTTGGGAATACAAAATGATAGAAATGAGACATAGAACTTATTGTCAGTTGCAACTGAAGACTGTGAACATTCTTGCCCCTCATAATCAAAAGAATTGAGAATTTAAAGCAAAAGAACGTAGAAACTGAAAATTAATGTGATTTACAGCAGAAGACTGCTATCCCACTGATGGGTTTAATTCCGATTATTTTCTTCCATATCATCCAAGAAACAAATTGGGACCATCTTTGTGAACGAGTATGGATTATCGTTTATCTATTGAACTATCTTGCCCAATATCAAAAGAGTGAAAAATGTAACATGATGAAAATTGTAAATTGGAATTGGTGTATTTTGCAGCCGACGACTGCTGTCTCTCTGATAAGTTTTTATCCAAACCATCTACGCAAAAGAGTCTAAGTCAGAGCTTATCTCTTAGACGCTTTTACCCCTTATCAAAAGATTTGGGATGGAATACGAAGCGATAGAAATAGAACTTAGCGTCATTTGCACCAGAAGGCTTGCTCTGATGTGTCTGTTTCAGACTATTTTCTTCCGAATTCAGAATTATACCACGACTTTGTATTATAAAACGTTGTCTTGTGCGACTATGTACCTATATTTATGAATTATCTTAAAGATATTTATAAGCTGAGGTGAAATGGCTCTTGAATTATCGTTTATTCAACAAACCTAAACCATCGATGCAAAAGAGTTTAAATCAATGGCTATCTCTTGAACTTTGTCGCCCCTTTTCAAAAAAGTTGAGAATATGAAACGATAGAATTAGAGATAGAACCTGGTGTTTTTTGCAGCAGAAGACTACTGGCCCTGATTTGTTTCTTTTAGACTATTTATCTTCCAACTCATTCAAGAAACCAGATTAAACCATTTGTGTGAAAGAGCATAGATTATTGCTTATCTATTGAAGTTTCTTGCTCATAAACAAAACGATAGAACTTAGAAATAGAACTCAGAGCCATTTGCAGTAGAAGGCTGCTATCGCTCTGAAATCTGTGTTCCAGATTATTCTTCCTTCAAATAATTTAGAAAATAAAGTTAGGCAATCTACGCAAAAGAGGATATATTATTGCTTATCCATTGAATATTTTTTCCTTTCTTCAACAGCCTTTCATCTACTGATTTGTTCATTCATCAAAATCAGGCCAAACAACGATCAACAAGAAGTTCATCAAATAACAATTTATAAATGCTGTCACACTAGCAATGGCAATAATATTCAGGAACCCCTGGAGAAACTTTGAGTACTCAAATAATGAGAGATTTTAAGCAGGGACCACGGAGCCTTTTTGGATTAGGGGGGCTAGAAAGCAGTGGGAAATTCTGACCAGCAGAAAATTTTCACGACCACGCCCTCTACTTTGGCTATGAATGCGACCAACGCCTTTTTCATAGCTATAAATGGTAAGCACAAAACACATCAAATCATTAAATCTCCATGTAAGCACCATGAATTGAAATGCTCAGCAGTTGTAATTTTTATGTGATTGCGAAGGCTCTGGGCCAAGGTCGGATCTTTTGGATTAAGGAAACGGTCTAAATTAAAAGCATTTCTTTAAATAATCTTGAACAAAGCTGAACCTTTTTTTGTAATATCGTACGATCATCATCTTGAAAATATATCACATGTAGGCATACTTTCAGAATTATACATTTTTGAAAATAACAAAAAAATAACACAAAAATGTTTCTATGAATAAGTTTGTATCGCCAATACATCTAACAATTTTATTCAAATTTGCCAAAGTGTCGTAGCTCATGTTTCTTGAAAAATAGTTGGAACGTTGATAGTGCGTCCTTTTCTTTGAACATTAAGAGCTGCCAAATTGTTAACTATTTGCTGGAACCACTGTTAAGCGAAGCGAGCTTTTTAGACGTCTTCCTAAATATACTGATGGTTGAACTTGTTCCAGAGGTAACATTCAGTATAACTTTCCTTAAAATCTTCAAGCAACTAGAATATGTTTAAAAGATACCCATCGGTATACAAATCATGCTTTCTTAACATCACTTGCTAAAAATTTTGATATGCAAAGCTGTGGCAACAATATCGAATCTATGAAACTGTGATATATTTTGGCATACTTCTGCTCGACGTATTTCATTTGAGACTAAACTTTTCAAAAGAATCTGTAAAACTTGTTTTTTGATGAATGCACGAGAAACAGTAGTATTGTTGGGTCATACAGAGACACGCAAAAATGAAGATGAGGGTATTTTGTATACCGCAGCGAAAATATAGTGATGGACTTTTTGCGCGAAATGTTCGAAGCTCGCTCAGTCCGTTAGTCAACAAAATTATGTCGCGTACAATTTTTTTCTATCGCCCAATTCATATTTAAGAAATAAACAGAGATGGAAAGCAGAAGTCAGTTTCAACGAAAAACTTGACTTTAATAATATTTCCTACCAGATATTTCCAAGTTATCTATCTATTAAGGGAATATATGCATTCTGCAGGAGAAACACCCAACAACGAACAACTCCGGACCAAAGAACACCTTGATTAAAAATAATTCTATGAAGTAAACTGCACCATGTAACAGTACGAAATTTTCAGAATGATTCAAGGAATGATTAAGCTATCTTCTTGTATACTTCATTAGTTCCGGAAAATATTTTTAAGCGCAGAAAAGTTATCTGTTATCACTCAATACAATCTGCATTCCGAAGGGGAAACAGCCAACAACTAACAACTCCCGACCAAAAACACCTTGATAAAAATAATTCTACAAACAAAACTACCCGATACAGCAGTACAATTTTTTCCGAATGATTCAAGGAATGATTATGCTATCTCCTGGTATACATCATTTGTTCCTGAAAATATTGTTAAGGGCAGAAATTTTATCTGTTTTATTCTGCATTCTGCAGGGGAAACACTTAGCAACAAGGCCGCGATTCCCACCAAAAAAACCTTGATAAAAAATAATTCCAGAAAAAAATACACCATTTAACAGTATGAGATTTTCAGGGAGCTTTAAAGCGTAACTAAGCTAGCTTCCTGTAATAGACCTTTTAGCTATTCTAAAAAGAATCAGAATCGAACGATATTTTACTACATTTTGTAGAATATTCGAATGTGCACAATAGTGATAGNTGATCTACTTGATAAAAAAATAACATTAAGGATCGGCGGTGTAATCAAATTTTTATGATTTTTCAAACGGGAGTACTTTTTTTTGGACAACCGGTAGATATAGTTAGGATCCCCACTTTCTTGTGCATCGAATAATGTATAGGTTAACTAGATTCCGTAACTAGTTTGGCTTTTAGGGAGAGAAAACCAAATCTCATGCTACAAAAGTTTACCGTAACCTTAAGAAACAAACAGAGATGAAAGAGGAAGTCAGTTTCAACGGAAAGCTTGATTTTATTGATGATTCCAACCACAATGAGTTTACGAGGATTTCATTTGAGTCGATCTCACAGCAAAAAGCGCCCTCTCCACCCTCTTCAAAATCTACAGAAACTGCACCATGTAATAGTACGATTTTGTCTGAATGATTCAAAGAAGGATTATGCTATCTCCTGGTACACTTCATTAGTTCCTAATAGCATTTTGAAGAGCAGAAAAGTTATCCGTTGTCACTCAACGCAATCTGCATTCCGCAGTCGAAACACCCAGCGCACTCAGCAACAAACAACTCCCTACCAAAACAACACCTTGATTAAAAATAATTCTACAAAAAACTACACCATGTAACAGTACGACTTTTTCAGAGTGATTCAAGGAATGATTATGCTGGTCTCCTGGTAAGGCTGGTATACTGCATTAGTTCCTAATGATATTTTCAAGAGCAGAAAAGTTATCTGTTATCATTCAACGCAATCTGCATTCCGCAGTGGAAATACCCAGCGCACTCAGCAACAAACAACTCCCTACCAAAACAACACCTTGATTAAAAATAATTCTAGGCAAAAACGACACCTTGTAACAGTATGAGATTCTCAGGGGCTTTATAGCATAACTAAGCTAGCTTCCCGTAAAATCCGTTAGCTCCTAATAATCTTGGATTTAACAGAAATTTTATCTGTAATCATTGAATGCAATCTGCCATCTGCAGGAGAAGTGTGAGCAGCGTAAATGTTTTTTCCACAGCAAAGCGCTTATTTCATCTTCGTGTTTCATGTCGACCGAGCCCCCGTGGATACTGCACTGTTTTTGTTCTCCCCCTTTTGTTTGAGTTGTCTTTTTGATCACAAAAGAAAACTGTTTATCACAAAACTTTTCTAACGATTTCTTTCATCAATGTTTGAATGAATATGGCATAAAAAGTAACATTTCTGGTTACGCCAATTGTTTCGCCATGAGCTGTAGAATTTTACCGGGTGTGCCAAAAAAATTTATACAGATTTGGTTGATTCCAGCGCTGTGAATTTTGCTTTAATCAATGGCTAACCACTCTCAAAATGTTCCTCGATAGTTAACTTGAACATAGGTACCTCGTTTGTTGGTATTGGTTCTTTGAGAACAAAAATATCAATCTTGAAAGCTCAAATTTGCGTCCATTTGCAAACCAGAGCTTTGGCCTTTTGGCCTAACCAAATTCCTGAACCACATCAAAATTAATCTTCCCAATGGGTGACTGGGGGTGACTTCTAGAAAACAAAATAACAGAAGATCCAATATATTGTTCAAATTTTCTCAATGTTATCGTTGATTTATACGATGTGCCTTAAAAAAGTGCTTAGGCCAAAAGGCTAAAGCTCTGGTTTGCAGGAAGAGGTAAATTTGAGCTTTCAAGATTAACATGTCTGCTCTCAAAGTATCAATATCAACAAACGAGGTATCTACAATCCTGGCCAAAAGAAGCTGGGACGCAGGCAAATTTCAGTGTCTTCATGATGTTTCCTAAAATATCGAGGAGAAAA
>REGL01000107.1:148274-162967 GCA_004194395.1 Aurelia aurita complex sp. Pacific | reverse complement strand
ATGATTTGGCATGCGACTTCGCATTACGAATTCACTTTCATTCGTACGAGACCGCATGATATCCAACTTCGTATTACGAAATCGCTTTCATTCGCGCGAAATCGTACGAGGTCTTGCGACATCGCAAGACTTCTTACGAATTTCGCAAGAGTTAAGTTACGAAAGGCCTGTACTGTAGGCCCGAAGATCTTTGGCGTAGACCTGACTTTTTGTCAGTGTAGCGGTGTGATTTTTTCAAATAAATTGGTTCTTGGCGTGACGGCATACAAAAATCTGCCTACCTTGGCGTTAAAGTGAAGTTGTCCTCAATCTTTTCTTATGTGAATTAGCAGTCTCTTTTGATATGATCAAATATATATGATGTGTATTCTCTCTCCCTGAAAATACCTGGCGTATGAAAGCTTAGGGCTCGGCCTACCTTCGGCGTAGGTTTTACATGGAATGCACCCTGCCCTGGCCTTTATCTGATACAAAATAAAAAAAATTACAAATTTTCATATTTTTTCATATGTTTTTATTTGAGTGACAGAAAATAGATCTGGGCCAAGTCAAATAGAAGAGACTTTCGTACAACAGGCCAATGGCCTAAGTCAATAATGCTATTATATTATATTTGTCCCCTATATTTAGTTTAGTTAAATTGCTTTTTGCGATTTTTGGGGGGAAATTGAATTGAAGTTTTCTACTACCTACACACTGTGTGTCTATTTCGTTTTACCAACTTTAAATAATTCCATGACAATATGAGGATTAAAAATGCACGCCTTTTTGCTTCAGGCAAGAATGCTTTTTCTTGTTGTTTGTATTTATTTTAGGCCTATTTTTCTTTTATCATCTTTAGTGCTGTCTCCTTCTCCAATCTATTAGTCGATTTAACCTAAAAAATTCCACAGAATATCAGAGTGCTAGAGCATGAAGACGATAATTGAATATCACTGATACAAAAATAAGCTAATAACTCAAATTTAAAGGCATTTATTTATTACCTTGTCTCTTTTCAGCAATATCTTCGACCGCCATTTTGAATCTCTGCCAACGTCGATGCAAACACGCGTGCGCAGAATATCTCGTATTGAAGAAGAGACTGCGTGATTTTGAGCGCCAAAAAAAGCAAAACAAGAAACGGCGGTTGCTGTTTTCAAAATGGAAGTTGATCAATCAATGCAGGATGATGAGAATATTTCAAAGAAGGGAGTACATTGCTCCGTACGTATTGATTATGAAATGTAGATACTAGACTGTATGTCATAAGATTGTGTGGATTTTACTCGGTCTCTTTGCTGACAAAAACTAAAATCTCAAATTTAGGCCTGGCTAGGCCTATGCTATTCAAATTCATTGAAATGAAATTCAACTCAAACTCGTTGCCGGATTGGGCAACAAAAAAGAGCAAAATTTCCTACGGCGAGTTTATGTATTTTCAAATGCTGAATCCACAACTATCTAAAGAAAATTATATTTTCTACGATACCTTATTTTGCTTTGCAAGTTTTACATTTTATTTCCCATGGGCATGGGACAGTCCGGTAAAAGCTCTCGATTCATTAGCGACTAACCAATCTATTAGTGACTAACAGATAGATTAGCAACTAACTGATTCATTAGTAAATTTACTAACAGATTCCTTAGTCACTAACCGATCGGTTAGTTCCTAATGAATCTATTAGTTGCAATATTAAACCGGTTTCTAATCGATTCCACGATGTTTTGAAAGGATTTAAGCACTTGAGTGCGTGTCACGAAGATTTGTGAGAAGAAAAACATAGGCCTATAATAGTTATTTTAGTTGGTCCATCTGGTTCTAACGTGTTACGTGCGTAAAAGATGTAAATCGATCCTAATTTGAGTGTAGCTCTCCTTCTCACCGGTAGAATTTTTTTTCACCCGGTGAAATATCGTTTTTTAACGTGCTGAATCCGATGGGAGTATTTTCGAGCCGCGGTTTTGTACTGTTTTCGGCGGCTGCGCAACCTATCAAATTTCGCTAACCGATATCGGTTAGTGACTAAGGAATCTGTTAGTAAATTTACTAATGAATCAGTTAGTTGCTAATCTATCTGTTAGTCACTAATAGATCGGTTAGTCGCTAATGAATTGAGAGCTTTTACCGGACTGTGGGAAAGGGTTTCCCAATCAGGCAACGGATTGTTTCCTAAATGGGAAACGTTGCCCGATCTTCCCATTTGGGAAAGAGTGCCGAACTGACAGTGGTATCGTTGGAGCATTATTTCTGGGGGGGCCAAAGGTCACAATTGTCCTACAAAAACACAGTTTTCCAACAACAAAAATGCAGGAATATAATGTATAAAAAGTGACAAAATGTCTCAAAACTGTCGTCATATGAAGGTTCCATAATATAGTGAAGAATTTTTCAAAAGGATAGAGCAACCCATTGAGAGACGATTCTTGTTGGAGGTGAGGCTGTCCGTTAGATGAAATTTGTGTCGGAGGTGAGTCTGAAGCTAGTTGTGAACGGAGGGAGGAAAGATGGGGGGCGAGGAAAATTTTTTGTGAACACGCCCTTCATATCGTTGGAAAATGTCCATATTTTGAAGAATTTAATATTTGGTTTTAATGGGAAATTCTGAAAAAAGCACCCTCAAACGCAGTAGGGTCATTCCATGTCAACTCATATCGGGCAAAAGTTCAAAGAGACACTAACCTTGAGATATCTGGCTCAGATTTTATAATCATACTCTCCATACCATACTAACATACTGTATATGCACACACAAAATTTTAGCTCATTATTTCAAACGGTTACGGAAATACAGTATGATTATTTCAGTTTAACCCCTTTTTCGCAAAAATACAATTTGTCCGCCATCTTCAATTTTTTGTTGTGCAAATCCTCAAAGTTTGATTTTCCTTGAATTTCATTTTAATTAGTCTTAAATCTATGAAAATAGGTATGCTGGTGTTTTCAGGCATGGAGATTAAAAAAAGCATTTTAAGCACCATTTTGAGACAACAGAAATGTCTCATTTTACGAAGCAAAATTGACGAATACAACAAATGTTTGCATCATTGATAAAAAATACTGAAAAGTTGATGGGTAGCTGTATTCTGTCTGTTAGGAGCACAGAAAAATTGTCAGATTTTGAATACTTGGAATTTCTTACAACTTTCTTAGCTTCCATGACAATCTTCATGTTCACTACCTGCACCTTCATGGACATCTCAAAACAATGGTGTTTTAAGCCTTTCCAATGTTTAGACATTACTCAAGTACCTTCCGAGTAATATGATACAAGAAATAAGTGAAAATAAAAGTAAAAATATGTCAAGGATTTCCTTTGTCAAATACTGTATGGCCTTACTGGGAATATTTTGGTAGGAGTGTGGCAAATCGCACTCCTAGTGCTTTCCAGGCGTGCGATGGAGTGCAGTTGAAACTTGCCATAACGTTCATCAGAAGCATGTCTTTTGGGGTTTTTTACTCCACCATTTGACCATTCCAAAATTATCCCCATCTTTAACCATTGAAAGAGACATGTTTGATTGTTCGAAATATCGACTTGTCCGAGTTAATTTTTTTTTTTTTTTTTTTTTTTTTAATCATATGACGATAAATCATATTTTCTGTCAACTAAATAAATGCAATAAAGAATTCAAAAATATAGTACTTAAATTACGTTTCGCTGTCGCTTCATCAGGAATAAACTTTACAATCTGTAATCATTTGTAATGAAGATCCTCAAACATGAAACACTCTCTTGTCAATTTCAAATTCTTTGCCTGAACTATTGAGGCTTTAAAATGCTTGATAATGCTAATCCTTCCATACTACTATAGAGAGATCTAAGCCTTATTCACTCTTTTGGATATCTTAATATTACAATCTAGAGCTCTTTCAAAAGATTTCTAACGATTCCTATTCATTTTGTTGGGCCTATGGGACCAACTTAAATCAAACACTCAGAATTTTAATATTTTGGAGAATTCTGTCTCACTTCTCGAACATCTACTAATTTTTGGAACTGACCAGCAAAAACGGGAAGAAGTTTGGAAAATGCCCTAATAGCAACTAAAAATTAGCCGGTAATGATATTTGCCTGTTTCTAATGAAGAGACAAGAAATCAGAAAATTTGTCATACGGATTCTTTTTGTGACAGTGGTTAAGTATTGAACCTCGATTTAAAGAAGTTGTTATGTTAATTAAATGATTCTATCAGTCCGTTGGAAAGCAAGCAAGAAAGAAACTGATATTTCAAGAAATAAAACATTAAGGTCAAAGAAATAACTCTTCAACGTAAGTGATCTAAAGTGATATAACATCCTGAAGGATTATCTTTTGTAAACAATTTAATGATAACTATCAATTCATCAAGGGTTCTGGATTTAGGACTTCCTGGTTGGTATTTGCTTCAAGAGATATACAAGATTTTAATCATCATTTGAAAAGACAAGGCGTGTGATCTATCACACTCCTTGGGAAGAGAAGGCGTGCGCCAAGGCGTGCGAGAGCTATCGTACGCCATTCCCAGTAAGGCCTGCAGTACTGAAGTTTCTTAATTTGTTGGTGATATGAGAGTTGAGTTTCTTGTAAGCAGTATTCTCATCAAAAATATCAGCAAAGGCCAACCCTTCTGTGCATTCACCTACTTCTCAATATATTTGTACAACAGTGACAAAGCTGATTATAAAGAATCCACCAGTTTGTTGTGATTTTGTATGCATGAATGTGATAGCCAATAATGTGGCAGCAATCAGATTTGGCTTCACAATTTTTTTGTTTTCTAGACTAGAAACTTTTGCTGAATGCATAAACTGTAAAAAACGATATTTAATTGATTTGTTCATTGCACATTTGCCAGTCTGCAGAGCATGGCAGCTGCATGCGCAAGAATCGTTCTCTACTTTAGAAACAATCACCACTGCTTGTTGGAGATCTTGTCAAGCATTGCCATACTCTACAGACTGGCAAACTCAATCGCTTGCCTGCATATTGTTTTGTCCTAGTATGTCTTTCTATGTATTTGTTTATAGATTTGTTTTTAACTATCTTATTTTAGATTGAAGATTTGAAACTTGAATACAAACTGAAATATGAAGGTCTGTTAAAGATCTATCATGAAATGGTGAAGGCATTTGCAAATGCAAGCAAATCTTCAGAAGTCTTTGAAGATGGTAGTATTTCATATTTAATCTCAATACCCAAATATCCTACAGCATTTGTGTTTCCAATGATATATATACAGATACCTAAGATGCAGATAGGTTTTAAGAAATGCCAGAGAAATGTCTTTCAATCAACTTGTACAAAAATACAAGGCCTGGTAATAACTACTTGTACATTATACAACAGGCCTTTTCGTTTTACGCGGGCGATCGCCCTCGCCAGCGCCCTCACAAAATGTTTTACGTGGGCTATTGACTGCCCTCGCAAAATTTATTTCGCCCGAAGCTCCAACAGGATTTCGTTTACAAAAGACTTTTGGAACGAAGCCGTCTTGATTTAAACTTGTTCCTTCAGTCATCACTCAGTGCTCATACTATTTTACAGAATAGCTCTTTGACTTCTTTACAAAAGAAACCCGTTGTGAAGGCTAACCACTAGTGCAGCAAATAAGGTGAAGAGAACCCAAACAAACTCTAAAATGTCAATGTTTCTCTATTTGTCTTTAGCAAAATGATTTTAACAAGAAACTTGAAAGAACTGCAAAATGAAGAGCAAAATCAGTGGTCCTTAAAAATTTCTTTGCAGTATTTGCGATATATATGTACCGACCCCCTTCTTCATCGTCATTGAGGTTCCCAGTTTAACTAAATCTTTCTTTAAGATCAGGGTCTGTCAATAAAACGAATAGTATTCACAGTTATCTTAACTTTCTTACAAAATCGTTCTCCAGTTTAATATTCTGCAGCCCTTCTCTGCTCCGTACAGTAGACAGGTACAGTAGGTAGGTAGGTAGGTAATCATATTTAACGTGGCTAGCCTGCGAAAGTCTGAGAGAGACTTATTTCCAGTAGGGGCCACGGATGTTTTACCATTAACCCGCCGCAGCTACCAGATTTCCCTCACATGGCTCTGGTCAACCCGGACTAGAGTTACGGACAGCGACCAAACTGTCCACCTCGGGATTCAAACTTCGGCCGTTCTGACCTTTGGTTTACGAGTCAGTCGCCTTAACCACTCGGCGACGCGCTCTCTTAGATCAAGCCTGCTACAAGTTTGAGCAAAGTTTTCTGACTTAATGGAGACTCGGTTTTTTTGTTTCAAGGGCTTACATCCACTACTCTAATCGCCTTCTCTAATCTGTTAATGACTTTTGTGGAATCTTTATTTATCTTGGCTGGGGCTTCACACTGAATCAAGGGAAAACAGGAAAATGGCTGGCTTAACTGCTGTGACCTTTTGCTAACTTAGGAAAAATAATGGAGCAACAAAGAAGAACATTGCAAACAAATGGAATAAAGTCTTCTTGTAACTTTGCATCAAAAAATGTGTAGTCTGTTTGAGTGGACTCTTTTCTCTCTGGTGAAGTGAACATAAAGGAAACAGTCCAAGTTGCTAGAACAAGACCTTGGAAGCTTTCATTGCTTATCAGTAAAAACAAGTAAAACACGAGACTATTTTAAGGGGGCGATCGCCCTCCTAAGCTTAACTACGAGGGCGATAGAATGCCCTTTTGGAAATTTCTTTACGAAAAGGCCTGTTATACAAGCCTTGTGGTTATGGCCTTGTAACCTTGTTCTAGCATAGAAAAGCCTTGCTGTAACCTTGTAAATGGCTCGGAAAATGCTACAGTAATTAGCCCTGTGGAAATCTTGTATTAGACTGGTTGTAACGTGGAATCTTACTGATAGCCTGGTAATTTTCTTCAAAGGTTTTTAGTACAAGGTCATAAAAAGGTCATAATCCCCGCTACAAGGCTAAAACTTGTTCTGTAAAGTAGAATGTTGATCATCTATTTTGCTGCAGAAACAGTGTCCACAACTATGGCTTTTATGATTGATAAGGAAACTTACTGTAATTGAGCAACAGAATCAATTTTAGAGAAGAACATTTGTTGTTGCCTTTGACACTTTTTGCAAGATTTTAAGGGAGCGATGATCCCATGACTCCAAGCTCTGTATGAAGATTAAAAATTTGATTGATTTTCAACAAGTCAATTTCTATCTAATCTATCTCATATTGCACAGAACCCAAAAAATTGGTATTATGCACAACAATAGCTGTTAGTTGTTGATAGTTAATATAATCTGTACATATTCCACATTAGATTATTTATACATGAAGCTTTTCTTCCTTATTATCAAAAGTTCTGCTGCTGGCAGATTTTTCAATTCCAATGCCGCATAAAATTATCGCAAATGAGAGAGAAAACGTAATGTTTTGATGTAATTCTGCCAAGAACTTTCCTTGTTTTCTTCGATTTATATTTCATTGCCTTTGTATTAAAGGATATCACAATTATCTGAATGAACTCAAGAAAGATGGCCTAGAAAAAGATATGCAAATATACAAATTGCAAGAAGAGGTCACAGACCTGAAATCAAAATTTGCAGAACTACAAAGCAAGTATTCCACGCCTGAGGAACAAACTATCAAAGTGGACGGAGCTCATGGACCNAACGTGGAATCTTACTGATAGCCTGGTAATTTTCTTCAAAGGTTTTTAGTACAAGGTCATAAAAAGGTCATAATCCCCGCTACAAGGCTAAAACTTGTTCTGTAAAGTAGAATGTTGATCATCTATTTTGCTGCAGAAACAGTGTCCACAACTATGGCTTTTATGATTGATAAGGAAACTTACTGTAATTGAGCAACAGAATCAATTTTAGAGAAGAACATTTGTTGTTGCCTTTGACACTTTTTGCAAGATTTTAAGGGAGCGATGATCCCATGACTCCAAGCTCTGTATGAAGATTAAAAATTTGATTGATTTTCAACAAGTCAATTTCTATCTAATCTATCTCATATTGCACAGAACCCAAAAAATTGGTATTATGCACAACAATAGCTGTTAGTTGTTGATAGTTAATATAATCTGTACATATTCCACATTAGATTATTTATACATGAAGCTTTTCTTCCTTATTATCAAAAGTTCTGCTGCTGGCAGATTTTTCAATTCCAATGCCGCATAAAATTATCGCAAATGAGAGAGAAAACGTAATGTTTTGATGTAATTCTGCCAAGAACTTTCCTTGTTTTCTTCGATTTATATTTCATTGCCTTTGTATTAAAGGATATCACAATTATCTGAATGAACTCAAGAAAGATGGCCTAGAAAAAGATATGCAAATATACAAATTGCAAGAAGAGGTCACAGACCTGAAATCAAAATTTGCAGAACTACAAAGCAAGTATTCCACGCCTGAGGAACAAACTATCAAAGTGGACGGAGCTCATGGACCCGTTGCAAATGAAACTTTAGAATCTCAAAACCAGAGTAGCAGTATGTATGGAGCTCCTAATGGACATGTTGCAAGTGGAACTTTGGAGTCTCAAAACCAAAGTAGCAGTATGTATGGAGCTCCTGATGGACCTGTTGCAAGTGGAACTTTGGAATCTCAAAACCAGAGTAGCAGTATGTATGGAGCTCCAAATGGGCATGTTACAAATGAAACTTTAGAATCTCAAAACCAGAGTAGCAGTGTGTATAGAGCTGCTGATGGACCTGTTGCAAGTGGAACTTTGGAGTCTCAAAACCAGAGTAGCAGTGTGCATAAAAGTGACAATGATCTGTCAGTATTCAAAGAAAAGGCAAGAGTTCCAGTTGATGAGTCACCAATTGTTGTCACAAGCTTACCAAAGACTGGTGAGTAACTTGAAACGTTGGAACTGTCCATAGTTAGCATGAGTGCAGACTTAGAATGAAAAGAGTTCCTGTCTGGTCTGTCTGCCGGCAGGCTACCCATAGTGTACCCAAGCATGGAAATAATTAAAGAATTGGTTTAACTTCAAACATGATATTCATTTATTTCATTGCCTTATTGACGATATTTTGAATCCTCTGAAAAAGAAAACCGCTTTTTCTATGTTTTTTGTGAATTTTGTAAAAGTTAATTGAGGGAATGTTCAGCAATAAATCCAATAATGATCCAGCTGCTTGTGTAAATCCACTCATTTCTATTGCAATTGAAACTGTTACTGTACATCTACTTGCCCAAAAGTTTCCAAAGTGCTACACGTTTGTCCTCATTGTACCACCCAGTTGCGATTTGATGGTACAAAACTGACGGANTTTAACTTCAAACATGATATTCATTTATTTCATTGCCTTATTGACGATATTTTGAATCCTCTGAAAAAGAAAACCGCTTTTTCTATGTTTTTTGTGAATTTTGTAAAAGTTAATTGAGGGAATGTTCAGCAATAAATCCAATAATGATCCAGCTGCTTGTGTAAATCCACTCATTTCTATTGCAATTGAAACTGTTACTGTACATCTACTTGCCCAAAAGTTTTCCAAAGTGCTACACGTTTGTCCTCATTGTACCACCCAGTTGCGATTTGATGGTACAAAACTGACGGAAGTCTATGATACACAAGGGTTAAGCCCATTGCATGCTTTGATATGGAACTGCCAGTCCCGTTCTTTTCTTTTAACAATTTGTATGTTGTTTTTTGTTTGTGTTGTTTTTGTTTCTATTGTTTGTACTTTTCCCATATTGCTTTATTTTTCGTTTTGAAGTTGTATTTGTAAACAGTGGTTGACACCTGAGGGGCGAGGGGGTGCGATCGCCCTCCCCCCCCCCCCCCAATGTTGGCTAGAACAAGGATCTTTTGTTCGAAAACAATAGAAACAAGCAATGATTTTTAACTGAAACAATAGCTTCGCCCCCCCTCCCCAATATTTGGAAAGTGTCGGCCACTGTTTGTAAAATTGTAAGTACCGTTCTTTCTGGAGGCCAGATGACCTTGCATCTCCCTATGCCAAGAGCGGTACAGTATTTACGTATTCATATTCATTAGTTTTAATTCATTATGAATAGAAAAAATGTTTATTTAAGGCCTATCTGACAAAGGAAATAATCTGGAATTAACTGTAATCCTTTACAATTAAGACTATTTCTAGAAATACAACTTTTGATTTTCATAGTTTACCAACGCTTGTAAAATGCTTTTTCACAGAGCTCAAACTGTTGCTCACTCAAGACAACATTTTTCAATCACTAGTCACTTATTTTTCCCACCTTGGAAGAGTGCTGATTACTAGCCCATAACTATTTGAATAATCCAAATAAAAGCCAGCAGTCAAGATTGATGCTTTAATCTTCACATCAAACTCATCTTGTTTTGCTTGCAGGATTTCATGAGTTTTATTCACGGATGATCAATGTAAGCATAGCACGTTCCTTAAACCGTCGAAACATTTCAGTACTCAGCTATTTAGTTTTTACTCCCTTTCAGACATAGCAAGTCCGCTTTTCCTGCCGGAGACACCACGGCAAGTATCCAGAGTGAAAAGAATCTCAATTATGAATGAGACTATTGACAAAGCTACTCCTACAAATGCCGGTGAAAGGGGTACTTTCTTTAAGGTATCCATTTGTTACTTCATTTTCATATTATTTGTCAGTAAGTAGGGACATAAATTTAGACCCCGTTTACACTATGCTGGTATGAAATGAATACGGCATAAAACTGTGCCGTATTGGTTTTTCTGTCAAAATGGAATCACCGTTTGCACTATTCCGGCACAAAATGAAAACGATATGTTTTGACCATGCGCAGTGAGGATTAGTCAAGGCGCATGCTCTCAGTTGCCAGATTATCGCCTCGATATGAATCCGACATGAAATGATGCCGTATTCGCCGTTTACACTATGCCGGTTGAGCGACGACGCCAGTAGTATGCCGTATTCATTTCATGCCGTATTAAGGTGAAAACTATGTCGACATAGTGTAAACGGGAGACAATACGGCACAGTTTTATGCCGTATTCATTTCGTACCAGCATAGTGTAAACGGGGTCATGACATGAAATGATGCCGTATTTGCTGTTTACACTATGCCGGTTGAGTGACGAAGCCAGTTGGCATGCCGTATTCATTTCATGCCGTATTAAGGTGAAAACTATGCCGACATTGTGTAAACGGGAGACAATTCGGCACAGTTTTATGTCATATTCATTTCGTACCAGCATAGTGTAAACGGGGTCATGACATGAAATGATGCCGTATTTGCTGTTTACACTATGCCGGTTGAGCGACGAAGCCAGTTAGCATGCCGTATTCATTTCATGCCGTATTAAGGTGAAAACTATGCCGACATAGTGTAAACGGGAGACAATACGGCACAGTTTAATGCCGTATTCATTTCGTACCGGCATAGTGTAAACGGGGTCTTAAATGATCAGATATTCCATTGCATACATGATGGAGACTTGGGTCTGTTGCATTTTAGCTACCGGGTGAAAGGGGTGAACCAACTAATCACCGATACAATCTTTTTACCAATAACAAAGTATTCGACCGAAAGAAATGACTTAAAATCTTTCGTACCTAAATAAATAGGCTAATTCCCAACCATGTCTTGCCATTTTTATCGGCACCGCAGATTGGATAAAATGTAGATTCAATGGAATCAAGCAGATCCAAAACCCGTCGAAACTCATCAAAAACACGGGATCGTTTTGAACAGTCGAAGACATTGCAGACTTGCTTCGACTTTTTCATTTAATATTATTTATACACAAATTAACCCTTAAGCAAATTAAAATATATAACATCTATTTACAATGATAAAGCCTTATTAATAAAAACCTAAAGCCCTATAAAACTTGATCCTTGCNGCTAGTCTGATTTCTCCGTCTTTCGTGAGGATGAAGTAACCTAACATTTAAAATTTGGTGTTTAGTTTGATGAAGATTAGTCTGTTAAATCAATCTTTACAGTCAAAGGTCGTTCCCAGTGTGAGATGAATTTTCATTTTCGTTTTAAAAATTTTGAGAAGGGGGAAGCAATGAAAATCCATCTTGCAGTGGAAATGAGTCATACAAACAATGTAATTAGAAAGTTTTTCATTTACTTCATTTACTATTATTTATACACAAATGAACCCTTCAGCAAATTAAAATATATAACATCTATTTACAATGATAAAAGCCTTATGAATAAAAACCTACAGCCCTATAAAACTTAATCCTTGCTGCTCTTCCAGGGAGTTGTGTTTGGCTTGAGAGTTCAGCATTTTAGATGCGTTTTAAAATGTTTTTTAAAACGATCAAGTGTCGGTAACTCGCGAATTTTGGCAGGTGTATCATTCCATGACTTGAGAGTTGCGTAATGAAAGCCCTTTTCTGCAAATTCAGTCCAATATCTAGGGATCTGGATATCCTTACAGTGCCTCGTATTGTAGGTCGAGTGAAAAGATCTTGGCTTGTATTTATCACAGAGGTTTTCAGGGCATAGTCTGTTAATAATCTTGTAAGTCATGACATTCCTATCGTAACGGAAAAGATTTTCTACGTTTAACCAGGATGCCGACCAGCCATCTTTTATTCTTGCGTAAACTGAAACTGATAAACTGAAACCTGTTTCGCTTTCCTCCATAGTGCTGAATCCCAAAAAACGCTGGAAATCTTGTATCTGAGATAAGACCTTTCTGGTCTCCTAATCGAAACAGTTTGGAAGCTGAACCAGCATCTCATTGACGGGGCACCTGGCCTGAAAGGTCATCAGAGTTCTTTATGGGTGTCCTAAGCTGCAATCTTGTTATCAAATCAGTAGAAATTAGTGTTAAAAGCTGGTTCTTTAATTGTGTGGATGTTTTGCTACCATAGATTAGTCATAGGTCATAGCTTGAAGATGTGATGAAATTAACCAAAGGAAACGAGCAACATTTTTATGAAAGCGCGATCACCAACCATAGCAAATCTGGTCTTGCCTACTTCAGTAATAGTTACCACATGCAGATCTAGTGAAACGAGATGCCTTACGTGATTTCAATAATTCTTTAAGATACTTTGGTGCTGGATCTTTTAAACATTTAACGGTTAACGTAAATATCCTGAATTGTACAGGGTGTCCCGAAAAAATTGTATCCTATTTGCCTGAAGATTGCGACAAAACGGCAAAAGACTCTCGCCAAACTTGTATATGATGTTGCTCTTCAGATGTTCAAATAAATTTTGCTGCCAACCCAGTAAAAATCCGTTGAAAAATGATGGAGCTATGATCTTCAGAAGACCAAATTTGCCTGATGACTGAAACAAGCTGTTGGCCATTTTATCTTACTATTTTGCAGTGATAAATAGCTTCATGTGAGATAGGAATAGTTTCTGTGAGATCAGAAATAGTTGAGCTCTCTGATGATTATCGGAATTTCACGAGAGCTATGACATTTGAGGCTGCTGTTCCATTTCATCCATGGAGCTATTTATAGCTGCAAAATAGTAAGACAAAATGGCCGACCGCTTGTTTCAGTCATCAGGCAAATTTGGTTTCCTGAAGGTCATAGCTGTATCATTTTTCAACGGATTTTTAAGGGGATAGTAGCAAACTTTGATCGAATATCTGAAGAGCAATATCATGCAAACGTTTGGCGAGAATCCTTTGCCGTTTTGTTGTCAACTTCAAGCAAACAGGGCACAATTTCTTTGGGGCAAAGAATAGGCAACCCAATTAAGTCGCGTCAACACCGATGTTATGCTAGAAAGAACTACAATGAGTTGCCAAGTCAAAAATCATCCAAGAATGCATCTTGATTTAAATTATCTACGAATTTGAGCATGTTTCTTGAGAATAAATTTTTACAATTTGTGTGCAAACTATAATTTCAGTCTCCGTTTTATTTAGCGCATTATCATGGAACAGAAAGAGCTGCTTGATTTCTACGCAACTATAACTGGCTTCATGGCATGGAAGGAAAGGGCGCACAATGATGCAGAGTCGCAAGAATATCTTGTCGATTTCTTTAAGATGAAACCACAAAACAACAAATTAAAAGGTGACCATTGTTTGCTTTGGTACCAGGTGCGCCAAAATAAACTATGCACGTTTGGCAGGCCACCATAAATCGCACACTGGACCGATTTTAGAGATTTATGACTTAATCTTTTGCAGAAAGCCTGAATTAGATTGTAGGACTTTTTGCAAATTTTTCCGTTTTCAGTTTTAGAGATAGAAGCGAGTTTCTTAAAATGTTCATTATCGAAAAGATTGAAAACGATCAAAAACCGTCGATCAAATTTTAAAAGATTCAACATGAATGAACAAAGAGAACATTTTTTCAGGGGAATTTGGGGGTTTACTACGAACTCTCGTACATCAGATTACAATTGGTCGATTTCTAAAGCGCAACTAACCACGAACAAGTTCTCTCTTTGTCCATTCATGTCGATTCTTTAGGGGTCAGTCATTTATAACTCTGGGTACCGGGGCGGGCTAGAATTGCTAAGCTAGCTAAGAGTTTTTAAACCCCTTCCAATTATCCCAAAAAAAATTTCGAGCCCAATTGAAAATTAGGAAAAGATTTCATACCCTACGACTGGCCATCTATCAAACTATTATCAGATAACCACATCACAGAAGTTCTGTTTTATAAAAGAGATAAGAAAGACGAAAGGCAATGCTATTTGAACTTAATGAAGTACTACCTTGGAAGGCCAGTGAGCTGGAATTTTATACAAATATAATGGGGTACAATGTATGATTTGAAGGCCGTCATTAAGAAGCTAGCTAGAGTTGCAGTTGTGCGAGGATATGGTATTCCATAGGCCTTATCGTGTCATTGAAG
>REGL01000107.1:84471-110131 GCA_004194395.1 Aurelia aurita complex sp. Pacific | reverse complement strand
GGGTTTCTTACATGGTAAAGGTACCTGGGGATGTGCCGTGACGAAGGGCATACTTTTTCGGACTTCTAGTCTAGCCAAGTAATACTCTTTTGCAATTTTGGCCTAGCAGCGGTCTAGCCAAGGGTATCATTTTTGATAATATTGGTTTAGCGAACGGTCATGATATCATATTTGGTCCAGAGAATGGTCAAAATTGGTCTAGCCAAGGGTGCCATTTTCATAAAAGTTAGTCTAGCCAACGGTACTATTTTGAATATGCTCGTGGCAGACCCCTACCCAAAATTTAGCCAAGAACCTCACCCCCCCCCCGTCCCGTGGTAACAGCTCAGCCTTAATTTTACATTGTTGCTGCTCAACCGTCACACTTTCGTTGTATCGAATTTTAAATGAATGTTGCTATGGAGGTGAAGGTGTTGAAGGTGTTGTGGCGCAGTGATGTAATCCTCTGACTTCGCAGCCAGAACAGTCAGGTGGACAGGGTTCGATACCTGGTAGAGCCCCACTACTTGAGCGCCATGACAAGGGGTCACGGACTCCATTAGGTCTTCTCTACTTCTGCGATCCCAGCGCTCGGCGCTAAAAAATCGCAACTTCACCTTCACCTTCACAGAACTGCAACGTATAACCGCTTTTGAACCGTAACAGATTTGTAGCGGATCAAAACTGTACCAGCACAGCAAAAAAGTGGTCTCACTCGACAACATAAAACTGCCAGAAAAAATTACTCTGATAACAATAGGGTCAGCACTTCATCTCCCCAACAACAGCAGCCAGAAGAATAATTCGGTGTGAAATTGAATTCAACAAGATATTCAAAGCCTAGATATTGCTTCAGTTTTACGGCCTTACACGTATTTCTTTAATAAGAAACTGCCCATAAGAAACTCAACTCTCAGATCGCCAAACTCGTTACCTGTATCATATTACTCGTAAGGTACTTGAATAATGTCTAAACATTGGAAAGGCTTAAAAAACCTTGTTTTGAAATGTTCACGAGGGCACAGGTAGTGAACGTGAAGATTGCTATGGAACCTCTAAGGAACTCGTAAGAAACTCTGAGTACTCAAAATCTGATAATTTTAGGAAACTTTTAGGAGACATCTGGACATGACGAATCACTGGACTGGTATGAATATCACCTGGGACAAATTGTTATGTGTGCATACATCCTCAAAGAGTTCTAGATGGGGGTACCAAACCATTTCGTTGAAAGGTGATGGGGTATAAAAATTGTTTCTAATATTCAAGATGGGGTATGAAATGCTGTCTTCTAATTAGTACCCAGTACCCTAGTACCCAGGATTAAAAATGATCACTCCCTTACTGTATAAGATACAAACACATAGTCTAGTCCACCTGCAATATGTGCGTCTATTCATTTTGCCTATTCAGTGCTACGCCACTGTGGTGCTGTGAATCAGACACATCATAAAACAGCTATCATTGAACGCTATTCAACATTCAAATGATTTCGAGTTGGTGTGGTGTGCTTGGTACAATGAGAACCCGCAAAATAGAAACCATTCGGTAAGAAACCTCAGGCTGGTTTTTTCTTAGAAATGGTGCCCTCATATAAGAAAATTGTCAGCATGCGCTTCTTATAGGAGGATCTCAAATAGGTTCATATTTGATAATCTTTGTTAAAATCAGGTGCCAAACATTTTTAGAGATTTCATGCAAATCATCTCCATCTATTTTGAGACAATGCTAAGTAACAACAACACACTCCTCAATAGTGTTGCTTTGGATTTTCTTTAAAGATTCAAGTTGAAATCACTGGACGCCAAGTATAAGGACGGTTGGAATTGTAACTGGCTCAATGTACAGTCCGCTCTCCTTTGACAAAGGAGTCATGCCATACAGAATTCTGCATGACCTTTGTCTCGAAAATCTTCGCCATTAGCTCATTGAAAGATCGCTGAATTCAGAGTATGGAACCAGAAATCATGGAGATCTGCAAATTCCCAAAGTTAAGTTAGAATATGCAAAGCGAAGTTTCTACTTTTCTGGTGTCAAAAACTGGAATGATATCCCAAACAGCATTCCAGAACAAGAATCAATCGCTCGTTTTAAAACAGGTTTTAGAAAGTATCTTTTGAACGTGGAAGACCCAAACACGACCCCTAGGCAGAGCAGCATATTTTAGGTGTTTATTAATTATTCTTTTCTTTCTTTCTTTGAAATGATTTGTTAATAGGGCTGAAAGGAGTTTCGTGCATGAATATTCATAAAATGAAATGAAAATGAGTCGTAGTTGTTGCCATGCATCAGTTCAGGCAAATGGCGAAGGTCACGCTTAGACTTATTACATGAGTCCTTGTTTTCGCTCCATTACCCCCCCCCCCACAATACCCATTCCGCTTCAACGAAGTTTTAGCGGAATGCATATAACAGTAAAAAATAATTCAATTCAATGGAGCAAAACTTGGACGAATATCATCAGTCAAAGTCACGCTCTACCCTATGACGCGCGCTATACCATTGTCCAGGCACCCTGCTTATTTGCAGACGCTTGCTTAATTTGAGGTAACTCACTCGACGAACATCAGGTGGCATTCTGGCTAAATATAGATTTGTTTGTAGGCTCCTGCTATCCTGCCAGTAATGCAGGAAGCAGCATATCTAAATATCCAAACAAATTTCAGGTAAACCTTAGTGAATAATTGAAGAATCTGCTTACAAATTAATTCCCTATAAATCATTTCCCAACAAAATCTTCTTAATGCGGGCCTGTAAAAACAAAAAGATCCGGCAGGTAGAGTAAAATATCCGACAAAAATGGCCCCCAACATAAACTTGTGTATTAATTAAACTAAAATGACATGATCAAAATACACAAATGTATCGGGGATAAGCCTCCATCAGTGGTTACTAGGATATATCTTCAAGAGCTTGACTACTAATTTCATCTTCAAGAGATTGACTACTAATTTCATCTTCAAGAGATTGACTACTAATTTCATCTTCAAGAGATTGACTACTAATTTCATCTTCAAGAAATTGACTACTAAGTCCATCTTCAAGAGATTGACTACTAATTTCATCTTCAAGAGATTGACTACTAATTTCATCTTCAAGAAATTGACTACTAATTTCATCTTCAAGAAATTGACTACTAATTTCATCTTCAAGAGATCGACTACTAATTTCATCTTCAAGAAATTGACTACTAATTTCATCTTCAAGAGCTTGACTACTAATTTCATCTTCAAGAGACAAACACTAAAATTTGTTTTTTTTTTCGTTTTACACCTACGAGTTTAAAAGTTCAAATCTTCCTTTTTAACCAGTAATCTGCCTTAGCTTTGTTGTTTTGTTGTCTATTTTGTGTAATGTATCTTTAATTTTTCGTTTTTGTTCTTTGTTTTGTGTATTGAAAATTAATTTGAATTGTAAGTACCATCCATAGTGAAGACCCGGTGACTTTATGNAATGTAAGTATAAATATTTTAGTTTTTTAATCTTGATAGAAAAAAAAGAGATGAATACTGATGAAGGGATATTGCTCGACACATTTAGTTTATTTTTATCCCGCCATTTTAGTTTGATTGACGCAAAGATTTAATGTTCAAAAGAGTACGGTTACGTGACTGGAAATGGATCAAAAAAACCTCAGCCGATAAACGAAATCCGCTAAGGTTTGCAGGGTTTGTTACACCCAAATTAAGTCAATTTATGAAGTAACACGCAAAGAATTAGCAACAAGAACGACTAATTGTCACCAAGTATAAGAAATCATCAATGAAATATTAAAAGCACCAACTTAAGACTAAAATGATATATATTGATTGATCAGCAAAAAATACCATACACAAAATGCTACTTCTTTCCGACCGACGAAATTAAATATATCTATCTCCAACTTAGATAAGTCCAAAGTCCGAGAAAATAAAAACAATTCAAGCTACTACTGTATTTAATTAAAAAACCTGATGTGAGATATTGCTGAAAGAAAATCCAGAAATGAGATGCGTTGTTCGAACAGATTAAAATCACCAACAGAGGTTTGAATGTTGAAGAAAGTTGCTCGAAGGGCCTAACTCGTGCAACAGATGATATTTCACAGACGATACCCTTTTCATTTCATCGGAGACGTTTCAAGAAATAAAAATTTAGCCGAGTGTACTTCTCATAGGGGCTTCTCATAAATTCACATATTTTGTCAAGAATAATTAACATTCACGACAAATACTCTATCAAAGGGGCTCCGCCGTAAATCATAAACAAATCAGTAAACATAATTGTTTTAGGCATGTGTCCATGGTTTTCTGCAGTTTGCTTGGCGACTTCTCCTAAGCCACCAAAGGGGAACTGTCAAAAATCCACTTGTATCCGAGCAATCGTGAGAGATATGAATGTTTAGTATATATTCATATTTAGCCGCAGATTTAGCCCTATTACAAAACAAAAGCATGCCTATTTGACTTGTACGTCATCAAATTAGCTGGAAGTGACAATTTATCCATACGATTACAGGTAGCAGACGTCCCAACAAGACAGTTCTTGAAATTGCAGATTTCGTGGATGTGATGTTTAATCTGGATAATTAGTAATCTCCAGATTAAATAACATCCCGAAGCTGTCACATGCAATATCCAAGAACTGTCTTTTGGAGACATGTGCTACCTGTGACAGATTGGTTGATGTAACTGCCAAAGCTTTCTGTACTCAATAGTGAGGTAACCTTAGTCCAAAGTTTCGGATTCACGTTTTGGGAAAATTTTGGACGTCTAGACTTCTATAGCAGGATTCTAAAGCTAGTGTGTAAGGCTACTACAATGTCTATGTTATCAAAAGTTTAATTCAATAAAGATACATTATTATTATTAGTAAATATAGCGTTTTCACCATGGTACGCATAATGTTTAAAACCTGTGATGATGTGTCCAGCTCAAGTGTAAATGGCAGACATGATGTACTACAAAGAAAAAGGGTACGATATAACATAGAGACAAGTCTTCTGTTGGTATTTACCATTTACCACTGTAAAGGCTCGGTGTTTCCTTGTTACAAACAATTTGGATTAATATGATAATGTAAAGCACATGGAACGTAACCCGCTGCTTTTTCATTCTTATAATGGGCCCATAATCCTTCCCATAATGTCTTGAGAAAAATCGACTTTCCCCTATTTTGTTGACCTCACCACCAACACAAAGTCAACAATTTCAATTTCCCCCCTTCCCTCATCTCAAGTTTAGCTGTTTGGGATCAGTAGTCATGGTAAGTATTAGATTTTAGGATATCTACACAAGCAACATTGAGCTGGGAAGCAGGGGATCGTAAAACTAAAAAATCTAAATTTGTAGATCTGATCCTCTCAATAGTGTAAATGCAATAGCACTATCTCGTGCGTGGTTATTCCTACCTTTCAAATGAAGTTATACTCCTACTTTATATTGTATGGCGATGAAAGGTTAACGACTGCAATCAATAAGAAACTACTCCAGACAATTCTTAAGTTCATTAATGCTACAGAAAGCCTTTAAATTTTCCATCGTTGAACCTTCATTAGCACCTTCTTTTCCTTTCAAATTTCTATTTGAATTGCATCACTTAGTTTGGTTACTTTTTACTTTATTTCTGCGTAATGGCCGAAAGGTTGATACTTACTGCCATGGTCCTTGCGGCATCATATTTGTAATTTGTCGCTATCTTTTTGCTAAGAGGATGTATGCGAAAAAATTGAATATTTCTAACTGGGAAGCATTTTGATACTTACGTCATCCAGACTAAATGAGCGGCCTTGGTAAGACAAGTAGGATTCTACAAAAAAAGAACAATTTTTGATAAGAAAGCAAAGTCACAGATCATAGCTTCAAAGTATAATACCTTCATGGAAGTTTCAGTTTATCAGCAAAACTCCAGGATAGCGTATACTTCGCATGTATTTGTGTAGATTGAATGACTTTAAGAACCACAAGGTTGCGGTACTTTACTGTCAAGATGGTAGTAATTTTACCCAGTTAATTCTTTTCATTATCTTAAACGTCTTGGTCCTTATTCGCGCACAATACCTTTCAAACGAAATTGTCAAAATGCTAACACTTACCAAAGCAAGAACGTATGCGGCAAGAAATCTGCAAGAAGTCATCAAACATGATGCGTCCTTTTCGATTTGAATAACGCAACACAAGAGAGCTGAGAGCTGGTGTGCTTAGCTTGAAGCCTACAAGAATGAATGGTTGAAAATACTTAAGAAAAATGCCAGTACCTTGATACACAAAATTCCAGTCAAATTACTACCGTAAATTGCCTTGCGCAATATTCACTTTTAATTTTCATTTCATTCTAAACATATCTTATACAGGTTAACAATATACCGAGTGTCCTAAAAAAGTACCGCTGTTTGAAAAAATCACCAAAAATTGATTACATGGCTGATCTTCAATTTTCTTTCTTTGTCAGCTAGACCTTGGACCGAATTATCTTCCAACATATAGCTGATCTTGTGACTGGTTTATACAGATAGCAAATTTAGCTCTTTTAGGTCACCTGGTTTTGAATCATGCTGCAAAAAAGATCTGATGATTGTCAGATCAATTTCTTTGTGCGTGTAAAGCTTCTAGTTTGGTCATAAATGACAGAGAGAAATGCACACGATCATTGGAGACTTCAATGATGATAAAAAAATTGAAAAATTTGACTCTAAGGCAAGATTGAGTATTTTGCTTAAAAACTATTGCCCAAAATAAGGTTTTTCAACGAGTAATTTTCTACCTTGCTATATTAAAAGCAAAAATTTTATCATCAATGAATATGTTTAGGTCTTTGACAGAGCAAGCCAAAAAGAAAATTTTATCAAAGGTTTGATAATCAATTTTTGGTAATTTTGTAAACAGGATTACTTTTTTTAGGACACCCGGTAGAAAATGTAACAATCTAGTATTGGCCCTGTTGAAAATAAACTTTAAGTAGATGGTACACAGGGTTCTTTGTGAGCATGCTGAAAATCCAGACTGCACAAGTCAAATTTAGCCAAAGCGGGAACCATGGATCCACACTGTAGTAGTTGAACTGAGAGAAAAGTTTTACTTTAGTTGTATCCGTTCAACTAGTGCACTGTGGATCTGTTTCTGTTCAGGCCAAATTTGATTTTCAGAAAGTCTCAAACTGTAGCATGCCCACAAAAGAATCCTGGGTAACAGTTGTTCTCTAACGGGCCGTTGCGCAGTCACGTAGTGAAGTGCCTATTTTCCTTATAATGGACCATTGTGGTGATTGGTGGAAGGCTAATTTTGAGCTAAACAGGTTTGAAAAGTACAGAATGTTAAAGAAATTGAATCAGCATAAGACGGCAAGGATTTGTCAGAATTTGCTGACTCATGGTTCTGGATGGCGCATGTGATTGGCTAACGTTCATGTGGAATGAAACTGATCACATGAAACGCATTGTGCAACAGCAGGTCCTTTTAGCTTGTTGGGAGCTATAATGGATCTTTCTCACATGGGTCACATGATACACGGCAAAGTCTATTTATCGTGATTCAATGCTTTTAACAAGAGTAACTACATCTTTTTCAGAAACAATTCAGATAATGATGCTAGAACCCTTTCCTTCAAAATTTACCTGAAAGTGACACAGTGAAACAAAGTAAGCAATGTTTTTGAAGCAGCCCCTTTTTTGCCTTTCTTGTGTCACAACAAAGACAGATCTGGTAAGACAAAAGCACGAGTTGGTTTTGATTGACACCGCAATTCAAAGCGATTAGCGATCTTAGCCAAAGGATAATCTCTCAACCTGTGTTTCAAAACAAGCAAAGCCGCAAAGTTTCTCTGAAACCCAGGTAGCTAGCACGCTCGTTGTGCATTCCAGAAATTATTTTTAAGAGCAAACATGGGCATATATCGAAAGAAGAAGGATGTATCTACACATCTACTTCAGGCATTTGATTTGTTTGGTTCAAAAGCCGATTGGGAGTCGGTTCAATTTTCTTATTTTTTTGGGTGTAATTAAAACACTTACTGCTCGGCTTCTGAAACAAAGAAATAAAATGCCTGAGGTAGATGTGTAGATAGCCCTGTATCCTTCTTCTTTCGATATATGCTTATGTTTGCTCTTAAAAACAATTTCTTGGATGCACAACGAGCGCGCTAGCTACCTGTGTTTCAGAGAATCTTTTGCGGCTTGTTTGTTTTGAATTGATGGTTGAGAGAATTTCCTTTGTCTGAAGTCGCTAATCGCTTTGAATTCAGGTGTCAACAAAAGCATCTCATTCTATTGTGTTACAAAATCTGTCCTTGTTTTTTGCCAGAGCATCCACTTGTCAAATTGACCTAAAGGAAGTCTCAGGTTCTATGTTGAAGCCTATATCTTCTGCAGCTGTACAAGAACGGTAAAATTGAGCTTACAGCTCTTAAATTGGAACCACACAAATGGGAAACAACCGTTTGCCAAACCCTGCAAATTTCCTGTTGATATGCAAGTATTTCATATAAGAAACTAAGAATTTGGGCCAGTACTGAATGTTTCTTAAAATTATCAGACTCTGGGTACTCAAAGGGTTTCTCACGAATCTCTCAAAGGTTCCTCAGTAATTTTCATGTTCACTACTTGTGCCTTCGTGATCATTTCAAAACAAGATTTTTGAAGTCTTTCTAATGTTTAGATATTACTCAAGTACCTTACGAGCAATATGATAAAGGAATTGTGCAGATAAATTAAAAATATGTTAAGATTTCCTTTATCAACAAAAATAGTTTCTTAACTGATGCTTTCTCAGCACAGGAGCTTTTTAATTTGTTGGCGATCTGAGAGTTGAGTTTCTTATGGGCAGTTTCCTAAAAAGAAAAATACGTGTACCTGTGCCTTCGTGATCATTTCAAAATAAGGCTTTTGAAGCCTTTCCCATGTTTAGAAATTACTCAAGCATTTTTCGAGCAACATGATACAGGAAACAAGTAAAATTGCAGTAAAGTTTCTTATACAAATATGAGGATGTAACACCAGATGGGAGCCTTACCAAGTTTTGCCAAAGCGCCACGAAGCTCAGAGGCATCCATATCACCACTGCCATCTTTGTCAAACTCCTTGAATGCAGCCTAGAAAATTTTAAAGCGACATCAAAATTGAAAATCATTGCTCCCACTGATACTGTTCCAACACACAGTTGCGATTATATGACAGCCATACTGTTTTGAAATACTGCTTTTGCTTTTACGGGGCCAAAATGTAAACAAAACGATGATTTTTGCAGTTTTTGAAAGGTGATATCACACAAACGTTTACCTGTTTTTATGAAAATGAAAGCATCATTTTTGACATAAATCATTGTACTTCACTGAGGAACAACCAAACAATCATATCTTCTAAAATTGCTTGGATATAAGTGAATTTTCAACGGTCCCGTTTTGGTAGCTTAGGTGAAGCCATTCACATTTGCAGAAAACAATGGATGAACAATGGATAATAGGTGACGTGTGCGAGTTTAAGGATTTGTTTATTGTTTGGCGACGGAGCCCCTTTAATAATCAAGTTATGAAAACATTAAAGAGCCATTGTCACCCAGGGTCCTCTGCGGGCACGCTGAAATTTCAGGCATGTTTACACGAAACAAAACTTATCCGTTTTTACCTTGTGAATGAACTTCTTGAGCATCAAATAAACTTTTTGAGCATTGAATAAACGTTTTGAAGTTACTTTTTAAACATTGAATGAACTTTTTGAGCTTTGAATAAACTTTGTGAACATTGAATAAACTTTTTGAACATTGAATAAACATTCTGAATATTGAATGCAAGTTTTTTGAACACGAAATAGACATTTTTGAACACTGAATGCAAATATTTGAATACAAAATGCAAATTTTTGAATACTGAGTGTAAATTTTTGAACATAGAATGAGAGGTTTTAAATACTGAAGACAAGTTTTTGAACACTGAATGAAAGTTCTTGAATAATGCTACATACGGCGTGCCATAGACAACCTTAGTCTATAAAAGTCTAAAATATGATGGCAAGCAGAAATCTGTCGCTCTTCTGGTTTAGGATTTATAAATCTGATGACTTCACAAGCTCAGAAATGTAATGAATGCCACCATTTTAAAACTCATTAAGATAGCAAAAAAATTAGCCTCAATACGAACACGTTCAATTTACACACCGCAATTTTGAAATCACTTGTTAGATCCTTCTCGCATAACTAGCTGGTTTCCTACCGAATACCAACGAACGATTCATAAATCACCAACCTTCCATCTCATAACTGTGTGCCAAAGATCTTTGAACTCACCAAGCCCCAAATTGCCGTTTCTATCATTCTGTAAGCAGTTAAGGCCTTCTATGCACATATCTAACAATTAAAAGCATATCATTCAAATATGAATGTTCCTTTGAAAAGAGATAACCTAGACTTTCATGATCATCAACATAAATAAAATATATAAGGTTTGCACGGACAATTTTCCGGGACCTGAGGTGATTGGTACCAATTCTGAAAACGGTATACTTGGTAGACTTGCAATTTGTGTTTGATTGGTTCCCAAATTCCGAAAACGGCAGGTTTGGCAGGCTTGGAAGGCCTGTTGAACCTTCTGCTCTAAAAGGTAGACTTCGGAGAGATTCTCGTTTTCACTTGCGAAACTTTGAAAACGAGGCGAATTTGCTCGCGTTGCCAAGGTGATATCAGTAACTTTACTCTTTGTTGCCAAGCACCAGACTGTTTTTCAGCTGGAAACCTCGCTTTCGTCAGGATGAATCTGAAACCTATTGATTTGAAAATTGTTGTGTTTGATTGGAAAGTGCTTTTGTCTCTGCGAAGTCTACCGTTTTCAGAATTTGGGCTTTGGAATTACCAATCAAACACATCCTAAGATTGGGTACGTTACATCCGAAAGTACGTTATCACAGGGAGTCCAGGAGTGTCAGTAAAGACCGTACTTTTGGTTTCTTTGCTCCTATGGGTTACACGACTAAAAATAAATACGTAATATATATGATTAAATACAACAGTTTACGAATCGAATTGAGAATCCACAATTATACAAAGTCTTGCAAAAGTACTCAGCATGCCCCACTTTCTTGGCGTCAAAAGAAAACTTGTCTATCCTTTTGATAGTTGATTTCACACAATCTGCAATCTATCACGTGCATGAAAATTTAATACAATGAAACTCGAAATGAATAATAAACAAACGTATCGAAAGAACGCTTGAAAGGATACGTCCATCATAGCTACCATGCTCCTATAAGAAATGAAATCAAAAAGATATCAGAAAAGGAAGGATAGCTGATTTGTAAGCACAACTTGATCAAATTAAATCATATATTTAAAAATTCAACCGGGTGTCACAAACACATGTGCACCGTTTGGGTGGCTACTGCGAAGGAGCCATGAATTTGATTTCCCCGTTTTTAAAATTTGTGCATAGCAGAGACTTCAACTTAGAACTTGGTACCAAGTTTGAGTAAATCCGACAAGTAGCTGCTGATTTATGGAGGAAGAAACTTAAAAATTACTGGTTGCCTCAAAACCAGAGGATTTTATCTCCGTACTTAACCTTATAAATTGAAGTATAGCGCCAAGTGGACCTTGACTTCACATCTTTATCCTTTACCAGGAAACACATCTTGAAGTAATGAATTATCAAATAACTGAAGAATAAGTACCAGGAAGCCTTTGGAACGCAATATGTTGGTTTAAATGGATTTCATGACTTTAGAGAAGCAAAATTACTAATGGACGCATGCAATGGCATGTAGCGCTTGGGTTGCACATCACCATTTCTAGCAACCCCCGATACGTTTTTTCTTCTTGGTTATCAAAAAATCTAATTTATGACTACGTGTCTCACTACTGGAAATTAGAAAACAGACCTATGTGCGTTCTTTCACTCAATTTATTTAATTCTGACAGTGATAGAGAATATCAAATCCAATGGTTTTGAGGCAACCAGTAATTTTGATTTTCTTGATTCATAAATAATAACTATATATCAGATTTACACAAATAAGGTCTCCAACTCTAAGTTGAAATCTTTGACCAGCTTTAAAAGCAGGAAAATAGATTCATGGCTGCTCCGCAGCAACCATTCAAACGACGCACATGGTTTTTGGGACACCTTGTACTTAAAACTACAGTAACATTCAAACGTCGCACACGGAAAAGTTTCGGATGCAAAAACCTGATAAAAACGTTTGGGACACTTTTGAGAATCAGGAAACATTCCTTTTTTGGAAGTTATTGACCAAATCTTTTATTTGAAAAGGTCATATTTGCATACCGGATGAGCCAGAAAATAGATGATTTGATCGAGTCTCTTGGGCCCTTTTCCGGCATTTCATAACAAAGACATTTTCGTAAAGTCGAAATGTACCAATATTTTCAGTGACCATAAAAACGGAAAAAAAAAGTAAAAAATATTTTACTCTTTCCGCTTTTTAACTAATATTTGCATCATTCAAGTTCGTCAAGTACTCCTGGTGCTACGAATTTCGAAAGCGGAAATTTTGTTCGAGTTCACCTAATAGAATCAACTTAATTTTAACAAAGGATCACGGTCAACCATCAAGCGGTTACAGAATAACAGGAAACCGCCGTGAAAATATTGCGGTTAATCTAAGACTGCGTTCACACGATGCCGGCACATTTTGAAACGGTAAAAATGTGACGGTAGCAAAATTTGAGTTAACGTTCACAAGATACCGGCAAAACTGTCGAAAACGGCAGCAAATGTGACGGCAATAAACTCTTTTCAAGCTCCACGACGAGAATGAGCCAAAGCCAATCAGCCTCGTTTCGAAAGCGTTGAAAAATGTTCCATTTCATCATTTTCGAGTGTTTACACGATGCCGTTTTCAAAATGTGCCGGTTAGAGTTCCGTTTTCAAAATCTAGCGTTTTCAAAATGTGCCGGCAAAAAATGTGTTGTTTTCGTGTGAACGGGAGGCATATATCCATAACATTTTTCACCGTTTTCAAAATGTGCCGGCATCGTGCGAAACGCCGTCTAAGGCCCCGTTTACACGATACCGTTTTCATTTCATATCGGATTGGGGATCGCAATCCGATACGAAAATGTTTCTGTTTACACGATACCGTTTTCAGTTCATATCGGATTGGGGTTCTGTTTACACGGAAACGTTTTGTCTTGTGCTGCGGAGGATTCGCCTTTGTTTCAACACCCACTGCGCAGTGCACTAGATGAATAGGAGGCTCGCAGGATTGATAAAGAGGTTCCGTTTTGAGTTGATATCCGACTCGACCGTTTACACGATATCGGATTCGTTTCATGCCACTTTCAGAGCGTTTTCATTTGAAAACGCGAAAACGGTATGAAGCATAGGCCTATCGGATTGGTGCGTTCTCGTTCCTGCTGAAACCAAACAGGCATCTTCCCTAAATAGTTTTAAACAGTCTATTTAGAAGTTAGTGTTTCTTTTCTTTTATCTTAAACTTTGTAAATTGTTATTAGGTTTTTATAGTTATGGTTTTTATTGTATTTAATGATAGTGTATTTAATCTATTCCTTTGTAATTTTATATTGTAAGTAGTGTTTTTAAGTGGAGGGCCCCTTGTAAAACAGCTCCGGCTGAAGGGCAACCCTCCTTAAAAGAATCAAATATCAAATATCAAATATCTCGTGTAAACAGAAGGCCAATCCGATATGAAACCAATCCGGTATGAAACGAAAACGGTAGCGTGTAACCGGGGCCTAAATCTAAAACAGCAACGAACGTCCAAACGCTAAGGTTTACAAGAATACAATCAAAATGCTTTGTACTGCTCATCTCGTTGCCAAGGATGAAAACAGTAGCTGCCTAGTGTGCCTACCAAAGTTTGAAAAAAATCGCAAGTTTTTTGCTGACCATTTTCTCACAATTTCTCATTTTGTTCGAAACCAAATGATTCTCTATAAACTTCATTACATAGCCGAGCACAGGAACGGAGTACAGCAAGAAGATAATTTCAGGCAAAAACATAATTCTGCTTGTAAAGAACACAACAAGAAATAAAATAAAATCCAATTCTACCTGCAAGCCTCCAAACTGAATTCTTTCGTATCCTTGAATTCTGTTGGAAAGAATACAAATCAAGATATTTTGTGGCTCTGAGGTGGGTAAAGTGATTAAATTCATTTTCTTATAAGAAACAGCTTACAAGAAATGGTAGGCTCGATCTTTCTAAACATAAGAAACTACCCTTCTTGAATTAAACGAGCGAAGGAACTTTTGTAATTGCACTCAAAAATGTTTTGAAACTGTATTGTTATGGCAACTGCTTTGACATTGTTTTGAGTGCACATTGCGTTATTACTTGTTATGAGATCTTACTTTAAGTAATTTGGGAGCTCTCCTAATAAAACTGAATTAACCCCCCACTTCCAGTATTAAAAACATAAGAAACGCATTAGAAACCTTTGGTAGCAAGTGTCCTAACATTTAAGAAGCTACCTACCAGCCCCAGACCTTAGTTTCCCATAAACGAAGTGAGTGTGTCTCATTTGATTTTATCTCTGAAACATGATAATGAACAATCGCCCAACCTTGCACTAAAGGCTGACCTCGATTTTGGTAGCGTTGGTTTGCGATGCTCGTTTAGTCCACATGCTCAGGTTTGTAGCCAGATGAGATCGCAGATTCGCGCGCGGTGTGAGTAGAAGTTGTTTCATTATTCACTACCAACACAGTGTTCAGCTGACAATTTCTCCAATTAGAATCAAGTATTTCCTGAGCGCAATATTACATGAGGACAGGAGTTTAAAGTTTCAGAGTTTCAGTTCAGTTACAAAACTACAGACTAAAACAAAGAAAAGACATTACAAGAGTGTATATAGGATAGATTGATTAAAGATGAGCTTTCAAAACAAGTAAACTAATCTCGAGAGCACGCCTCCCCGCATAAAAGCAAAGAAATGAACGCAGCGATCGCTCTTCGCTCGGCAACAAAAACTGCTGAAGTGGAGGTCAGCCTTAACGGGGATTTACCAAAAAATGCACGCACATAAAGAACAAACAAGCCAACAAACAAACCAACAAACAAGCCGACGAACGCAAAATAAACCAACAAAATAGTGCTAACCTTTCTTGAAAACAGCAGTGAGAACGCTCTGCAACTCGAAGGCATCAATCTCTCCATCCTGCAAAGAAGAGATAAGAATTCCTAAACTGCAAGGGCACACTAAACAACAAGCCTTGCATAAGCCAAGGGCTCAAGAAGAATCTAGCATTTGGTCTTCAATTCAACAAGGGCAAATTACGTAAAATGAAAGCATAGTGTCTCCCTTTCTAAACAAATTGCCTTTCTCAAGTAGTTGTTTATTTTAATGTAAAGGCCTCGTGTAAGTAAACAAAATAAAATAAACACAATGGTAATTACCGCGCCAGCAACTTTCTTGAAGAACTCGACGAATTTCGAGTCGAACGCTTCATCTTCCTCTTTGGTTGGCTAAAAGTCGAAGACAGGCAGAATATCAGTAACCGAAATGCTCATCAAAAGGAGCAGGGTAAGAAAAGGAGGAACAGGGCAGAGGCAGCAGGGCCAGGGATCATAAACAAAACATATCACATCATTCGATTGAGATGTATTTTGATAATCGGATTCTAGCGCATTATGGATATATTGCAGAGAAAGCATTCTGCATTCAATGTTGTAAAAAAGAGCTTCGTACCATTTCCGTAGGGGTAAACACGGCTGCAGGCTTGACTGCTATTTTTTCTATAAACATCATGGTGACGTCAGACGTAAATGGCACATAATTGCGCAGAACAACGTCGATTTTCGGAAAATACATGAAAAACTGACCTAAAACATCGCAGAGTGACAAACCAGCCTAAATCAGTTGTACTGGATTACAGTAAAGATGAACTCTCAAGTTTTGTGCACGTCGGCCGGATAAGTTTGGGCAGCAGTGATAATGCCCAATTTTTAATCCGTTATTTTATATCGGAAAAGACTCCTGCTACGTACGCTAAAGATGAAACTCATATGCGCTCTTATGCTTCTGTTGTTGGCAGGCTGTTTACAGTCACAGCACAACAACGGAGTTGATGGTTGATGTCATGTGACCTAGGACACAAAATTCCAGCCAAACAAACGAAGTGGTTTTTCGGTTCAACTCTTCATCAGCTCTGTTTTGGATATTCTGAGCTTTGTCTTTCAAAGCAAACTTCTTTCAGACTTTTTGGAAGGTCAAAGGGTTGTATTTGCAAACAGCGAAAAACAATACAAAAATATCCCATTCAAATTGATGTCGGACACGCGGGATGAACAATGAATAGCCAACGATACAATAATGTGCACGAGTGTTTTCTTTGTTCCACTATAAAGAACATATTTACCATTGCACACTTCCTTCGAGACAATTCCATGATCACAAAATTGCTTTAATCATAGAAACACACGACACTACCCTCAATTAACACACGGGGCCACACATAGGAAAACAAACTGCACGCCACTCGATGAAATCAAAATGGCTACCTGTCCCTCTGAAGCTTCGATTCCCTGCGGCTGATGTGAAAAAACATTAAAAACAATAATTTTTGCTGAAAAAATGTGAGCAACTTTATGGAAAAGCAAACGAAATTCTCTTTACGTTTTCAGGAAAGTGTCAGTCATTCTCAGACGTTGATAGAAAGCTCAATAATTTTGCAACGTGAGAGCTGTTGTTACAGAATAAACAGCCCGCTTTTGTTTCAAGCTGATTTCACACTTGAAGCATCGTTCTTGACGCATTTCAGACAACGAAGAAGAGCGCCGATGCGCGATGCGACGAAGTTTGCGCGATGAATGTTGCCGCACGTGCCGCAAAAACCTGACTGATTGCACAAAAAGTCGCAGCAAGTGTGAATTCCGCTTTTGAGTATACTTCAATTTTAATTAGATCTTTGATTAATCACTTATCATATCTGTTATATTAATGGTTTGATGAGGTTATGATTTAGAATATCTTTATGAGTAGAGAATTTGCCCACCATACGATTTACAGTTGGTTATGTTTGAATGTAGAAATTTAAAGGCGCACGTTAAAATTTATAAAATTCAAACTGATTAAATTCTGTTTACGTCAGGGACTGTCCGAATTGATCGGTTAACTTCGGGCACAGTGAAATGTCTTAAAGGGGCTGTTGGACATGACGATGCGCGGGACATTTTGACCGTATTTTTATGGAAAGTGCTTGGGCTAAGCAGCACCTCGTCAATGGAGATGTTGAAAAGGATTACAGCACATCTTCACCCGTTTGCATCGACGTTGATGTTTAAAATGGTACGAAATGAATTGAAATATATAGTTCATCTATGTCGATTTCATGAATTTGCATAGTTATTTTGTTGATCACAAACTCCTGAAAGTCGTAAACTGCGATCTTGCCGCAGGAACTTTGCAGATGCGAGGAGATAATCTACAAGTCGAAGTGGGCAAGAAACCTACCAAAGAACACGGTTTTGAGTCAGATTTATGATGCTTGGTGAAACCTGAAGGTGAAAAGGACCATCTGGACCACTACTAGATTCATTGCTCAATTAATTTCGTCGGAATTACAACAAACAGAGAGGCAATATAAACATGTTTTGGTATTTAGGCAAATACGAATTGGGTTATGCCACGAAGAATCTGTTAACCGCATTTGGCGTCCAACTGCCCCTTTGAATAGCCACAAGTTCTGGAAAAAATGCCGATAAAACCGTTGAAATACCGGCAATTGAATTAAAACACATTTTGCTGACTTGATGCCGAAATAAGAAGTGCGAAAGGCTCTGAGTAAATATCAAGAACGATCTGATCATTATAGCAGATATTCGGGTGTTCCTCACTGAACAGCCCAATTCGATTGCTAAATAAATGGTTTCCAATTAGCAAAATTCGAATACTTGAACTGCAAATAAAATTTAATTTACAAAGAACTTACCCGAAATTTGCATAGGATTTCGCTAAAAACAACCAGTCTATTTAGACGATCCCTAAAACCTAGATGGTAATAACCGAAATAGTTTGGCCTTTCTCTGACCATGTTGCAAACTCCATACGAATCTGGTTTCCAGATTACCACAACAAACGTGTCCTTGGGACAAGATGAAACGTGATGTGGAAAAAGATTGGACTTCTTGCATTATTCTTTGTTCAACTCGACTTAAAGGACTCAAAGTTGCTCTGAAAAAATATTTTCGAGGCTTAAGCTTGTATTATTGCTACAAAATTCTACTTATATCCAGGTTAGTATCAAAAATTGTTTAAATCTAAATCTTTATTGTTTTAAATGTTATACATACCAGATGACTCAAAAAAACAATCCCGTTTTAAAAATCACAGCAGCAAAATTTGTTGCACTATTATCATAGAAATTGATCTTTCTAGTATAGTAGCTAAAGATTGAAGTATTTCATATATTGCTTTGGTAATTTTTAAAACAGTTTTCTCAGATTCGAAAGATTGAAAATTTGTCTTCCAGAGCAGACGGAAAATGGCCTAGAACGCAAGATGTCCTTTAAAATCCATATGAAATGCTTTTGAGATGAGCAGAAGTAATGAAATGATAAACTGAAACTGAGACAAAAACTGGAATCACTTTATTCTTGTTATGAAAAAGGAGTATTGAAAATGGTGATATTTTGAAATACTTTTGACATTGCGTTTTAAGATATTTCCTAGATGTTCTGGAAACTAAATTCTTTCAATTCATTGAATTTACTATGGGGCTACTACCTTGAAACTTACCAAAAATTATAAAAACATAATTCCATCTTGTAGCAGTTACAAAAATCAGTTTTGATGATAATAGCGCAACTACTTCTGCTGCAATAATCGTTCAAACATAGGGACATTTTTTAGTCACCGGCTAGTTATGTCTGTTAGCAAATTATCTACCTCTTGTGGTACTTCGAGCACTTCATCATCCTGGAAAACACCATTTATCATTAGTACATTAGAATTTGTGTTACATCATTCTTTAAATCGTTAAATGATTAAGGTTATGAATCGATTTGTTATTTATTAGATTTTAAGAATCTACCTTTTACTGAGGCTCTGGTAGCGGTTTATGAAAAACAAAGGAGCAGGGTCTAAAAAGGGTTCAGGCGCAGGGGAGAACGACTATAAAAAAAACTACCAGAAACCTGGGGATGGAGGTGCTCAAAATCGAGGACGAGTTTGTGCCAACTGCAGATTTTGGATGCGATTTCTACAATTCCTCCAATTTTTGTATCCTTTTCATAAATGCAAATAATGTACCAGTTTTGGGCAAAACTTACAAAGCCAGCTGAATTTCTAGTTTTGTTTGGATTGAAGTTCCAGTTTTAGGTATAATTGCTTGCGATGATACCCAATTCTAGGTGCCATCTTTTCTATGATCCATGCAGTATTTAGACAATATCATGTTTGCGCATTCGCATATACCGCCCTCGATATTCCGCACCCCATCCTGGCTTCATGAAGTAAAGAGTAAAAGCACCTGGAGAAGATAAAAATGCCAGGAAATCCAGTCCAATTTTGAAAGGATAATACTGCTTTTAATTTGGAGCAAATGCGCAACTATTCCCCTATCAGGGCCTATATACTTTGTTCCCTCAGCCAGTGTTGTTGTCTCTTCCATGGGATTGCGAGAAAGCCTTATAATGTTGCTTTTCCTTCGTAGGAGTTGAAATCGGAAGCATCACTGCGCGGGAAAAAAGGGGTAAAAACAGTTTCAGCTTTATTTGAAACCACACAATAGGCAAGAATACAATTTGGTCCATGGTATAGGCCAGATCAATGGTGCATCATTGCCCGTGCTCAAGCGACCAAAACGTCTTAGTAAAAAAGCAGGCATTAAAAGCAATCTGTCCCCTATTGTTCTGACCTTGGTTACAGCTCTATTTACCTTATTTACGCTGCAGCTAAATTCATGCATCATTGAGTCTCTATGACCCTGATTTCTTTGGATAAAGCGAATTAACACCAACTTCTGGAATATACAATAGAGATCTTTATCGATTTTATATTCATTCATCGAAGGGGACAGATTGCCTTTAAGCCAATGTCTAAATGATGTCTAACGAGGGCGTGTCCAGATGTCATGAACAATTTCTTCAACTTCATTGATCCTTTTGGATAATTTCCTAGCCTCCAAGTTCGTGATAAAATCTCTCAATGGATAAAACCGTGAAATGCTTCTTGTTTTGGCGACCAAAAAGACTTTTTCATAAAAACTGTGGTTTATAAATTTGATAAAAAATGAAGGTAATATTTCGTATCTTTGAAATAAGTTTAACAGCACATTCACGAGAGAATTAAATGTACAATATACCAAAGCCACAAACTTTCTTCAATAAATGTGTCCATGAATAAATCATGCGCTTTTAACCTTAGTCCAATTTTGCCCAAAAAGAAACTTATCAAGTTGTCAAATTTCGATATTTGAGATAGGAGTGGCTCAAAAATGAAGAAACAAAAAACAGAGTAACTAAAATTGCTTGTTTTGCAGCCAGGAGGTACAACATTCTGTTAATCATAGTTCTATTTCTAGACCTCATCCTATTCTAATCCTTCTAATCTGCATAGCTCGATTAGTTCGTTCAAAATTTCGTGCTTAAAGGCATTGAGGCATTGAGTGACCGCGTATTCCAAAATTGCAAAAATTGCTGAGTCATGATGATAGCTTACGTCAATCAGATTGGCTGTAATTCAAACTGCACACATGATACTGTAATCTTGCAATGAGCTAAGCGTTGCCGACGTAGCCTCGTATTTGTGAAGCTGATGTCTGATCACATGAAAACAGACTGATCACATGAAAACAGACTGATCACATGAAAGCAGACAGACCCCCAACGGAGAATCGCTATTTACCATGACTCAATGCCTTTAATTCAATTCATATCAAAGTGCTTATATTTGATTTTATTTAATTGTTTATCATTATAGGAGGTACTACACATTGACACCGCCCTTTGAGCTGGCTTTGAGTTGGCAAGAGTAACAGTTTTGAAAGCCTTATTTTGAACAACGACTTTGGTAAAAGCTACCAGTTGTTAACAAACATCGTCTGTGATAATTCAGTTTAAAATCGTCCACCAAACTGAGTAAAAACAACGGTGGAAAGCTGTAATAAAAGATCAATTTCTGGGACAACGGTGATCAAACACTTTTAGCGATCTACCGGTGTCCGGACATAGGTATAACAGGGCCATCGTCTCATGTGACGTGCCCACCCTTGGTTGCTATTAACAAGCATCATTTCCCTTATCACTCAAACCCAGTGCGTGCACACCGAGGGGGGGGAGGGGGTACTTGGTCTACAGAAATACGGGGAGGTGGCGCTGAAAAGGTAAATCTGAAAAGGCACCCAGTCCCGGAGGAAAATTCCCGAAAATGATACCCTGTCCCGGAGGAAAATTCTAAAAAAATACCCTGTTCTCGAGTTTCTTCATACAAAATTGTAGGCTGTCCCGGAAATGTGATAGAAATCACTCAGAAGATGCGGAAATGTTACCATCCAAACGATTTACATCACACTGGCGGAGTGAAAATGGCTTACAACAACGTTGCGGAGTCAATCATAGAAAATTTGGACACTGTCATGGACCCGATTATACAAAAGTAATACCCTGTCTCGGAGAAGCAATCCTGAAAATGATACGGCAAGTCCCCGTATGGAAAAATATATGAGTACCCCCCCCCCCCGGGTGCACACAGAAACAAAGCAAACGAAATGACGACCACGCGATTCAGCTTAGGGTATAAATTTTAAGACCCATTGCTATGCTAACCATGATCCTTCCTCGCCCCAAAGTCGACTTTCGTGTTATCTAAAAGTAGTTTTAGGCCTAAATTCTCTTTGTTTTGTTTTTCATTCTGTGCACAAAGGATCATGGTTGACAATGGGTCTTTAAGGAATGCGAATTGCACAGCGGTGGAAGTCATTGGAAGAAGAATTCTTCATTGTTAATTTGAAACAACTAAAGTTTGCAAAATGTTATAAAGACGATTCTACTTAAGGGAATGTGTTCCTTCTGCGATAAGGTAAATCAAATCGCAATTGTAAATCAGTATCTAACTGTATATTTAACCCTGTTTAAAGAATTAAGAAAAAAAAATTGAAAATGACCTAAAATCAAGAAAGTGCAAATTTCATACCTTGGTAGGTTTGTACTCGATTGTAGTCTGAGTGTCCATGGTACTAAAATGAAAAATTATTCAAAGTCTAAGCCAAGTTCTTAAAAATTAGGCACCCAGTAATATCCTGGTATACTATTGTATTAACATGCTATTTTGCATGGCAAATTAAAAACTAAACTGTAAAAATTATGGCTGCCCATTCGCAAAATTTCTACCTCTGATGATTTTAACTGCATCTGGCTGTTTATTTATCTAATGAAGCCTGCAGTGAAGATCACTCATAACCGGCAAATCCTCTGCGTTTGTTGCGTGAGTAATAGCAATCTCAGCCAATAGTTAACAGTCATGCTGCCAGGATGGTCACGTTTTCCCAGGTTTCTAATTCCTATAACTAAGTAGCAGGATTTCACATATGATTTCCTTTATACAATATTTGATTCCCGAGATGCAGCTTACATACTAAACTCTGTAAAACTTCAAAATAGTTCATTGTAATACCTTTGTGCCTTATTCGTTGCACTTCTCTACGGCTGTATTGTGTTTCATTTGTTGACTTCTGTACTCCGTAATTGTTCGGATACGAGAGTTCGATGTGAAGTAGCCATCCAAAGACTAAATTCGCAAGGCAACATATCAAAATGTTCCTCAATCATCAAATTATGCTTTCCAATACTTTGTTTCTTCATCTGCAATGTTTGAAATGCAAAAATCTGCCACTTTTTAGATGCAAGTCTACTCAAATTTACTTTCTCCTTAAGCTTGCACCATCGAATGGTAACAGAGCGATCGAATTTCGAATTCTCGTATTCGAACAATTACGCAGTACAGAAGTCAACAAAGGAAACACAATGCAGCCGTAGAGCCGTAGGGAAGTGTAACAGATAAGACACAAAGGTATTACCATAGTCTATTTTGAAGTTTTGAACTTATTATCGTTCAATAAACCGCCTGGGCTTCCTGTGTCCCAACCAGTTCCTACGTCTGTAATGCATAAGTTCCAATCTTTAAAAAGGTTTGCTTTAAATTCTACGACACATTTCTTTGAATTGAATGGCTTGAAAGAAACTTCACTTTGATTCGACCGTTTGACTTGTAAGAAATCTTGAATATTTTTGGAAATTACAGCGTATTTTACATTTCATTTCATTTGGGGGTGTGATGTCATCAAATTTCCAAATCGTAAACTAGAAGAATCAAAGACGTGTGCTTGATGCCATTCAAAGACATCATAGAATGTTACACCAACACTTTGAAAGATTTGGAACCAATACATGTCCGTATTATGCGCATACAACCGGCTTTGTGTTGTGCAGGAAATTATAAAGCACGGGAAAATATAAAGCTTGCAAGGACTGTGTACTAAGACAGAGGGCTTTATATTTCCTGTACAACGAAAAAACCGGTTGGTATGAGTTTTACGATAGCTTCTAATTTTGACTCAGCTCATTTTGTCAAGAAAAAGTTCTCTATTTATGTCGCTTCAGTTTATTGTAAATCTCACATGTCTAACGCAGTTGTTGTGGCGACAAAAAAGGGTCTTTGTATTGTAACATACAAGGCTGCGGGAAAACCGCGGGAAATGTGCGATTAGCCAATGGGATTGGCGGGATTCTTGCATTATCTAGTTTTTGAAACGGCAATCAGGTAATAATGGCAAATATTAAGCTTTTGATCAACGCCCAGAGCTCGCGAGCTCCGCTTATGCAACAAGATAGGCCTTCATGATTTGTTTGCAGACACAGAAAACTCTTGGTACAACGCATAAGCTACTCACCCTGCTGCAGCACCTTTTTCAGAAAACATTCTGACTAGGAAATCCCCTTCTTCGCTAGGCTTGAATGTGCTTGGCAAAATACAGTATTCACCAGGTGGGAGAGAGAAACGGCCGGTAACTTCTCTTGCATTGATGAAGTTTTCAGATCTTGCTGTGGACTTATTATACAAAAAGAAATCCTTCGCCATTCGACCACCATCGTTGTATTGAGCTGCATCATCGCCAAGCTTCGAGAGAAAGAAAAATGGGAAGTTACAAATCTGAAAATGCTACAACATTTACGGGACCATTTACAGGCTAAATTACCTTAAAAGCTCTGTTAAGCCCACAAGGAGCGTATCTAATTTCATAGTATCAGGGGGGGGGGGCTTAAAAGAGAGCGGGCTTATGACAGCGGGGGCTTATTCACATTACAAGTCAAATTAATTACAGGATATGCGACAGTGAAAATTTAACACAATGGTTACATGAACAGAATACCCACTGAAGATAACAAAGTTTAACGTCACTCATTTTATGTTACTTTGGAACGAAGTTCTGAGTTTTTCATCGATCAAAGGACATGTGTTATTACTAAGTGTAATTACTAAGTCAAATTACAAGGAGCCCCCAAGGATATAATATAAATGATACCTTTTTTAGGTGGTTTTCCCATATTTTGCGGAATTAACATACAATTTTACGAGTCAAGTACACAAATTCATATCAACATTAAAATGCAAGCATCTTTAGATAAATAAATTTAATCTCTGGTAACCTTTGGTCTTTGATATAAGTAAGGGGGCTGAAAAAAGGAAGGGTTTATTTGCGAGGGAGATTAATGGAGAGGGGGTTAAATAGAGCTTTTACGGTAGCTTAAAGGACAAGTCCGAGGTTGGTATGATTAATGCTAGAACACTAACTTAACCAACTGCTGTCACGAATTCTTAACTTTGTTCCACTTTTTGAGGTTTCTAACAGCTGTAAATCCAATCAATATTCTGATATTCTAAGCCAAATCTGGACACAATTGTCACCATTTTTTTTCTATATATATTCATTTAAATATTACAATATAGATTTACAAGCTACACTACTTTACAAAATTACTATACAACTACAAAATACTACTGGAACGATACCCAGAGGAGCGAAAGGCTATGATTCTTATCACCATACAATAAAATTTGCAAAAGAACCATGTTCTTGCATGAGCAAGCGATAAAGAGGCTGGCAATGATTAAGAGGTGAGAAAACAATAGGACATCCTCTTTTTCGTCGAAAGTGACGTTAGAAAACACAGATTCTGTGCAGTCTCAATGACGTCATTTCGCTGAGGTCGCTTATTTTTGAATATGCAATTTCACAGGAAAAAGACAATTAAAGGCCCCCAATAGCCATGTTTGAAGAATGAGATCATGCACATAGCTTGCCTCAAAGTAATTGAATATCTACTTGCAATTGCAATGCACGATTTTAATTTATATCGAAATGGCTGTAGCCTAATAATAACAAGGCCACTTGATGAAGCAGACCAGATTTCTTGATAAGCATCAAAAACTATTATATTAGATGTAGCGAGAGTCCAGAGACGTAAAGAACCTGGGGGCACTGGGGGCACGTGCCCCAAAATTTGGCAACAAACCAAAAGGTCCTCTTTTTGTCTCAGGATATGCCCTTTTTAAAGACCTATGCAGACAAAAAGCACTTTGATTATGTTACTATTTACTTCGTGATTTAGTTATATTTACTTTTCACTATTTCATTGTGAAGGAAATCGAATAGCTATCAGCATTCATACTATTTTCTTCTATGTATCACATTTTACCATTAACAATCTGATGTATATTGAAGTGCCCTTCTTACGAAAAAA
>REGL01000107.1:72128-82138 GCA_004194395.1 Aurelia aurita complex sp. Pacific | reverse complement strand
GATGCTTCCTAGTGCCCTGAGTGAAACTAAAGGAGAGCCGACAATATTGACCAATTTTATACTTTATCCTGACAAGAGTTGCCAATATAACAGTGCCACACTTGTTCCTTGATAGTATTATATAGGTTGCTAGGTTCCCTTGTTAACAGTTATCGATATTGAAGATTTTTCGAACAGCAAGGGCAGTGTGCCAGGTCAAAGAGGTCAAATTTTGAAGATTGCCTTGTAATGAGTTGGTAGCTCCATTAAAGTTAGGATCAAGTAGTTAATTAGCCTTAATGAGGAAATATCAATTGGCAACAACACCAAATTTGATTGTTAGCCCAAATATCTCAGAATTGTTTTGATTGTGCACATTAACAATGCCTGTAAATATCTCAGATGCTTCGCGGATTGTTTCGATTGTGTGCATAAATAATGCCTATTGTTACAACATTCCTGATTCCTATGTCTCTATATAGGTAGGTCTATTCCTTCCGGTTGGAGAAAAAGCCCCTGCATAATGTTTTCATTCTTCAAACATAAAAATTGCGAGAAAAGTACGACACACCATTCACAACAGTATAATCTTGTATTTTATCATCAATCACACCAACCACGGACTTGTCCTTCAAGACCCGTCAAAACAAATCGCAAATAATGAGTAAAAGATTGACGTTACTTTACTTAGCTCATCGATATTTAGGAAAGCTGGTAGACTGGTTCTTAATTTCAATTGGTCACAGACGCAAGGAGGGGTACTTTTTCGTGTGACCAATGCGAAGATGTGGTTCATAGAAACAGAAGTGACACGAATTTCTCATTTTCAAGGGCACCATTTGCGTGCAATTTTATATCCTTGAATTGAACAACAGTCAAAAGTGAATGTAGGGTGCGGGTGCGGGTGCGGGGTGGTGGGTGGATGAGGTCCTGCTGTGTGGATGGGCGGCTGTTGCCCTTTAGTTTCATGTGTTATCCCGGTGGGGGTTACACATGTGGCGAGGGGCGGCGGCTGTTTGTCCGCGCGTGGTGGGGCCCTCTGTTCATTGCCTTGCATCTATTTTCTCTCCAAAATATAAATTGTTGATGTCATTGCCTGACATCAAATGTGAGAAAGGCATTAACTTTTTCTTTTAGTTTGTTGTTCTTTCTTTTAGTATATTGTAATTTTTGAATTGTAAGTGCCTTTCATGGTGGGAAGTCCGATGACCTTCCCGCCATGATAGGCACAGTAAATGTACTTTTTGAGTTTGTATACCGGTATTTTAATTGATTATAAAAAAAGTGAATGTAGAAATTCCTGGTGCAAAAGAAGAGTATCCTTCTTGCAAACAGGACTACATGAAGACTTTGGGGGCGTGGGACTAAAAGACGAACTGAAGGACCCCTGGAAAAAATCCATGCATGAATATTTTGCTTCATCAGCAGATATTCTAAAAACACGGGAAACGCCTTCTTTACACATCACAACTTTCTGGGGCCTCTCTTACGATTGTGCCTGGGAAAATCTGTCCTACAGCAAAGCAAATGAATCTGCTTTTCATGGACAGTTGATGACCAACGTTACTATGAGCGAAAATATCCCCTTCCTTCGAAACTTTTATCAAGAATAGACCTGTCTGCTTTGTAACAATGAGTACAGTAAGAACCCGTAAAATAGAAACCAGTTTTTTAAAACAGCCTGTTTAGTATTTATTAAGACTAGACTAGAGTGCATTAATCAGAAAACAGGCTAAAAGGTTTCTTACCACATGGTTAAGTAACTAACCTTCAAGGATTTCAGTATGTTCTTGTTACCTTGTATGCACTCTAAATTTACTCAACCATAGCATACACGCGAAGTAAAGATGGAGCTGCTTTTGCATGAAATCTCTAAAAAATGTTTGGCACCTGATTTTAACAAAGATTATTCAACATGAATTTAATTGGGATCCTTCTGAAAGAAACCTTCCTAAAATCAGGCATAGAGGTGTCTTAAATGAAGGCAGCATTTCTAAAAAAAAGCCTGAGGTTTCTTATAAGGTGGTTTCTGATGTGCGGGTTCTTACTGTAGTCCTGTGCTCAGGTTATAGTGATAGCTCTTAAGATGGGCTCTATCCAATTCACACTGACACAGTTAAAGGAGCCCTATCTAAACCATGTTAAATTTAAACTGATCAAATGAACTCTATTCATTTCATTGACCAATTAGAATGCAACATTGGATAACCTTGTTTAGTTTAGGAACATTCAATTACCGATTCAAAACGATAAATTTGTTATCTTAAGGTGTTTATGATTCGCCATATGTTCTTTTCAGACGGGGGTGTAGCTTATAAAAAGAACACACATTGGGATAACAGAAAAGCAACAGGTGTTTTTTAAAAACTAAGCAATGAACGGCGACAAAAAATTTGATATTAGTACTTGAAGCAGTGACTGTTTACAAGAAGGTACTTTGCTAAAATTGAAGATTTTCTCGGTGATATTACAAGGAACAGGTCAGAGAAAACTCTTGATCATCTAGCCCCGGCCAAGCGAACAGCTATGGCTTTCTCTAACTATTAATTTGCTTTCCAAACAATGTTTTCCCGTCTGGCCACGTCGCAAGATTTTGCTTAACAAGAAGAATTGAAAGGGAATCGTTTGGCAGTGTTTTTGAAAAAGTATGAAAACATGTTTTGACTGTCAAAGGCAAACAATCTTCATCGGCACTGTTTGCAACATGGCCAAACGTACACATATTTTGTTTGGCGAGCAAATTTTAAAAATAATATATCAAACATTGTTTACTTGTTTAGCCAGGGCCTTTCACACGAAAATATTTGCGATGCTGTTGTTTTGCTGCTGACACGTAAAACAATTTTTTATACACATTCCTAATGCCTAACCAGTAAGTCTGGTTCTTTTGGCCAGTGCCAGTAAAGGCTTTCAACGCAATGTGCCTCCAAACAATGGGTGGATCTAAATCCATCTTTCATGCATGATATTTTCAAAATTAGATCCTCCACATACTCATCACGAAACCCAAATGATTTACAACATTATAGACCAAAACAAGTCACCTTTGAATCTAATAGCCTACAATCATTGGGAACTCAACTGTGGAATGGACTGCCAAATGAAATAAAATCCGCCGAAAATCTAAGTAGTTTCAAACGTATGATAAAATGTGGAATGGTCCAAACTGTAAATGCAATGCTTGCCAGTATGTCTCCGAAAGTTAGTTTTCGTGTATTCTTATTAATTTAAGTAAAACACTGTAAAAATATTTATTCGTGTACATTTATCTAATAATATAATTAATTTATCTATTTAGTTTTTTTATCGATTTGGATTAGTTTGCTTGCCTGTACATATATAATTGTATATAGTAAGCTAGATGTACATTATCGATATAAAATAAGTGAACAACAACAACAACAAAGGATGATAGGAGATGCTATCGAAATGTACTTATAATGATAACATGGCCTAGTCCAACCGTTTACATCGTCATTAATAATGGAATTGTCCTAGCATACTCGAATTGCCTTTAATATAATGAAAATGTCTTTAATATACAGGAACTGTCATCAGAAATTTTCATGTGACTGTTTCTTTTTTCGAAAGGATCGTCGTATCTATTCTCATTATCGAGCTGGTGGTGGGTCGTAAAAAGCAATCACATAAATTTCTTGAGGCATGGAAGTATCTTTGCGTCAGCTTAATAATTACGGGGACATTTCCGTAGCATCTTTATTCGGTGAGATAAACGTAACATATTTATCAAGTGGCTCCATCGAGCAACAAGGGATAGTGAAATGTAAACAATTAAGGGAAACTTTGCGAAAGGCTGGTAAAACTTGGCCATACATACAGTCCTGGCCAAAGAAGCAGACATGGTTGCAAGAAAAATGTTCCCCCATTAGGCTACATCGTAGACATATAATACTATGCAGAATATGTTGGCATTCATTTTGTTGCTGACAGAGCTTGAGCAAACATGTTTCTGGTGCAATTTTGTGTGACATGGCCACGAATATTTTGCTTCGGGAAGCGAATCTCAAAGTTTGGCAAGCAATATTTGCCCTAAAGTCCAGTAAACTTAGCTCGGAAAGTCAGCACAAAGTAAACTTGGTTCGTAAAGTCTGCACACAGGCTATTTTTGCTTCCTTGACGAAGGCTTTGATGCAAATATAACAACATTTAATAGCATTGACAAACCTTGTAGATAGAGAAACCAATGGTGAGATTCTGTGCACCAAGCTTCTTGATCTTTCTTCGATTCTTCTGAATGACACCAATGACAAGAGTACAGTTGTCTTCTTCATCGTCAGAATCTGGGTCTTCCAATTTCACCCTAAAATGGACACGACATTTTTCACACAGGAGTGCGCCATCCTAAATGAGGCCCTCCCAGGGGGTTAAAGTTCCCTTGCTCCCCAGTTGTTTTCTGTATATTCCCTCGTCCTGCAAGACGAATTCGAAAATTCATCAACTTTTTCTCCAAAGAGATATGATTCTCCACCAATGTGTTCCCTCGTTCCTAGCCTATTTTCACGAATGTTTCCTTGCTTCCAGCTTATAAATGCTGATTATCACATGTTCCTTAAAGCCCCTGGAAAGGCCTAAAAATTCTCAACTGGTAATAAATCACCAGATTGACAAAGAATTGGCATTCATCAATTTTGGTTTGCTATTTCCCTATCTTCTCTCCAAAAATGAACTGAGCTTGCCTATTTGCTCAAGTACGTAAGTACGACTCCCTGCTCCATGAGTCGACTGGCTAGACACGTTTTAGTACTTATTCATCATTAGAAAGTGACAATAAATTGTTTAGCCCGTCATCCATTCGAAATTACGCTTCTACATCTATAGCTGAATATCTCGTACAGGGTGTCCCAAAAAAATTGTGCCCCGTTTGTCTGAAGATTGCGACAAAACGGCAAAAGATTCTCACCAAACTTTTGCATGATGGTGCTNTGCCCGATCACTGAAACCAGCGGTCGGCCATTTTGTCTTACTATTTTGCAGTGATAAGTATCTTCATGTGATGTAAGAAATGATTTCTGTGAGGTCAGAAATAGTGGAACTCTCCGAGGATTATCGGAATGTTCACGAAAGCTATGAAATTGTAGGCTCCTGTTTCACTTTCAATCCATGAAGCTATTCATCGCTTCAAAATAGTAAGACAAAATGGCCGACCGCTGGTTTCAGTGATCGGGCAAATTTGGTCTCCTGAAGGTCATAGCTTCATCATTTCTCAACGGATTTTTACGGGGATGGTTGCAAACTTTAATTGAATATCTGAAGAGCAGCATCATGCAAATGTTTTGCGAGAATCTTTTGCCGTTTTGCCACAATCTTCAGACCAACGGGGCACAAGTTTTTTGGGACACCCTGTAGTTGATGCTAATCATTGCAGGACATTGAAAACAAGCTTCTGATAGCATGTTGTGAAAAAAGTAAAACCAGATCGAATGAACCCTTCCACCGGAATACTCATGATACATTGCAGTGTTCAAAGACCTAAAAAATCTAAGCTTTTGGTGCTACAATACAGATTTTCAATTTTTGATGAATTTTGCCAGAAAGTGATGGAAATTTGTTTGTGCTCTGGTACCACGCTTTTCGCAATTTCAATTAAAACTTTTTATACCTCAAAACAAAGAAGACGATAGGCTTTCATTTGAAACAAAATGTGGGAGAATTGGACCATTCTGGGGGTGATCAACCTGGTGAAATAAAAATGGGTTAATGCGCTTGGTGGGTTGTGGGATAAAATGTGCACGACGTATATTCAAAACTGAAATTTTAATCTATCAATCAAACACAGAAAAATAAACAGAATTTCACATCAAAGTTAGCCTTTGACTGCTAAATTAACATTTCAGTTTTGAATATCAGCCGCATACATTTTATTCCACAGCCCACCAAACGTGTTAACCTTTTTTTGATTCACTTGGTATGACATTCTCAAGTTACGCTTCCAGTGCCAAATTTGCCGGAAAGTTTCAATGTAAACAACAACATCATTTTTACAAACTTTGAAAATTAATTTCGCAACACTCAGTGGTCCAGCTTCGAAACTTTTGCCATTTTGATGCCTAGGATCTCTTCTTCAAGGAGAGTCCAATATAAAGTCACATTTCAAAATTTCTTTTTTCCTATTAATTCTATAATTTTGCCTATCTGGATCATTGTGCAACAAACCACTTAGCACATCTTGTAAGCTTTAAAGACAAATCACTGTCTTTCATCATGGATTCTCGGCAATCTTTCACAAATTCAGTTACTTTGTTTTGTTTTCGGCCAATGATTTGATGAGATCCCGTGTGTTATACGACAAATTGTACTTAGGTAGCTTCATACATATCTTGAGTTTTGATAACCATAATTTAAAAACAAACTTGCACTTAAAGTGAGTAACCTGAGTTAAAAGATGAGATCTCATAGATTTATAAATAGCCTTTTGTATTTGATAATCCAGCTCGTGGTGAATGAAAGCAATGCTAAAGAAAACAAAAGAGGGATTAGGAGTTTCTTTTGTCCTATTTATAGACAAGCGCTATATATCTCAGGTCATTCACTTTAAATTATTTTTTATCTCATAATTCTTTCGTAAAATCTTCAAATTATTCAAGTGCAAGTGTGTTTTTAAATGATGGTTATGAGATATGAAGCTACCTAAGTACAGTTACTTGATTGTTTTCTCAACGGTTGTACTTACTTGTACTGGGGATTCTGATGGAAGGAGTCAGGGAAATTTCTGCATCCACCAGCAGATACATTTTTCTGCCAAGTTCCTTGATAGATATTTGCTTCCCATCTCTTTCTATCAACATCTCCAGCACTGTCGGGACTAAGCATGCAGACCTCCAGTCTTGTAAATTCTTTCTTAAAATCTTCAAATAACATCCTGAGAAAAATAAATGTGTGTTTAATCAATATGCAATGAATTAGGCTGCAATTNTACTTGATTGTTTTCTCAACGGTTGTACTTACTTGTACTGGGGATTCTGATGGAAGGAGTCAGGGAAATTTCTGCATCCACCAGCAGATACATTTTTCTGCCAAGTTCCTTGATAGATATTTGCTTCCCATCTCTTTCTATCAACATCTCCAGCACTGTCGGGACTAAGCATGCAGACCTCCAGTCTTGTAAATTCTTTCTTAAAATCTTCAAATAACATCCTGAGAAAAATAAATGTGTGTTTAATCAATATGCAATGAATTAGGCTGCAATTAAATTCTTGTTTTTCAAATTTCTCTTCAATGCAAGTGAAGGCCAACTTTGCGGTTGCATATGAGCAAGATAACATAACTATATACCGGGTGAATTAAAAAAAGTGTCCCCTGTTCGAAAACTCATTGCAGCAAATTTACTTAAAATTGATTTTTTTAATAGCTACAAGATTGAAGCTTTTTTGTATTTTTTGGCAATTTTCAAGTTGGTAGTCATGTGGTAAATTCGAAAGATTTAAACATGGGTGAAAAAATAGCGGACCACGGCACCAATGGTCCCAGAAAATTGCTCAGGTCTACAGAAAGAAAGAAATGCGACAAGGGGGAATTTCAAAATCGACAATTTTCTCTTTGCATGTCAAACTAAGTCTTTAGAAATTGGATTGATGTTTGGTAAATTTAGGCTATCTCCAGACCACAACAATACTGTTTATAACTTGGTAAGTGGTCAGTCGCAAAGTCATCAAAATTCTATAAACATCCTTTACAACTGAGAATGAGGATGAATGACAAATTTTCAAATGTGTCTCACGTATTTCTATCATGACCTGCCAAAAAAATGGATTCTTGTTTAGAGCACCCTGCTGTCACAGAAAGTTTTTTCAACGACTTTTCGGTCCCAGAAATTGAAATATTTTTTCCACCCCTGTGATTTAAAAAATAGTCTCACATAGCATCAAGAAAATGGCCTAAAAATGCCTGTTCAAAGGTATCTCGGAATAAAAGAAAGTACCGTAAGCTGTCAGTTTTAATTGTTTTTGATACTCTTGTTAAGAGCAATAAATAAAACATCAATTTCAGTTTCCGTCTCAGTTTATCATTTTATTAGTCATGCTAATTCTCAAAAGGATTTTGCATAGATTTCAATTGACCTGGAAGATTTGCTTGCAAGTTTCAGGCCGTTTCAGGCCGTTTCCGGCTCTGGCTTTTCCCGCCTTTTCCCTTTTTTAAGTCTTTTGAATTTGCCAAGAGACTACTAATTTCAAAATTATTGAAAGAATGCAAAACTATAAAAAATTAGTTCCTATAATAATTGCACAACTACCTTTTTGCTGCAATAATTTTTCAAACAGAGGGAAATGTTGAAGTCACCCAGTATATTGTATACTGGACATTTTTTAGTCACTCATTATATTGTATACAATATAGAATTTGAGAAGTCTACAGAGATCTTAATACAGTTTTTCACAGGTTCTATTTTCTAAGATGATATTTACCATGAAGAACCCCAAAATGCAAGTCACAATGACACTTACCTGCTGTGGGTGTACCTTACTCCATGAAACTGTATGCCTTTCTGTTTTCGTTCCGTTGACATTTTCACATTTAGCAGATTGGATAGTTGAATACCGGGTGACCCAGAAAAAAGTGACCCAACGCAATCTGTTACAGAAAATTAAGTAAGTGGCTGATTGAAATATTTCAAACGTTGTTCTTTTACAAAAAGACTAGCCGACATTATGAGTATTTTTCGCAATTTTTTCAGCACGGTAAATTTCTAAAATTAAGGATTTCGATGAAAAGGGCATGTCTGAAATCCTCAAACCGTCGTCAAAAACAGGGGATCGATTTACAGCCAAATAAAATGTTCAAAACAACGAGGAGCGTGTTTCATTTCAACCTGGGAATAGGCAACTCAGTAGGAAGTCTTCAGAGCAAGATTATAGTCCCTAGGTACTTAAAGATATTCTCAGGAAAAATGAAACACGCTCCTCATTGTTTTGAAGACCTTTAAATTCTCCCCCTGTTTTTGACGACTTTTTTGAGGATTTCAAGCCTGCCTTTTTCCTCAAAATCCTTAATTTGGGAACTTTACCGTGCCTAAAAAATTGCGAAAAATACTCATAACATAGGCTAGTTTTTTAGTGAGAGAGCAACGTTTGAAATATTTCAATCGCTTACTTACTTTTTTCTGCTGGGACACTTTTTTCTGGGTCACCCGGTAGGTATAAGGACAATGATTCTTCACACACAATGTAGGTATCATCATGATGCAATTCAATCAATTTTGATAATAGGAGCAACACAATAAATGAAACTCACCAGAATTCACCATCATCATCAAAAGTAATGCCAAGTTTTTCCTTTTCACTTGCACTCAATAGTTTCCATTCATCAGACCTATGCAAGCAAGAAAAAAAATTTCAGTAAATTTGATTGGTTGATGTGCATCATCAAAAGATGTATTTTTCCAGTACGACGGAGTATCCCATGGTATCCCAAAATACTTGTGTGTTCTGTTTCGATGGCTGCTGCGAAGGAATTACAGCTTCAGTTTGCTCGGTTTTGAAACCCGTTGTATTGGAAGGTTTTTTAACATAGAAATTGAGACATTGTTTGAGAAAAACAGACAAGTAACTGAACTGCAGTACTGGCAGTCAAAATATGGGCTACTTCAGAGAAAAGAAAGATATGTGGCTTTTTATTTAAAAGATCATCTGCAGGTACCTACAATTTGAATATAGATTGAACGTGATGCAAATATGCAATCGTGTATTTGGCATTTTTCACACGCAGTGGTGGAAGAAATATTTGCCTTCTTGCGAAGGAAAGTCAAACCGAAATTCTTCCTTCCATTGTTTTATTAATTTCCTATAGTCCTGGATTTCAATTGAATTGCAATACTATGTATGGTGTAGTTGATCAGCCACAAGGAACTGGAATTAGTCTTAAAAGCGTCCTTGGATCACAAAACTGTAAATGAAAAGATCCAAACATTGGTTTTCTTTTATTCTTTCCTTGCTTTATTCCTTCCTGTTCTATTCATATTTTCAACCTTTGTTTTCTTTGTCGTCCTATCTTCTTTCCATCCTTCGTTCTTGCTC
>REGL01000107.1:44658-63214 GCA_004194395.1 Aurelia aurita complex sp. Pacific | reverse complement strand
TGTAAACCACTTTCTGTAGTTGTTTTGGACCATTAGATTCAAAGCAGATATTATCAGCAAATAGATAAAAAGATAACTTTTTGACGATTTTGGAAGATCATAATATAGAGAAGGAAAAGGAGTGGACCAAGGACAGAGCCTTGTGGTACACCACAAGTAGCACTGAGAGGATGTGAATTGTGTCCATTTACAGATACATATGGTACTGACTTCTACTGCTAAGGTAGGACTTAAACCATTCAAGAGTTGTACCACGAATACCATAATGTTGAAGTTTCTTCAAGAGGATCGGGTGATTGACAGTATCAAAGGCTTTCTGGAGATCAAGAAAGATGCCACATCCAAAGTTTTTATCATCAAAAGTTTTTTAATAGATTCTGTTAAGCTAATCAAAGCATGATTTATTGAATTAGAAGCACAAAAACCAAAGGCAGCACTTAATAGTTTCTTCCTTGGGCCTTCACTCTATATAAACATTGATTCAAAACCTCATTGGCCAAAACGATTTTACGTTATTTGATATGAGCTCATTTTACAGTTTCTGCTCTGCTCAATATTATGCAAATTTCATAAAAACACACCTTTGGCCTCTTCCATACGAATGGTCTTGGTGGCTTCTTTCCACTGAAGAAAAGTGATGCTTCAACTGCTGGGAACTCTGAATCCTCAAACAGGGTACCATCTCTAAGACACTTGCTCTTGATTGTCTGATAGGCCTGATTCTTGTAGGGTTTGGCATCAGATGGCTTCACAGTAGCATCAAGAGCATCTGTTGCTTTCCCAAGATGATATCCAGATGGTTTCTTCGCTCCACCAGCAGAATAAACTTTCCTTGTACCAGCTGGGGCTTGCCCAGATTTCACTGTGTACTTGCTTGTCACTTGAAACGACATTCTAGAAGAAAGGAAAGACACCCTTAAGAAAAAGTTCAGCTTGTAACAATCCGCAAGCTTGACAGAAGGAGGATTTTGGCTTGCAGGAGCTTGAGTTGAGTATGTTGACACAATTTTGGCCAGTTTGCACATATGATTAGAGCTTGATCAGGCATGACAATAATCCCACGCTAGAATTATTCAAGTGTCATAGTTTGAGTATGCAGAATTTCTATGAGTTGCTTCAAGCTCATTAACAATCTTCATTCTTTTGCTGAGCCCTCATGAACATTTCAAAATGAATTTTTAAAGCCTTGTTTAGACATTAGTACCCACGTGTCTAGGTGGTGTGGTCATATAAAATTCTCTTGGAATTTTTATTTATTCAGCCAACAGCAAACTGAAATGTCTGTGCCAATAGCCAATTGTTGCCTTTGCTTTACAAGTTGGACATGACACTTTGGTTTCTTGGTGTATATCTTTTTTTATTTTTTTTTTCATCTTTATAATAAATTCCAAGTAAAATTTACAATATAGATTACGAACTACATTACTTACAAAATTACTCTACAATACTACTAGGACGCTCAACCCCAGGGAGCAAAACGTTGTGTCTACCCTGAGGCCATTAAATAAAGATAATAAAGGAAAAGAAACTACTTTAACTATGCGACAAAATCTGGCTGCTTATGAAGGGATGGGTAAGTGGCTACAGAAATTCACTTGAATCGACCAGTTTCATGGATAAAATGTAGCGTCAGCTCAAGAATATGTCCTATATAGCTCAAGTATATCTTTTAACAATAGAGGCATGCTTTTTTATTGAAATGCACAGAGAAAGTATAAAGATTTCTGACTGAAATTTATGGAATGTATGTATGTATTTAGAATTTAGCCATATGAAACTAAAAAATAAAATGTAACATAAATTTAGGAAAAAAATAAGTCTAATTACAGGTGTGCGTAATATAATATAAATATAAAAGTTAAAAATTTTATCTAAAAATACCCCCAGTTTAATATGGCAGGGATAGAATTAAAAGATCAGTGTGACCTTGTTTCCATAATGGTCCCCCAGAGGTGTTGTTGAAAGCAACATTTTCACAAAAGAACAGGAAAACAATATCTATGTCTCAATATTTGAGAGTGATGCTGCATTTTCAAGATCATTTAAAGACAGTTCTGTTGCAGTTTTTTAGAATTTTAATAATATCTGTAGGGGAGGGGTTGTTTACTTGATTTTGGACATTTTCAAAGACTTTATCTTCCATTTTATGCTTGATTGAAGCTGTTGACACCCTTAGCAGATTTGAGGTCAGCAGAGTGTAGACACTTCCAGATTTTAGGTCCTAGGTAGGAGAGACCATTTTGTCCTGTGTAGACTCTTTCGAAATAACATCTGTATTTTATTTACATTTGCAAATACTGTACTTATGATGCTAAAAATAGGTCCCTGAATGTAATAATGCTTTTATTTCTAATTTGACAGGTCATTTAAAAAGATATTCCTTTCATATCAGGTAATACCAACATTTGTACATGAAATATTTGTAATGAAATCAAACCTCGACTCATCTCATGCCAAAACAAATAAACTTTTAAAAGACTAACTTCATGATCTGGAATGTCAGGTCACCAAATGTTGATCACATTTGCAATGTTCTGCCAACCCCCGAACAGCCGAATTAGACAAAATTTAGTAATTCCTAAAGACTAAAACAAATGTAAGGAAAAGCTACAAAATATGTTTTGTTGGCATGAAGCGATGGCCATTTCCAGCACGCCCTTTTTCTCTTTGAATTTTCAGGGAGATTGAATACAATGCTCCGAATTGATGTCATGTCAAATGAGCATATTTGTCTTCAAGGAATGGATTTACTCGCCCTTCTTGCGTAGAATTGTAATACATCATATCAAAAACATCAGCTCAAAGTTTACTAATATATAGATTTCACAGTGAACGTTTTCAATCACTGAACGTTACGGTCCTTTTATATCTAGATATTGAGTTTAGTATTAGCCCCAAAAGAAATTGGAATGCCTTAGGCCAGCCTCTCTACAACATCAATCATAGATATAACAGCCAGATTTTCATCACCTTCCATGGGCGATGTGATTACCTCCAATGCTAACTCATCTTTAGCATCAAACAACAAAAATGTCTGCAGCACGTAGTAAATAACTCGAGCAGACGAATATAATCAGATTATCGATCTGAAGCATTAAGCATTGGCTTTCTGCCTATCTAGGCCTTCCTACAAAACAGAGGCCGTTCGTTCTGGATGCAAACCAGTTGCACGCGATCGCGCAAATAGCAGGCTTCAATAGAACTTAAAAGAATCATATTGCGAGTGAAGTAAACATTAATTGTATTTACCTGTTCTTGTTGAATTGCAGCGATGAAAGACTACACAACGACGATAATACAAAGCTCTCTTGCCGACGACCTTCCTTTCAGCTCTATGCAGATCAAGAACCTCGGCAATAACGAACGGATATCATACCTTTCATATACACGCCACGCCCATTTTTGTTTCAACAAACACAAAGGTAACCAAGATTGCGTCAAGCACAACCCCCTGGAGATGAGATTCTTCGAATAAATTGCTCTCTTAGTAACAAGAATTGAATGAAAGTGTGAGCGCACCACAAAAAGATGTGGCTGAGGTGTGGCTTCGCTTTGCCTTCAAGCCACAAAGATAAACTGGTTTCCCATACCCCCCGGATTCCCAGGCACGTTTTGGAAGGGGGGAGGCAGGGGGCTCAAGCCCCTAATAACTTTGAAAAACGGTGCTACGTCTCAAGCATTAATTTAGATCTATTGTTCTCTATTGAACAAANCACAACCCCCTGGAGATGAGATTCTTCGAATAAATTGCTCTCTTAGTAACAAGAATTGAATGAAAGTGTGAGCGCACCACAAAAAGATGTGGCTGAGGTGTGGCTTCGCTTTGCCTTCAAGCCACAAAGATAAACTGGTTTCCCATACCCCCCGGATTCCCAGGCACGTTTTGGAAGGGGGGAGGCAGGGGGCTCAAGCCCCTAATAACTTTGAAAAACGGTGCTACGTCTCAAGCATTAATTTAGATCTATTGTTCTCTATTGAACAAAAGCCTCCCGATCAGCTGCAACTTCCTACGGCGGCCGTGGAATACCGCAATGTCACACTATCAGGGGTGGGGCCAGGAATCTTCCGACAGAGGGGCTGGAGCTTCCGACAAGGGGGCTAAAGAGGCTAGAAAATGCAGCTTTCCTACGTCATTTTGCCAAATTTCCTCCGACAGGAACCCAAAATGTCCTCCGACGGGGGGCTAGATGCTTCCGACGAGGGGGCTGTAGCCCCTAGCCCTCCCCTGGCACCACCCCTGCACACTATGGAACCTATGCGCGATGCGCCTATAATGCGCCTAAATGGATGGATTATCCTCAAATAGTAACTGTGTGTCCCCCCTCCCCAGTCTGCATGCAGGCTATCCCCATCGAAGCTTTCTCGTTGATTTGGACGCACTTTATCTTGGAGAGAAGATAGAAGGGCTCCTCCCCTCAATCTTCCCTGTCACTGCAACCAATTTTAGTTTTTACTCGAGTGTTTAGGTTTTTAGCCAAATCTCCAAAACAAATTTTAACAACTCTCTGTTGTGTTTGTCTTATTGGTTGGACTGGGGTGATGAATCACTCCAATGTTGAACTAATCTTTCTTTTATTTATGGAGCAGAATTTAATCCTTTGACGTCATCATCACCATGGTTGCAACACGGAACACAATAGTGGCGACATTATGCTGTGCAGGGCTCCCTTCCCTTGTGCAATCGTACAAGATTTTGCCTATTTTCAAACTTTGGGTTCCAGCCGGGGGCTATCCGTACTTCACGGATTCTTTGGCGATTAGTGAAGCGGCAAGTGTAAAAAAATGAACATCAAAAGGATTCCTTGAAAACCGTAGACATCAAATTCTTGTACATATTTGTGTGTGATTCGAAGACCGAAAGAGACCAACTGTTGAGAATCTATCCTGAGATAATTGCCCATGAAAGTTCTCAAAAGCTGTTTTCGCATGCATGGCTAAGCAGTTAGCCACCTTTACTTAAATATTTGCATGAAGAATGTTTACTTTTGATGCTTTAGTAATTCGTCTCCAAAGTCCAACAATTTATGTTACGATAGTCGCATGCACACGGCGAGAGTTTGCCTAGACTTGCCCCAAGTCTACCTCTTCCGTCCGTCTACCGTTCCCTTTTACGGTAGTTCCTGGATCCCACATTTCATGGATCTACCATTCCCAGCTCTCTGAACGGAATGTTGACCGATTACGCCGAAGAAAGTTATTCAATTCAATCTTTCCAATTCAGTTCAATCAACAACTAATTGCGACATTACCATGTGGCAAAGAAATTGTCAAAATGTATGTAAGACTTTGATGAAAGGGAAAATAGAATCGTTGCAATTGTTTCTACATTCAAAATTTTACAAAATTTGATCAAACACAGAGGCATATTTGGGGCATCCATCATGTGTTTCGGTAAAATATAATACTATTTTACTCAAACCGGTACAGACTGACTTTGTTCGACACTTAAAAAATGTATGGTAGCCGTGATTAGACGTCATACCTAATGACCCGTGGCATGCTCCGTCAATATGCAACTTGCTGCATTTACAATCAGGCGTTGCTAAATGTCACGGAGCGTTGCATGCACCAAACGGCATTACGTCAAACGCATCTTTAAATTTCCATGGTTTATCGAGTCATATACACCAAATTTCGTAAACAATGAATACAATTTCATCATTTAAGCAGAAAAAACTTTGAAATATTTGTTAAAACAGCTGGTAATGTTTGACCTCAGAAACATCACATTGACCAACTTTCAATCCAGCATGAAATGTCGGTGATATCAGCTCGCTCCTTGGGGTTCTATTTGCTTATAATTCAATTACACGCGTTGTACAAGGTGGCAATATTGTAAGAAATTATCACTAAACATTGTGTGCGGCAGAACAAGAAGCCGTGAATTTACCATGTATTATTGTATTATTCATCACAATCTTGCCACCTTTTGCTTCAGGAGAGATAAAGTGAAATAAAGGCAATTGTCAGTTTTTAGCACCTATGGTCTCGGGGTCGAAAAAATCACCAATCGAGTCCGCAACCCCTTGTCATGATGGATTAGCGATGTTAGTGGGGCCTGAAACCCATCCGTCTGAACATGGTCTTCTGAATAATCTTGGCTGCAACAGCTGATTACACCACTGCATCAAAACACATTCACTGTTGAAAGCAAGCGATGCGCTTTTAAAAATCTCTTAAAAGAAATGTGAAGTTGCGGTCTTAGCGCCAAGCGCTGGGATCGCACAAGCAGAGAAGACCTAATCGAGTTCGCAACACCTTGTTATGACGCTTAAGTTGTGGCGATCTACATGGGATCGAACCCTGTCCACCTTAATGTTCTACCTTACTGTACTGTGCCACAACATGTGATAGATCAAATTTATGGTCTTGAAAATTAAAAATTTCGTTTTCTTTATAAATTTCTATCGACGTTATTGCTGCTGGGATCAAATATCCTTGAGATACGATTTAAGTTTTGTAATAATCCCTTTTCCCTATTCTCGTGTGGATATATTTTTGTGCAAAGAAGTAATTGAGATTAACTGTGTGTAAGTGATCGAATATCCGGTTATCTGGATCTCTCCTCAGCTGGTCGAGCACACAGCCGTTCTTTGATCGCCATGCAGCTTTACCAGGCGAGTCAAAGAAACGTCAAGATGTTTGAAAGTTTGTTGCTATTTATTCATTCATCGGATTCCAATAAACTTATACTATTTGTGCAGCTAACATGTGAAATTATGTTATAAAAATTGGTTTACCAAGATGGGCCATATTGTTCTGAAACTAGAAGCAATTTTATACAAACATTTCAGCTAAAATCCTTAAAAACATGCCTAAAGCCCTTGACCAAAATTGCTAACAATCAAGCCTCACGTTAATAAAAACAAATTAAAAACGCGGAATGATAGTCCCAGTCATGTAAATCATGCACCAGCCACTTTAGTGAGCTGCTATTTTAATCGTGGGTACCGGGACGGAAGATTTTTGACAAGGGTATGAAGAATTTTCCCAATACCTTGTGGGGGTACGAAAATATCAAAGGAAATTTGCATGGGGTGCAAAACTATTTTGCCTAAGTCAAAAGCTCAGTTAGACAACGGAGTCGTAGTTTTCTAAATCGGTGTCGTAGCTTCTGTAGGCGATTTTTCAAAGAGTAGATACATTTTTCTGACTCACCTGGGATGGTAAATCGTCAATCAAGAAAATCAAGAGGCCGATGAGATGAATAAGCTTCATATGGATAAAAGTACCGATCTTTTGAACAAATACCACATACCTAGTCAAGCAAAATCTATCTACGTATTTACCATTCTGCCCTATATACATATACGAGCGAGAAAACCTACGATTTTGTTAAATTAGAGAGACATGCTATCTAAACCAACTCGTTGGTATCAAATTTGGAAATTTGAAACAGTAATAGATAAAATCAGTTAGGGTTTGTTGCACCCATTTCAAGTCATGTGACCATATTCTTGGGGAGTTTCAGTGTTACTCTACTTTCTGGAATGCATGGCACAAGTTTTCATGGCATGAAATATGTCAAAGAAATCAAAGAATGTTTTATCACGAGATTCATACCGGGTGAGTCAGCAAAAAGGATCCCCGCTTGGAAGGCCACTGCTCCATGAATATCAAAGCAATGATATCGAAAAATGTCTTGTTTTATTGCCAATATGTTCAATTAGGTTCAGTAAATTACCCGGCCTTAATCGGCCATTCCTTCCCGTGGATATGGGTGATTTTCTGGAGAAAGCCCCTTCAAAAAACCTGCAAAAACGAATGAAAACAATGAGCACATTTTCCTTCCTAAAATTGATGACACTCACATAAATTCATGCATTTTGTCCTCTTGGGAGAATGGAATCCCTCTGAATAGGTCATCGATACCAAGGGGAGGACTTCTTCATCCCCCAAGAGGATAGCACGTGCTAAAGCGTTCACAAGTCATTGCTGTAAGGCCATTGTAAGGCAGAAATGTTAGGGAAATCTGTTCATGATTTTGGGCACGTTTTGAAGGTTTTTTTGAAGAGGCTTTCTCGAGAAAATCCCTCATAATTTTAGAACGGAGTGGCCGATTTCAGTCAGGTACATTTTATAGCAGATTTGAATATTTCTACCGTCAAACTTTATATTTGCCGATATCTTTGTCTTGATATCCAGGGAGCTGTGACCTTTCAAACGGGGATTCTTTTTTCTGACTCACCCGGTAGTAGACTTGAAATGAGTGTAAACATTCTTCATCTAATCGTAATGGTAGTTCTATTAAATTCCTTCGCAGGAATCAAACGTTTTATCCGATAAATAGACTACAATATAGAGACACAAATGCTGGGCATTCCTTCACGAAGATGTCTATTTCTTGCAAATTTAATACCAACAAGGTAAAACGAGTTGCTGGTTTTTCGGAAAAAATTCGGCAAGCACTAAGTAAAATTAGCCTGACAAGTTGAAGTAATTATTTGATTTTTCGTTAACTCTGACTAAGACATATATTGTTTTCTGATAAAAGCATATCAACGTTACTTAAAAAACAATGAACTAACGAAAACACGCAGAACGTCTGTAATTTTGGTTTGCAATGGTACTTCATAACCTCTCCTGTGTGGCACAATATTTCGTTAATAGCCCCAGACCTGACGGCGGGGGGGATTTAGAGAGAGCTAATGCATCTTCCCTGTAAACAGTTTGTAAATGGGAAAGTTAGCCTTTGACTGCTGGATTACCATTTTAGTTTTGAAAATCGGCCCCGTCCTTTTACTCATCGGGTATATTAGTGAAACAGTAAATGGGAAGTGCCGACAAAAGTGGGTTTAAATTTACGAGGGAACAGTTTTGCAATATCTTGTACAATCTTGCCTTTCAATGTTAGCATGCCTTACCACAGGAATTCTTTCAGGTTGCTACATACAGAGTAGCCCAAAAAACATGTGCGCTGTTTGAGTGGCTGCTGCGGACCAGCCATAAATCCAATTTTTCCATTCTTAAGATTTTTAATAGAAGAGATTTCAACTTAAAAATTGACACCGAGTTTGAATAAATCTGATAAGTAGTTGCTGATTTATGGAACAAGAAAGTCAAAATTATTGGCTGCCTCGAAACCAGAGGATTCATTAGTGTCCATTATGTTAAAATCAAAGAAATCGATTGAAACATGCAAACCTAGCCCGGTTTTCTGATGTTCGCTTGCGAAACAGAGAGTCACAGATTGGATTTTGAGATGACCAATAATATTGAACATAGCTAGGGTCGCTAGAAATGATGATGTGGAACACAGGTGCTGCAGGCCATGACATGCATCCATCAGTTATTTTGCTTCTCAAGAGTGATAAAGTCGTTTTAAACCAAGAATATTGCGTTCAGCAGGCTGCCTGGACAATATCTTTGAGTTATGTGGTCATTAATTACTCCGAAATGTGTTTCCCGACATAACTGCAAAGTTTAAGTCCATTTGATGCTAAAATTTAAGTTAAAAGGTAAAGTACGGAAATAAAATCATCTGGTTTTGAAACAACCACTGATTTTGACTTTCTTTCTTAGTAAATCAGCCACCACTTATTAGATTTGTTCAAACTTGGTGTCAAACTCTAGGTTGAAACCTCGTCTATTCAAAATTTTGAAAAATGGGTCAAAGTGGATTTGGCTCCTCCACAGTAGCCATTCAAACAGCGTACATGTTTTTGGGACACCCTGTAGTTTTATCAACTGCTGTGGTTTTCCTGATGCTGGAATCCCATATGTACCACTTCAAGCACCTAAGAACACTCTTATCAAGTAGCTAAAGGCCTCAGTTCAAATTGTGTATCCACTATGTCCTAGGAGTCATATTACAGAATGTTAAATAACGTTGTATTTCAGTTGAAAAGTTAGTTAAATTAAATTGATCAATTACTTGTTTATTTGGATGAGTTTGAAATTCACAGATGCATGCTATTATCTCAGACATCTACCACCATTTTCTTGTCTACGTCCATGTTTGCTACGACCTACGGTAGAAAAGATGAAGTTCATGAGAAGATTTCAAATTAAATGCAAAAAGCAAGCAAACGGTTCAAAAATGCAACTTCTTTGTGCTGGACTGATTGAATTTTACACCGTACACAAAAAAACTATCTTCGAACACAATTATTCATTCTTAATTTGTTTGTATATTATGTCATCGGCTGCTCCTTTGTCATCGGCTGCTCCTTTGTTGCAAAGATTCGGATGGCTTTCAGTTGACAGGCTAGTCCATAGAGAAACATCTACCACGGTATATAAGTCCCTAAATGGACTTGCACCCGACACCCTCTGTCAGATTTTCTCACGATTATCTCATGTTCACAATCGAGCGTTACGCAACTCTAAATTGGATCTAGCAATGGCGCGAATGAGAGCAGCTTATGGCCAAAAGTCATTTGCTTTCGGCGGAGCTGATACATGGAACAAACTCCGTTTTGATATAAAATTAGCCCCTTCCATCCAGTCATTCAAAACGAAGCTCAAAAACTCATAATTGATTAGATTCAAGGAAAGCTGGTGTTAAATTTTTATTTTTATTTTCCATTTAAATTTTTGATGAATACATATACCGGGTGTCTCAAAAAAAAGTACCCCCTTTTGACTCAACAAGGCAGCAAAACGATAATAATTCGGTACTTTTTGAATTCATGGCTACATTTGTTGGTNAAGCATATCAATGTTACTTAAATAACAATGAACTAACGAAAACACGCAGAACGTCTGTAATTTTGGTTTGCAATGGTACTTCATAACCTCTCCTGTGTGGCACAATATTTCGTTAATAGCCCCAGACCTGACGGCGGGGGGGGGGGGATTTAGAGAGAGCTAATGCATCTTCCCTGTAAACAGTTTGTAAATGGGAAAGTTAGCCTTTGACTGCTGGATTACCATTTTAGTTTTGAAAATCGGCCCCGTCCTTTTACTCATCGGGTATATTAGTGAAACAGTAAATGGGAAGTGCCGACAAAAATGGGTTTAAACTTACGAGGGAACAGTTTTGCAATATCCTGTACAATGTTAGCATGCCTTACCACAGGAATTCTTTCAGGTTGCTACATACAGAGTGTTCCAAAAAACATTTGCGCTGTTTGATTGACTGCTGCGGAACAGCCACAAATCCAATTTTTCCCTTCTTAAGAGTTTTAATAGAAGAGACTTCAACTTAAAGTTTGATACCGAGTTTGAATAAATCTGATAAGTAGCTGCTGATTTATGGAACAAGAAAGTCAAGGTTATTGGCTGCCTCGAAACCAGAGGATTCATTATTCTCAATTATGTTAAAATCAAAGACATCGATTGAAACAAAAAAACCTAGCCCGGTTTTCTGATGTTTGCATGTGAAACAGATAGTTACGAATTGGATTTTGTGATGACCAAGAATATTAAACATAGCTAGGGTTGCTAGAAATGGTGATGTAGAACACAAGTGCTGCAGTCTATGACATGCGTCCATCAGTTATTTTGCTTCTCAAAAGTGATAAGTCGTTTTAAACGAAGAATATTGCGTTCAGCAGACTGCCTGGACAATATCTTTGAGTTATGTGGTCATTAATTACTCTGAAATGTGTTTCCTGACATAACTGCAAAGTTTAAGCCCATTTGATGCTAAAATTCAAGTTATAAGGTTAAGTACGGAAATAAAATCCTCTGGTTTTGAAACAACCACTGATTTTGACTTTCTCTCTCAATAAATCAGCAACCACTTATCAGATTTGCTCAAACTTGGTGCCAAACTCTAAGTTGAAATTTCGTCTATTTAAAATTTGAAAAATGGGTCAGAGTGGACTTGGCTCCCCCACAGTAGCCATTCAAACAGCGTACATGCTTTTTGGGACACCCTGTAGTTTTATCAACTGCTATGGTTTTCCTGATGCTAGAATCACATATGTACCACTTCAAGCACCTAACAACACTCTTATCAAGAAGCTAAAGGCCTCAGTTCGCATTTATTTTTGTTTCCACTATGTCCTAGGAGTCATATTACAGGATGTTAAATAACGTTGTATTTCAGTTGAAAAGTTAGTTAAATTAAATTGATCAATTACTTGTTTATTTGGAGGAGTTTGAAATTCACAGATGCATCCTATTATCTCAGACATCTACCACCATTTTCTTGTCTACGTCCATGTTTGCTACGACCTACGGTAGAAACAATGAAGCTCATGAGAAGATTTCAAATTAAAGATGCAATTCCTAAAATAAGCATGCACTGTTTGTAAAATCATACTACAAAAAGCAAGCAAACAGTTCAAAAATGCAACTTCTTTGTGTTGGACTGATTGAATTTTACACCGTACACAAAAAACTCTCTTCGAAACACAATTATATATTTTTAATTTGTTTGCATATATAATTTCACCGGCTGCTCCTTTGTTGCAAAGATTAGGATGGCTTTCAGTTGACAGGTTAGTCCCTATATAAGTCCCTAAATGGACTTGCACCCGACAGCCTCTGTCATATTTTCTCCCGATTATCTGATGTTCACAATCGAGCGTTACGCAACTCTAAATTGGATCTAGCCATGCCTCAAATGAGAGCAGCTTATGACCAAAAGTCATTTGCTTTCCACGGAGCTGATACATGGAACAAACTCCATTCTGATATTAAATTAGCCCCTTCCATCCAGTCATTTAAAACCAAGCTCAAAAGCTCATAATTGATTAGATTCGAGGAAAGCTGGTGCTACATTTTTATTCTTATTTTCCATTTAAGTTTCTGATGAATATATATATATTGTACATTTACAGGTTTAGAAAAATATTGTAATTATGTTAGCTATATTTTTAGTTGCAGGGTACATTATAAAACAGTTACTTAAACTGAATTGTAAAATTAATAATAAATAAAATTTCGTGCATCACGCATACGAGAAGATTGTTTGTGATTAAATTTTACTCAAGTCAAGTCAAGTGGCCAATCACTTGATAAAAGATCTTTTGGATTCTTTAACACATTTCATGCCATCAAAACTTATGCCATGAATGTAAACAGTAGAAAAATACCAAAACCTTGAAGGTGAATGGTCACAAGACTTAAAATATGCAAAAATAGCCTGTTTTGTCTGTTACATCCAACAACTATTTGCCCCCGTTCTTGACAGAAGATAAAGTATGATACACATCTAGGTTTCAAGTGTTTTTGTGCCGAACATATGCACAGTATAGATACTTTTCCAGCACTAGATAGAGCTAAAACTGCACAATGTGATCCAGATTTCCATTTTGATGTAATGAATGCATGAAGAGGTTAGGCCTAGCGAACTAGAAATGCATGAAGGTTAGAAATGTATTTTAAAATCTTGTGCCTAACCTACTTATTTGTAATTAGAAAGTATAGTAATCGTATTATATTTCATATGTCCGCTTTAAAGTAAATGTTCCTTTCCTGTTTTGTAGCAGTAACGTGCAGTTTTACCATGTATCTTTTTCTCTCTAGTAGTTAGATGTAGTGTTATGTTCGTATTTCTTGTTTTATGTTGCCATGAGGTAGACTTAGTTTTTCGCTCCAAATGGTATTGTTCTAGTAGTAGGGTATAGTATTTTTCAAGTAGTGATATAAGTAATACGTATTGTAAGTTATTAAATGATGTACATAAAAAAGGTTAGGCCCAGTTTAAACATGATTTTAGTGCCGTGTGTCGATTTTAACAAATGTTGTTCAAAATTCTAAGTGTCAAGTAAATTCGACATAAAAACGATGTTTAAATAACCTGCCGTTTTAAATAGATGAAACGGCAGGAGTTCACCAGCTTGTCTTGTGAAACGGCATAAAAACGACTGGATTTAAACATCGTAATTCTGCTGCGTTTGATTAATCAATTCTAGGCCATGGCACGGGTTCTACGTGTGATCAGCCACTGCACTTGTGTATTTTGAAAAATTGTCACTTAAACCCATTTCTATTTCAATCCGACACGGAAAAAACGTTGTTCAAATCAGATTTTTAGACACGGCAGATTCTGCCGTTTGTTAGATTCGGCAAGGGGAAACAACACGATATTTAAACTGGGCCTTAGAGTATCAGAATGGTACCAATTGACTTTTCTATTGTTAGCCGTAGTCTGAAGCGTAACAAAATGCAAACATTTTTCAAATCAGACAATAGATCTAGTGCCGAGAAAATAATATTTCAAGGTAGGCCTTAAATCAAAACGTCGTAGTAGCAGTAGTAGCAAATAATGTTGTCCTCGGCAAAGGAACAAAGCTGTGGAAATGAAGAACAACTGCGGCGTCTAAGCAGGTGAAGGTGAGGGTCAAGTTGCATTTTTCAGCGCCAAGCACTGGGATCGCAGAAATAGAGCAGACCTAATCGAGTCCGCGACCCATTGTCATGACGCTCAAGTGGTGGGTTTCTACAGGGTATCGAACCCTGTCCGCCTGACTGTTCTGGTCGCAGAGTCAGAGGATTACACCACTGCGCCACAAGCACCCATGGTCAATCTATGAAACGCCACCAAATCCAACAGCAGACACTCTGAAGATTATAGGTGTATTATTTGTAAACCGTAAGCTCCAAATGACGTATTTTGCTGTTAACTAAGGGGCTTTAGTTATTCTCTGTTGATAAATTTCTGGTCTGCTTTTTATGAATCAAATAGACCTGGCTTTCCAGCTTCACAACAAGATTTTGTTGAGGACAGAGATTAATCCGAGTTGAACCGATTATAATTCTTGTGGTAACAAAACATAATGACTAAAATGAGAGACATTAAATGCGATTGAAGGAAAAGCAAGTAGATGATCCGTATCGTTTTGGTATTGGCAAGCTCTATTCATGATATGCTCTGTTGCCTATTGAGAAGATCAGGGTATCAGGGGGTACTGTAGTACTCATTGCAACGCCATACCGGGTTAGTCAGGAAAATGTACCAACTTTTTTAAAACTCGTGTAAGAAAATTTATGCAACCAATTTATACGTACCAACGAGTTTTCATGTTGCTAGCGGTCGTACTGTTAATCATATGGCGATGTAAACTTTGGAAACCTAAAAGGGATTTGACCGTGAAAAATAACTCGGGGTGTAAAGTTTCACCCCGAACGATTTTGCACGGTCAAGTTCCTTATAAATTTTTAAACTTTACAGTACATCATAAAATCAACATCACAATCGTCAGCAGTGTAAAAATACGTAATTAGACTAAAGTTTGGGTGCTACATCCGAATCTGGGCTCAAAACTTTGACATGAACAATAGAATGAAATTTGGGCAAATTTCCAAAACGAAGGCAGCTTAATTGAAGCAGCAGTTTGAAATCACAAAATAGTGTCCAAACTGTCCAAGGTATAAATAGGTGAAAGATACCACTTTTCAAAGTTTGATGAGATGCTTTCTCGTGAATTGGGACCCCCATAGGAAGAAAAAACTGCCAAAAACAACTGACAGAAACAGGAAAAGATAAACTTACGTCACAGAACTCTTGAAATGATATTTTACCATCACCGTCTTTATCGAATTGCAGTATAGTTTTATCAACAATCTGCTGCAATTGCACTTCTTTAAGATTATTACCAACCATCATTTTAAGAACTTGGAATAGTTCGCCGTTTGAAATATATCCGTCTTGATCAATATCGTAGATTTGAAACGCAACTAAAACAGAAAAAACATTCTCAATGTCAATTGCTGCTAACACCTCAATAATTTGCTTTGATTGTCCAGAGACTCTTCTGGAGTCTACCATATCCTTAATTGAAATACGGATTGGTTTGATCGGAGATGAATCGAAATAAAACAGCAACAGCCCATAACATTTTGTTCTTAAAGGTCTGCCTCAAAATACCAGGTGTCCCAAAAGGTTATTTCCGTTTGGCAAATCACTAAAATTTGATTACACGGCCCATCTTCAATTTCTCGTTTTGTCAAGTAGATCAAGGACCAAATTATTTTCCCTGACATAGCTGATCTTGTAATTGTCTGCACAAAGGCTAGTAGTTGGTTTAATGATCAACAAATTTAGCTCTTTTCAGGGCTGCCTGGTTTTGAAATGGCCAGGTCAATTTCTTTGTGCATGTTAAAAGGGCCTGCGCAACGTTAATGCTTTGCGGGCTCAGTGCTTCGTGAAAGAAATAAACAAAGCAAACAAGCCGTGCGGAAGCACGGTGGGAAACAAGTATATATCATCATCAATACCGTTTTCTTCGATGCTATAAACATGGTTGTTAGTCATTGTTTCACTTTCCCACTGTGCACAGCGAGTACACGAATCTGTGGAAAACTCAAATTTTTCTCTTTGACTATATATACACGGGGTGTCTCAAAAGAAGTAGCCCCTTTTGACTTACACAAGGGGAAAAACGATAAAATATTAGGACCTTTTAAATTCACAGCTATATTTGTTGATCTTCAACCTAAATGCACATACCTTGCATTTTAAAATTGTCCAACAAGCACCAGATATATGGGTTCAGTTCACAAGGTCAAAATCTGGAGTGCACCTGAAACCAGCGGTTAGCGGCTTTGAGAACGGGCCTAGCCATGATTTCATGATTTGATATCACAGGCATTTTGCAAAAGAACTTTCAACTTCGACCTTTAGTTTCTACCTTGGAAACATTTATACCTTGAAATGCTTCATTGTTCTTGACATGACTTTTCTTTTGAAGAATCGGTCCTTGCTTTGCATTCCATCCCAAGTGCTATTTACATTAAAGAAGAGGAAAAGGAGCACATGCACATATATTTTGGAGATAAGCCACGACTTTATCATTCTTAACACATTTTTATCACATTCGTTTGATCAGGGTCATGTCCCTGCATCATTTATTCTTTTCAAAAGCAAAACACTAGAAGCTGCCAATAACCTAAACATCAAGAAAACATTTAAGTACTTACATCGCAGTTTCGAATTCTTGTCTCCTTTGACGCTGAACTGAGATATGCCTTCAATAAACTCTATAGATAAATTTGAAATAGATGACAAGAAGATGAAATCATCGGCAAATAACTTAACATTGCATTTGAGATCTGTCGTCAGATCATTAATGTACACAAGGAAGAAGAGGAGACCCAAAAAATTGATCCCTGTCGAACTGCGGCAGAACTTTTGCCCCATGGTGATGTTTTACCATTCAATACCGTACGTTGCATGCGATCCGCTAAAAAACTATGAACCGGTTTCAAAAATTGTCCAGAGACACCATTTCGTCCTAACTTGTAGTTTAAGCTGTTGTGCCACACTCTATCAAAAGCCTTTGAAATGTCTAAATGTGCAATGCATAATGAAATGTGTAAAAAGTGTGCAAATTTGATAAGTAGTTGCTTATTCATGAAACACAGAGGTCAACATTACTGGTTGCCTCAAAACCAGAGGATTCAACATTCTCTATTATTGTCCAAAATCAGAGAAATTATGTGATATACCTAGACAGTTTCTAATTTTCACGAGTGTATCAGGTAGTCCTACAGTAGATTAGATCTTCTGCGAACGAAGATAAAAAACAGATCTAGGATTACTAGAAATGGTGATATGCAAACAACTGCTGCAGGCCATGATATATACGTAAGTGATGAAGTCCACTCCAACCAACAATATTACTTTTAGTAGGCTTCCTGGTAAATAGTCTTGAGTTATGTAGTCATTGATTATTCCGAAATGTGTTTCCTGGTACGAATGTAAAGCTTAAGTCCACTGTTGACACTGTTGACATAAGATTTGGTAAGCAACATGTGAGAAAAGCAAAGTATGTCAAATTGCTTAGTCTTCTCCTTGATGAAAACCTTTCTTGGAAGCATCACCTAAACGATCTTTCTAAAAAGTTAGCAAGAACGTGTGGTATATTCTTTAAGGTGAGACATCTACTTCCTAAGAATGAATTGGTTTCCTTGTATAACTATTTATTTGCTTCTTTCTTACAATATGGAATTGTTGTTTGGGGTCTCACTTATCATTCATACATCAAACCGATCTTCATTCTTCAAAAGAAAGCTGTACAGAGCTATCGCCTTTGAAAATCGTTCTGCTCCATCATCTCCTATTTTCCTCAATCTCCAACTTCTTAAGTTGGAGGATTTGTTTGAATTAAAGCTGCTGACTTTTGTCTATGAATCTGTAAATAGGATCTCCCCTCCTTGTTTTCATGAGCTTTTTATTTACTTTAACATGTTCATCAACATGATACCAGGCAAGCATGTAAAGGTGACATTTTTTTGACACGTAAAAATACTCTGCAATATGGTTTGAAATCTGTCAGGTATGCAGGTGCGAAATCTTGGAACAATATTCCTACCGTGATCAAACAGGCATATTCTTCAGTTAACTTTCGTCGTCAAGTTAAACTGCATTTGTTTTCCATCAACTACCAGTCGTAAGATTTTAGTGTTTTCAAATGATGTCTTTCCGCAATTTGATTCTTCGCATATTTTTCCAATATAAACTATGTTTTTTAAACTAAGGGGGTGCTCTCTCCTCGATTAGTCTATCTATTGAGAGAGCTCCTCCTATAAGAAATTCCCTACATGCAAATCCCCCCTCATCTTCTTGCATTGTGTTCGTTAATTGTATTTCATTAATATTTTATGTCTCTTTGTAGTTTAATTTTGAGTATATTTTGTGTTTTTTGTGAGATTTGTATGT
>REGL01000107.1:3043-22006 GCA_004194395.1 Aurelia aurita complex sp. Pacific | reverse complement strand
ATAGAGAACAAAAAAATGTCTCCTTGCACACCGGAGATCTGGTCGAAAAATGCCATACTCTGCAGACTGGACAATGAGAGTGCATTACAAGATAGACTACTATTCCACAAGTACTTCATGAAATTTCCAAATCCTAAACCAGAAATGCTACATATTGCTGCTTGCCACCATATTGTAGTGTAGATCTTCATAAACTATGGCTCACCATCAGCCTGGCCTACGTTTTTGTGGGCAAGGCTACATTCCATTCTATAGTTTCTCATGCCACACAGATTGCGCCAGAAATTGAGGGTAACAATTTTCTTTTACACACGTGCATGATTGATGATGCTTCCCTGACACGTAATGTAATCTTTTCTTGAGAAACCACCATGGCATACATTATATATCGAAGAGAAGACTACCTAAGACTAAAATGCAACCAAACACTATGTGGAGTGAAACTGGTTTTGGCCAAAGGACTACTATTATTCTGCATAAGGATGCAAACTACAGTAGAGATGTTATTTGAAAGAGCGTAGCGGGCGGCATTCCATTTTGGTTCTTCTAATCGCTTGGGAATTTTAGGAAGTTTTTTGCATATCTTTGTTTATCTTCACAAATTTTCCAACCTCCTATCATTTGAAAGTTCAAGTCTTTGCAAACAGTACTATGTAGCTAGATTTTGCAAAGAGTGACTGGTTTGAAAGTTGCCTGTTATACTGTAGAATGCATTGTAGTCAGGTTTGTTGCTCCTTTACTTTCTTAATAAAATTTGACAGAAATAGCCTTGACCAGGGGCTATTCCATCTTGTAGCTAACTGTTTCATCACAAATGACTCTGACGCTATTCTCTTTGCAGATTCCTAATCAGAAGGCATCACAGTTTCATAAGATACTAAAGTTATTTTTCACGAAAGATTAAACAAAATAAGTCAACAAAATTTCATAGCTCTTGAGAAATTTGAGTTCTGCTCTCAAATCTGTTTGAATGATACAGTACCTAGCATGAAATATATTGCAATATAATCATGGTTAGCTCTATGACCAACAACTATTTTCTCTACATAGTTTTTGGTTGGCCTATTTTATTAATTATATAATCATGAAGAAGAAAAAAAATTCCTCCAAATTTTGTAAACAGACTAATAGAAACCATGTTACCCTGAAAGATAGAGTGTATCCTGCCGGAAATTGAAGGAGGGGCAACACCTACCAAGGGGGTACCAAAAGAACAATAGATACTGTAGTAAGTGGGCCAAAGTCGCATAAAACATTTTTGGACTCCTGGCTTTGAATATTATTTGGTTTTTCTACTATAAACGATGTCTTGATTTGTATGCTCCCCCCCTCCCAATTCTTATTGAAACAGTAAAAAAAAATGCTTCAGGGTCACGGGGGCCAGACTGGAGAGTTTGTATTTTATTTTGCATATGCAAGTTAAGTTGGTTTAAGGGAAATTTTTGTGGAAATTTCACAGTTTCCACAGCTGAAGACAATAGGCTAAAGCAATAGAGTGTTTTTTTTTGCCAACCGCATGGCTCAAATTGAAAACCGGTTCAGACCTGATCTTCCCACTCTTTTGAGTAGAGCTACCACTAAAGGGGGCATTGTATATTGGCCTGAATGGATTATGTTGTCTTGAACCATGATCCTACATACAGTACAGGCCTTCCACACATTAACAATGGTTTTCCTGCCTAAAAATCCTTGTTCAGAAAAATTACCGTCCTTCATATAATGGCTCAAGAATTCTTATCATAATGTAAAGAATTCTTGTTTGCAATCCCTTTACTGTACAACAGCATTGCAGTGTAAGCATGTTTTCAAGAATCTTTATGGCAAGTTGCTACTGTGTATTTTTTCTAGCAGATAATAAACAAAGTGATGCTTTCTTAACTGTAGGGCTCCAAGTTTTGCTGATCCAGATTCTACAAAAGACAAGCAACCAGTATCACAAGAGTTGAATTTGCCAACATCTTATCTTGGGTCATTCCCATATCTTACAAAAGAGGATCTTGAAGGTATTTTTATATTTGCAGTATAAAATGAAGTGTTCTACTAAATTCCATATGTGATTTTTTACTTGCAAAATATACAGCAATGGACAAAGGGCAGATTTTGTACTACAATATCAACAGTTGCATTTGATTGACAACTCAGTTCAAAGCGATTAGCAACTGTAGACAAAGAAAATTCTCTCAACCAGTAATTCAAATCAAAGAAAGCCACAACAGTTTCCCTGAAACTGGTTGGGCAAACTCTCGCCTTGTGGGAGTGAAAGGTGGTTTTTAAGAGAAGCTACGTGACCCGACGACCTTATACCTGATGCCAAAATCTCGAAAAGCGATACCGTTCCTTGTGCCAAAATTGTGAAAATTGATAACCTTCCCGATAGCACGGTCCCCATACCCAAAATATATGTAGTGCACCCTTGGGGACTTTTTCGAGAAAATGCTGCATAAAATCTGAACGGAGTGACCAATTCAGCCAAGAAAAATTCTGGATACATTTTGGCTATTCAATCAGATATTGCATGATTGAAGTGTTGGCAGGGAACCATAGTTTCACCAAAAATTGAAGAACAAGAATTGCAGCGATGATCATTTTATTCATGCATCGGTCTCTCCAAATCATATTCAAGTTGACAAAAAAGATACCTTGAATTTGCCTCTTTTTTTGGCAACCAGAATATAACAAGGGCAGATTTTGTAATACAATAGCAACAGTTGCGTTTGATTGACACCTATTCAAAGCGATTAGGGACTGCAGACAAAGGAAATTATCTCAACCATGAATTCAAAACAAGCAAAGCCGCAAAAGTTTCTCTGAAACCCAAGGAGCTAGTGTGCTCGTTGTGCATTTCAGAAATTGTTTTTAAGAGCAAACATGAGCATATATCGAAAGAAGAAGGATATCTACATGTCTGCAGCGGGCATTAAATTTGTTTGGTTTAAAAGCCGATTGGAAGGCGATTCAATTCTCTTATTTTTTGGGTGTGATTAAAACACTTGTGGCTCAGCTTCTGAACCAAACACAAAATGCCCGAGATAAATGTGCAGATATATCCTTCTTCTTCCGGTGCATGCTCATGTTTGCTCTTAAAAGCAATTTTTGGACTGCACAACAAGCGCGCTAGCTTCTTGGGTTTCGGAGAAACTTTTGCGGCTGTGTTTGTTTTGAATTTATGGTTGAGAGAATTTCTTTTGTCTGCAGTTGCTAATCGCTTTGAATTCAGGTGTCAATCAAATGCAACCGTTACTATTGTATTACAAAATCTGCCCTAGTTCCTGAATATGATTTGGAGAGACAGAAATATAAATGAAATGATCATCGTCGTAATTCTTGTTCTTTGAATATTGCAAGATGTTATTGTATACTTTTAAGGAGCATTAGCCTTTCAAACGGAGTGCGTCTTTTCTTGCCTCACCCGGTAAATAAATTAAATTTAATGGGCTATTGAAAACATTTGCGGCATTCGAGTCCAAAGGCAGTCCAGCTATATGGCTTCTCGTGTAAAACAGAGACATTTAAAAGCATACAGTAGAAACCCGCATAAAAGAACCTGTTTTTATAAGAACCTTCAGGCTGAAATTCAATCTTTTAAACCACCTAAATAAGAACCCCTAAGAGGCTGAAACTGGGAAAGGTTCTTATATAATAGCTTTTTTGTAAATTATTAAAATGGCAAAATTGTTAGAATTCTTCAGAACTCTTCACATTCTGATCAGACTTCTTCATTGATACAAAAGATTTCTTGGGCTGGAAACGGTGTTAATGTGTACAAGGCCTGTACATATATACTGTAAGCTTTTTAAGAACCTTACAGCCTGGAATTTAGAATCGCGGCCATTTAATTAAGAACCTATTCAGGCTGCCCAGAAAAAACCAAGGTTCTTTTATGCGGGTTTCTACTGTACTGATGAGACCTTCTCTTCCATTTATGGTACACAGAGCCTCCACCAACTGTATCAGCTCCTGTCCGGAGGATCTTGGAAAATTCCAAATTTCGATACGTTGATGGTCAACTTGTAAGACCGAAGTACAATGCTCGGAAGGTTGCACGACTACGGAAGCAATACATTGCTGAGGGTTATTACTGGCCAGATAAGCCAATGAGAGACAGAAACCTGGATAATGCACCTGCTGGGAAAATGAGACATAAGCGAAGAGAAGAGAGGTAGGAATTTCTGTTGTTATTAAAAAGCTTTGTTAAGGGACAAGCAAGACAATGAAACAGTTAGTGCCATTTTAATTTCCATGTCATATTATTCATATTAAATTATTTACACACGAAATCCCTTCAGCATAAAATAATGCAACTNATGATCATCGTCGCAATTCTTGTCCTTTGGATATTGCAAGATGCTATTGTATACTTTTAAGGAGCAGTAGCCTTTCAAACGGGATGCGTCTTTTCTTGACTCACCCGGTAAATAAATTAAATTTAATGGGCTATTGAAAACATTTGAGGCATTCGAGTCCAAAGGCAGTCCAGCAATATGGCTTCTCGTGTAAAACAGACATTTAAAAGCATACTGATGAAACCTTCTCTTCCATGTATGGTACACAGAGCCTCCACCAACTGTATCAGCTCCTGTCCGAAGGATCTTGGAAAATTCCAAATTTCGATACGTTGATGGTCAACTTGTGAGACCGAAGTACAATGCTCGGAAGGTTGCACGACTACGGAAGCAATACATTGCTGAGGGTTATTACTGGCCAGATAAGCCAATGAGAGACAGAAACCTGGATAATGCACCTGCTGGGAAAATGAGACATAAGCGAAGAGAAGAGAGGTAGGAATTTCTGTTGTTATTAAAAAGCTTTGTTAAGGGACAAGCAAGACAATGAAACAGTCAGTGCCATTTTAATTTCCATGTCATATTATTCATATTAAATTATTTACATACAAAATCCCTTCAGCATAAAATAATGCAACTTAAATCTATCGTTCGATTTGGAGCAGACACATTACAAAAGAAACGATACTATTCTCAACAAAATCCCTGCATAACAAAATTGCCAATACCTCGTTAGGAATGGCCGATATTAGCAAGCTTAGTTTCATAACCAATTGAATCTTTCTTCGGCATTATTAAACTTTAACAAACAGAGTTGGGGCTATCCTTGAAAAAGTATAACCACAGGCAATAGGACAAGTAGCTGTAGCATGAAAATTTGAATGCTTGCCTTCATGTCTTTTCTTTGTTTTTTGTCTGCTTTGCAAACATATGTGCACAAACAAGTGATTTTATTGTGAACATATAGCTTCACTTCTTCGAGCAGCCATTTTGTAAAAGTGAGTGTGATGGACTTCCATCACACTCACTTTTACAAAATGGTTGCTCGAAGAAGTGAAGCTGTAGTCCTGCATATGTTAACATTAAAATCGCTTGTTTGTGCACATATGTTTGCAAAGCAGACAGAAGACAAAGAAAATACATAAAGGCGAGTATTCAAATTTTCATGCTACAGCTACTTATCATATTGCCTGTGGTATAACCTGACAAAGTCACACGTTTTTTGAAGTTCCCGATAGAGTACTCTTGGAATGAATGAATCGTAGTTGATTGTGAAATTGGCCAAGCAATATTTGCAACTTTCATCATATTTCACTGAGCATTAAAAATACGGGAAAAACGATCGAACTTTGCTCCTTTGTACTACCCCGTTGCATCCATTCATTCTATACGAAAGTGAAAAAAAGTGTCGAGTCAGTGCCAAGAAGAAAAACTGTTGCATTTTAATGAACTCTCAGGGGAGTAAAATGCTTATTTCCAATACTTTTTAAAGACTGTTTGGAAGAGATCTATCATAATCTGGCATCTGTCGTATTCCTGAGAAGTCTCGAGTGTTATCGGTAAAAAGTAATGTTGATTCGACAAATAAGGAGAGAGTTTTATAATGATCAGATCGGAAAAGGTAATGCACAGGTTATTAGAGAGGGGGGCTTATTCACAAAATCAAATGACAAGGATGCATATGATATTTTTTTAGTTATTTTACACCATAATTTGCATTCAACGTGCAATTTTACGAGTCAAATACATAACTTCGACACGGTTTTATCTCAAACCATGTCAAAATTAACATGCAAACTTATTTAGCTAAAAAAAATTGGAAAATCTTTGGTAGCCTCTGGAATTTGATATAAGTGGGGCGGGGGGCTTGATTGAAAGGGACATTAACATAGAGGGTGGCTTAATAGAGCTTTTACGTTATATGGATTACTTTCTTCTTGAAAGGCATATTTGAAAACATTTGATTGAACTTACTAGTCTCTTTTCAAGCACACAAGGTTCCATTTAAATTACTTGTAACTGCACAACTACGTGAACAATTTTGACGAGGTAAGTCTTTCCCACACAGTTTTGTTTAATTGGGATTGGAAAAAATTTATACCTTTTTTGCTTTCGCACATTGCTATCTTTGTATTAATGTCTGTTTCAAAAGTTTAGGCACTTACGTTATCATTTTACACGCTATTACGAGACAAATGTAGCTAAGTTCATGTATCAAATGAAAGCTAAAGCCATTAAGCAAGAGTTTAAGTATTTATCTCCCTGTTCCAACATCTTCAACGTTTTACTTTTTAAGCTAGGTACCTTTTAAATGTAATTCAGCATGTCAGCTATTGAACAAGGCAATTGCCAATTTCATTGCTTTGATATTAAAATAAATGAGCGCAGCTATATGGATCTATTCTAAATATACCGGGTGCGCCAAAATAAACTCTGCACTTGTGGCAGGCCACGATAAATCATACACTGGACCGATTTTGAAGATTTATGAGCTAATCTGTAGCAGAAAGCCTGAATTAGATTCTAGGAATTTTTGCAAATCTTTTTGTTTTCAGTTTTTAGAACTAGAAGCGAGTTTCTTGAGATTTTCGTTTTTGAAAACACCGAAAACGATCAAAAACTGTCGATCAAGTTTTCTAAAGAATCGACATGAATGGACAAAGAGAAAACTTGTTTGTTGTGATTAATTGTAGTCTGCTGAGCGAGAGTTTGGTTCTATCTGGGGAGAAATGTAACATTATTGTCAATGATATAAGGAAATGTCTTGCCTTGGGAATTTAATTTAATTTATGCTTTGGTACCGGTTGCATTCCTGTGTCAAGGGGACTAAAAAGACAAACATGGAAGTGTGATGCGTCAGCAAGCATGGAGTCTTGTTGAATTTTTGATTTTGTAACGACTTGGGGCGGCACTTTATTGTAACTACTACATAATTTCGCAGCCGAGACCAATCGTTGAAATAGCACTAGTGCTGAAGTTTACACTAATCAGTTTCTAAATCCTCAAATCACACTGAAAACGTTTTCTCTTTGTCCATTCACGTCAAGTCTTTAAAAATTTGATCAACATTTTTGATCGTTTCAATGTTTTCGAAAACGAAAAAACTCGCTTAACTCACTTGAACGAATTAACTCGCTTCTAGCTCTAAAAACTGAAAAGAAAAAAATTTGCAAAAACTCCTAGAATCTAATTCAGGCTTTCTGCTAAAGATTTAATCACAAGTCTTCAAAATCGGTCCAGTGTACGATTTATTGTGGCCTGCCAAAATTGTAGAGCGTAAGCTTAGAAGAGGACATAACTACTCGAAGAAGCATGCACCAATTTGGTCTGTGGGCTTTTCTTCCAGTGCTGACTACTGTCGCCAACTAGCATCTTCAGAGCAGTAGATTCATTCTAAACATAGAGCAAAAGAAGGGCCTGGCCTCTCATTTTCTTGTTGTATTCGTCTATCGGGAACATTGAATACAATAGGCTAATTTTAGATTGGTCCCTTCCCTCTAGCTGAGCCACTTTTAACTCCGTTTTTTTTTTCTTTTGTTTTATATTCTCATAAAATTTACAATAACAAACAATAACAACATTACAAAACAACGGCGAAGGGAGCATGGAAATACATAACAACCCTAAAACCTACACTTAACATAGCGACAAATATTACAAAAACTACGATAATGACTACAGTGGTGTCGCCCATTATGTCCATGTTGTCGCACATTTGAATTTGTCCTCAAAAAGTATAATCAGAAAGCCAACTGATTTACTTAAGGGAATAGTCCGTTGATTTACTTAAGGGAATAGTATTTTTACAATTGACAAGCGTTTTTTGTGAAGGCATAGTTAGAAGCAGTTCGTTAATTTCTTTGGTAGTTTTATTCAGTTGAAAGGAATTTCACCTTATTGGTCTTAAACTCCAGGGAAGGTTCTTAGAACTTCAAGTTATTGGCTTGTTCCCCAATTTTTATTTGCATAGCTGACTTCGTTATAGCTTTTTGCTTGCATAGCTTGACTCTCTGCTAAGAAAACAAATCAAACTCTTGCACTTGTATTTATCAATCCTTCACAAAAAAGCACTTTATGAAGGCCACTGATGAAACAAAACCATTTCATTGCTTGATTGCATGTTGTTGATCCTGACTGCAATTTCTACTTTTTGATATCAATATATAAATTTATTTCCTGAACATCTTTACTAATATTGAAGTCCAAAAATTTCGATTTCCAAATTCAACGCCGATCTGTGGTTAGAAATTGGATTAATTCTATGCAAATGTGACCCATTTCAAGCATAGGGCTCAAATCTTTCAAATCTTTAAAAAGGTGGGTGTAAAATTCTATTCCATTTTTCTTTGAATTGAATGGCTTGAAAGGACCTTATAGTGCTTTGCTGTGAATCTGCCGCGGAAATTTTTTGATATCTTGATTTTTTCAAAAATGGCGGCAATTTAATGATTTTTTAAAAAATTGATGCAAAATTTTTAAAACATTTAAATCATCGTAAATCCTAAACCAAAGGAGAAAACATCATATAACTTTCAAGAAAACTATAGTTTATGAAAGCCTACAATATGGTGAAAAGCAAAAATCAGTATCTTTTCTGGTTTAGGATTTAGAGATTTGATGATGTCATAGCCTCAAATTTAATAGATGCCGCAATTTTGAAACCAATCAAGATATCAATAAATTTCCACGGCAGATTTACAGCAAAAAACGCTAAGTTCCTTCCAAGCCATTTAATTCAAAGGAAACTGTAATAGAATTTACACCGATTTGAGCCCTATGTTCCCATTTCAAGGGAATGGTTCGATCAATAAGCTGTGTGAAAGGACACTGCTTTTGCGTTTTTCAGAAATTGCCCAAACAAATTTTTAACTGCCAAAGGCATATGGAAGCTTTTTTCCGAAGGAAGACGTAAAGTGAACAACCTGAGTTAAAAGACGAGGTCTCGTTGAAGCTTAAAGGGTCTGTTTCATCCAGCATGTCTTGCACGTGCCGTCTCTTGGTTGGCCTTTGTTGCTGCAATTTTCATGGGGCATCCGCCACTCTGTAAACCATAGAAAGAGTCTTTCTATTTCTTTGGTGTAGAGGGAATGGTCATCCGTAACACTTTCATCCGTATCGTTTTTGATTACAAAGTCTAACTTTGTAATCTAAGAGGGGACTCTAGGTCAGTCAGAAAGTCAGAAAGAAAGAAAATCAGAAAGAAAGAAAGAAAGTAAGTCCGTCACGCTCGTTAAAGCAATTGATTAACATTTTATCTTTTATCAACAGGGTGTCCCAAAAAACATGTGCGCTGTTTGAGTGGCTTCTGCGGAGCAGCCATAAATCCAATTTTTCTGTTTTTGAGATTCTTGACAGAAGAGTCTTCAAATTAAAGGTTGACACCGAGTTTGAGTAAATCTGATCTCTAGTTGCTGATTTATGGAGCAAGAAAGCCAAAATTATTTGCTGCCTCAAAACCAGAGGATTCATTATTCTCCATTGCCTTAAAATCAACGAAATTGATTGAAAAAACATACCTAGCCCTGTTTTCAGATGTTCATAAGTGAGACAGATAGTCATATATTGAATTGTGTGACAACCAAGAATATTGAACGTATCTAGGGTTGCTAGGAATGGTAATGTGCAACACAAGTGCTGCAGGCCATGGCATGCGTCCATCAGATATTTTGCTTCTCAAAAGTGATGAAGTCGTTTTAAAGCAACAATATTGCGTTCAGCAGGCTGCTTGGTCAATATTCTTGAGTTCTATGGTCATCAATTACTCCTAAATGCGTTTCCTGGTATAACTGTAAAGTTTAAGTTCATTTAGTGTTAAACTTCAAGTTATAAGGTTAAAGGCATTGAGTCCATATAAATAGTGTGCTCATGACCAATATCAACTTCTTTTCAATCACAAAACAAAAGTTGTGATCTAATCGCCATTGAAATTAAACCAAAGAATTTCCCGAGGATAATACAAGGATTAAGAAGCCTTTGGTCTCCACTGCTAACGACTTTGGCCCTATTATGCGATAACAAAGGGCCGTCAGCAGTTTGTCAGCAAAATTCAGGATAGCGTTAACGCTCAGCTATTTATAGGGACTCAGTTCCTTTAAGTACGAAGATAAAATCCTCTCGTTCTGAAGGAACGAGTTATTGTGACTTTCTTTCTCAATAAGTCAGCAACCACTTGTCAGATTTACTTACACTCGGTGCCAATCTCTAAGTTGAAATCTCTTCTATTCACAAATCTGAAAAACGAGAAAGCTAGATTTATGGCTCCTCCACAGTAGCCATTCAAACGGCGCACATTTTTTGTGACACCCTGTACTACCGTGTAAACGACAAGACTTAGTTGTAGATTCTTCTCAAACAACTGTTATCATCGATTTCTCTTCGTTTACAGAAAAGCAAAGATCGAAGAAGCGATGGCGAAAATGCCAGAAATAGTGGCGGAATATCGGAAGAGAATTTATGCATTACGAGAAAAGCGACGCGAAGATAAGGAGAAAAATAAAGAAAAAATGGCAAAGATACAAGCACTAGGACTGCATCCAAATGATCCTAGGGCAAAGAGAATTCTTCATGAAGGTACTTTTGAACCTAAAGAAAAAGAGAAAACAAAAACTACTAAAAAGAAATTCCAAAAGAAAGCCAACTGATATCTGACCAGGAAAGTTATTGTTGCATGTTCAGTGTCTTCAGTATGTCATGGTGAAACTAGCCAGTGTTCCAGACCACTTAAAAAGGAAAGTGGTGTGTATAACGGAGCGCTAATCTGTGTTCAGACGATGAATTGAATTGTGAAATAATTGAGGGCATTCTTTCAGGCATCTGATTGGCTGCAATGAAGTCAGTGATCAACACAACGGATGTCTTTGTGAATATGTGTGTTTGAAACAAACCAGGGCTGATCGTTATCACTTTGTACGGGCGTAAGAACTCAATAGGATTAGCAGGCATTCAAATCTCCTATTCTTTATATTGTAGTGTGAGTTCTTCGCATGAGACAGGCTTTTCCTTCTGAAAACAAAACAAATAATAATTATGCTAATTATTAATTGCATATACCAATTTTTCTTCAGATTCTGAAGAAATTTCTGAGCACGGATTAGCGCTCCGTTACGCAGACCACTTTCTTTTCGAAGTGGTCTGAAACACAGGCTAGGTGAAACAACCAAGCATGGTTTTTTCCGGACGCGCAATTTTATCAACGTTTCGTTGAAAATTCTTGTACATTTTATTAGTTTGACTTTTGAACCGTTGATTTGCGTAGTTTTTATCAGCATAACTCTACCCCCACTCTGTTTTCCCTGCAAATCTGATAAGTTGAATATTTTGAACCTTGTCTTATCGCCAGAAGCAAGAGTGATACCGTCATTTCGAATGCACGAGGGAGCGCTGTTTGTTTATCATGGATTTACAGTTAGCAGGAGCTTATTTTTAAACTCAAGATATGTGGAAAGATTGAGTAAGAGATGAAGAACATAGAATTAATGCGTCTCATATGATCAGTTTCATTTCACACGAACGTTAGCCAATCAGATGCGACATCGAGAACCTTGAGTCAGCAGATTCTTGAAGTTTAGGTATACGCAGTTTAGTTAACATGACTCAATGCCTCAATGACGACATGACTCAATGACTCAATGCAGGTCTTTCGCTGCTAAAAAACATGCCATATTTGTTCAGACGCCTCGTTCATATCAACACAAGAGAAGCTCTAGTTTTGATCCATTGATCTCAGATACGCTTTTACAACTCAATGATAAACAACAACTAAAACGTACAAATCTACACCTGTACCGGGTGAGCCAGAAAAAAGTTCCCACGTTTGAAAATTCATAGCACCAAGAGTACTGGATGGATTGGAATGAATCAATATATGCTTGACAGCAAAAAGGTCGAAGTATTCTTGTGATTTTTCTGGCCTTCTTACGAGCACTGGAAAAATTGGTAAATTCAAGTTTACAAAAACTTGGTTGTTGCAAAATGACTGAAAAAGGCCTAAAAATACTTGATCAAATCACAAAGGACTCCTCGCTCAAAACAACAGAGAAATGCAATTTTGTATGGGGTGAGAGCTATCGTATGCACATTTATTGCCATGAGATTGATAATCTTTAGTAGCTGTTTGAGAATCTATGTCTTATAACTCTTGAGAGATGAGAGAAGTGAAACGCTCGTGGCTATTGTTATGTGTGAGGAGAGTCCTAACGATTTGATCAAGTGTTTTAGGCCCTTTTTCAGTAATTTTGCCACCATGAAGTTTTTGTTTAGTTGAATTTACCTATATTACAGTCCTCCTAAGAAGACGAGAAAAATCACAAAAATACTTTGATCTTTTGGCTTTTAACTAGAATTTGAATCATTCAAATCCATGAAGTACTTGTGATGCTATGAATTTTCGAAAATGGGAACTTTTTTCTGGCTCACCAGGTATTTATAGAAAACGACAGTCCAAAGTCTAGTTAACTTCAGTTCGGATGCTTTTGTCTTGGAAACTAAAAATACTACCATTTTACTAAAAACATGTCACATGAGAGTTTCTTGATAGTACTTTGTCTGAATCATGTCTTTTGAGGGAGTTTGACCTTTCGACCCACCATAGCCTTGTTTAGTGTGCACAGCATAAAAGCATCGTCATGCCGAAGTGACAGAAAATCAAATTCAAACTTGGCCTAAAGGACAAATGTTTTCTGAGTGTTCAATGATAATAAGAATGATAACTTACTGCCTTGACTACAGCAGGAGTGTACAGTACATTTTACTTCATTTCAAGTACTGCAAATGGTTGATACCGACTGTGCAGGCTTCCATTTGTGCATCTGGATATTGAGTGTCTTGGGCCATGTCATTGACCGGAGCAACATTTATTTCATTCTTATAAAGATGTTATTACTGTGCACTGCTTGTTGCTCACAAAGAAGGCTGAAATGAGCTCGGAATGTTCTTATATACCGACCTATCCTATTCCCTAGGGGCTACGAAACTGCTCACCCCAGGCCTCTCAAGCAATCCCGGGTATGTAGCACATGAGAGTCTTGGAAATTTCATGCACCACAAATCTGCATCAAGTGTGATCAAGCCAAAAGGGCAGTTCCTACAAAGGCAGGCGCCCTTAGTCAAACCAGTTTATTGTTACTAGCAAGTGCGCTTGTTCGGCTGATTCAATCTTCCTTTGTTTGATGTGTTTTTATTTGTTTTTATATCGTTGTTGTCACGAATCGCAATTCCCTGCTGAGCAACCATCGCTGCAAAATTTTGCAAATAGCATGTTGCGCATGTGTCAACTAAATCAATATCCTTGATAAATAGCACGCCGTAACAAATAAAAGCGATAACAGAGCACGCATTGCAACATCAAGGGTCTTTCCTCAAGATACGTCAAAGAAGCTGGTTGTGCTTGTGATTGGAAGAAAGATGGAAGCTAAAGCGATGATTCTGGTCGCCCTTGTTGGGCTTGGTCTTGTCAGTGACTCACTTCAGTTTTGGAGTGGCTCGACATGTAAGTATTTATCCTAACCACAACTCTAGTAATAGATGTATGGATTTTTGCTAGATTTTATTCTTTTCAATTTCATGACAGTAGCTGTTTCTTTTTGTCGTCCACACATAGGTATAAGACAGCGGTGCAATGCAATCCATACCTTTCATGCTAATCATAACTCTAGTAATAGATGCATGGATTTTTGCTAGATTTTATTCTTTTCATCACAGTTGTTGCTGTTTCTTGTCGTCCCCCACACATAGGTAAAACAGCGTTGCAATCAATACCTATCACATTTAATGCAATCCCAGGATTGTTCCTGAAGTCTTGGAACGAGGGATGATTGCGCTGGCACTGACAAATCGATTGATTGTTCAGTGCAATCCTTATTGATTGGAATACTTTACCAATGATCGGTGCATCCTTTATTAGCTAACTTATAGCAAGCTGTACAGTGTGATCACGATGTGCGAATTACACCGCCTGTGACCCATTGCCATTGCCATGTGTCGTTTAGTTCAGCCCGTACTTTCTTAAGTTTTACTTTCGAAAATTGTGAGGCATCAGCAGTTAGCCCCAGTTGAGGTTGGTTTTCAACTATCTAGAGCTTTTTCGTTTGTTAAAAAATGCAGGGTTGTCGCTGGGGGTTTTCATTTTAAATAAGACCTACATTTCCTGTGTTTGAACCCCTGGGGCCCCCGGTTGAGTAAGGGGTTGGGTATCTTACGTTTCTTACGGGGTTATGCCATTCAAAGCGTAAAACTACCACCCATAAATCCGGAAAATTTTTCTGAAAGCCCCCACCCCTTTCACCGGGTCACGAACTTGATGTTTTCTCTACTTCTCTAATTCTGCGACCCCAGAGCTTTTCGGCAGTATCATTTTGGAGCAAAACGATGCGTCAAAACAATGCCATTTTGCACCAATTAATTTACCAAATGGCTACTATAATTTGAGTAATCGTGTGACGGACGGGTATGAGGTCAGTAATTGCGAACGTCATCGCTAAAATTTAGCTGATTGAAATCATCTTCCAGAATGTTCCATAACTAGCATAGGAACAACAAGGTGTTGATCCAGTGGAACAACAAGGTGTGTTTGATCCAGTGCCAGTGGAAAATCCGATAATTACAGTCATCATCTGCATTATTCTCATTCTGGCGCGTTTGGCGCGCTATGTGTGTCCAGGCTTGGCAGTTGGCAGTTGTATAGGTGCAGCAAATCGCTCCAAAAATCTCGACACATTTTCGTAAAGAATGGTTCAAAAAGCCCGTAATCTGGAAATATGTTGAAACTCTAAGAGATCTTCACAAAATCTTAGAAATATCAAAGAAAATAGCAGAAATCCCTTCTAACAGAAGATACAAATTCTCAAAAATCGTGCGTCAATTCTTCGAAAATTTAAATAAAAAATTGATTAAATCCTTGAAAATCTTGAAAACTCTATAAAATCTTCGAAATCGCAGAAAAATTCTCAAATAACTTTGACTAATCTGAAGGATTTTTAAAATCCCAAAATCTCTTAAGCTATTTTAGGAGTGATTTGCCCCCCCCCCCCTCCCATTGGATAGATTCTGTACTTGCTGCTGAAAGTGAAAAACCGCTGTTTCGCCTTCACCTTTCGACTTCCTGATACGATGCAATATTTCTGTTAACAGGTGTGATTTCACTTCAGGCATGATCTGATGTGTGAATGTCTTTTTTGGGTCACCGGGTGTAACACAATGATGATCGAAATGTCACAGGGCACCGAGGAATTTAGAGAAATTTAATTTCGATTTGCCTCAGAATAAAAAATTCTTAAAAAACGATTAGCCTTTCAGGGCCTTAAACCCTGCATAAAATTTCCAAAAGACTACAATTAACACTTGCTTCGAAAACTGTATTTGGTAGAAACTACCGGTTTTGGGACAAACATCTTCAGTGATAAATCACAGTAAGATTGTCCGCCAAATTGAAGAAAAATAACAGAGGGAATTTGTCATAAAAAACGACCAGTATTTGGGAACGAAGGTGGTGCAAAATGTTTCGTTAACGATCGGTTTTAGCACAAAAGTAGGACCATCGTTCCCAGTGTGACATGCCTGCCCTTGTCCTCTTGAAAAGACCCCGAAAAGACCAAGGCAAAAGGCATGTGCCCATTTTCTGACCGTAGCTACTTGCTTAGCCCTGCTCCGACTCTCTTGATATGGCCAGGGCCAAGTCCAAATGGCTTCTTTCCACAAAACCATTTACTGTGAACTAGTCAAACCTTCGTACTTCCATTGCAAGGCATTTTGATGTGTCATTTGGTATGGTTCAAAACATGAAAATTACCCGTTAAACTTTACTATTTTGATAATGTGCCTCAACTAACCATGCATTTGTATATTTCAATAATTTGATTTGCTTTTCAGGCCCCAATGGATGGGACAAGTTGACAGGTAAGTTTTATGTAATGTAATATACTGCAAATTAATTTTGCATGATTGCCGCAAGATACGCGATAAGATAAATAATCAATGCTACTGCTTTTTCAGAAGCTTTCACCTGTTTGACTTGAAGCGAAAATTTCTTAAAATTCTCCTCAACGGAAAAGCAAAAGTTCTTTAGGGTTTCTTGTAACGTCGTTTTGGAAGATCCTTTAAATTCTGTGGGGAATCTTGTGGCCAATCTGACTTAAATCGCAATTTTCCGCAATAATTTGCAATTTTCCGCTGCACACTAAAACAAAAAACTCTCGCAAAAAGATGGACCGTCTAGGGTCTGACACCTTGTAGAAAAAACCTCCAAAAATGATGTGTATCAGCCTTGACGATAAAGCCCCAAAAACTCTGCAATTTTCCAACAGCCAACATCAAAATTGTCAGTGTTAAATTAAGCCTGATACAAAAGCAACTTGCCCTGAATTGGCAAGCGCTCTGCGTGATTAGCAACTTAATTAGCTCTATGAAGCGTGCCAAAATTCAGCAGTTTGTAATTAGCATCTATTTTGGCAAAGTCACTCGTTTGAGTTGTTGTTTGTTGTTTTCCTGAATGTTGTGTCCCATAACTTAATGATTCCGTCCATCAACTCACGTATAGCCCCGCCCTGGCCCACTTGAATTGACCAGGGCAAAGGGCTTTGTGTCATTTTCGAACAATTCCTGTTGTTTAATTCACTCCTGCATTTCCTTTATCATTGCACTGGTTATTGCAAAACCATAGAATTATATGTGCTTCAACTTATGATTTGAATTTAGCATTAAATGGTCCACACCAAGACCGTTTGCGCTGTACAGGGTGTCCCAAAAGACATGTACGCTGTTTGAATGGCTACTGTGGAGGAGCCATAAATCCAACATGACCAATTTTTCAAATTTTGAATAGGCAAGATCTCAACTTAGAGTTTGCCACCAAGTTTATGGACTTAAACTTCGCTGTTATGTCAGGAAACACATTTGGGAGTAATCAATGATCACATAACTCAAGGATATTGACCAGGCAGCCTGCTGAACGCAATATTCTTGGTTTAAAACGACTCTTTCACTATTGAGAAGCGAAATAATTGATGGACGCATGTCAAGGCCTGCAGCACTTGTGTTCCACATCACCATTTCTAGCAACCCTAGCTATGTTCAATATTCTTGTTTATCACAAAATCCAATTCGTGACTATCTGTTTCACTCGTGAACATCAGAAAACCGGGCTAGGTTTGTTTTTTTCAATCGATGTCTTTGATTTTAACATAACGGAGAATAATGAATCCTCTGGTTTTGAGGCAGCCAATGATTTTGACTTTCTTGCTCCACAAATCAGCATCTACTTATCAGATTTATTCAAACTCGGTGTCAAACTTTAAGTTGAAGTCTCTTCTATTAAATATCTTAAGAACGGAAAAATTGGATTTATGGCTGCTCCGCAGTTGCCACTCAAACAGCTGGGACACCCTGTATGTACCGTAGGTACTTTTGAATTCGTAAGAACGAGCACTTTTCATCCGTAGTAACTTTCACACGCTTACTCTCTGTCGATCAACTCTTGCTACGGTTGCATCTTTGTAGCTTGCATTGTTTTCATAGGGTGTAAGGGCCTGTTTATGTGGAGCGAGCCTGCCAGCCTGACCTTTCTTCTGAGTGCAAACTATCCTGGCCAGAAGGGCTGGCCTTGCAACGATACGCGTTAAAATATAACAATAGCCTTTCAAAAATTTTGAAACGTAAGCAACAGACTATCTCACCAACACAATAATGGTCCTCACCCTTTTCAACTGAGCAAGCCCCTGCGCAACCTCGTTCCCAAGGGTATCTGTTGTTTCCAATAGGAGGCTAGACCTCAACAGATACCCTTGGGACCGGTTTACAAATTTTGTCAATTTTTGATCGGAATAATTAGCATAATTTGGCAGACAGCAGGTACTTTCGAATCCCATATTCGACAATTTCGAAATGTAGATTCCATGGTTCGAACACCACTCATTGTATCCAGAGCCATTCGAATGTTCTTTATTTCGACTGAACGCCAGGGCTTCAAAGGTGAGAAACTTATTTTGTTTCGAAAAGAGCCAATCAAATTGCAGAATAGCCTAACAGGCTCCAGGGTCAATGTAGACGTTGAAGTTTACGGAAAACCTTCATTGTCACTGGGTACGAGGTTGGCCCCTGCTGACAATATCTATATGATCCCTCTTTTACAGCAGACTTCATTTGCCTGCTACTCATATGAACTCACCGAAATCACAACAGTTATTGCGCTGAAGACAGCTGATAGGAATTTTACCATACCATGATGCTTTGTGTCGCATTTCATTTTAGTTTATTTTATAGGTCGATTTCTTCAATATCGCTAAAGCTCTTGCTTAAAAGATGCTGCGATACTATTTTTAGTGCAATAGTCTATAAAGCGTCAAGCGTCATTCTTTACGCATTCCGGACAACAAATGAAATGTAGCGAAGTAATGCCAGTGCGATATAGTTGGATTACTTTAACTTCAACTTTGTCTTACCGCGTTGCATCGAGCGACAAAATCGCCTTTTGCATGAAATCAGCTTTACACTGCTCCGTTTTTGTTATCACTTGTTTGATGTACCCAAGCTACTCGTTCAAATTGCTCCGTTTAATACGACAACGGAGGGAAAACATCCCTTTTTGTTCGTTCACATTAATCCACCTGATTACAAATACGAAGTCACGGGGGGGGGGGGGGTGGGGTTTTGGCTAAATTTTGGGAAGGGGTCTGCCGCGAGCATATTC
>REGL01000106.1:430694-443832 GCA_004194395.1 Aurelia aurita complex sp. Pacific | reverse complement strand
ACGACAAGCCCTGAGAAAATAATGACCCAAGGTCTCCTTCTATGTGGAAAAGGAAACGGTGGACCCCTTAAACTTTCCGTAAGCGTAACGAATTTTACGACCTTGATCGTGATACCTGCACAAGAATGGGTGTTACATCTCATCTGTTCCTTTGAATGTCCTTGGCAATGTTTCCCTCCGTATTTTGGGGCAGGGTTGTTGCATATTCTTATACGATATTTGAGACCACCACCACAGGAGACGCTGCATTCCCCGAAAGGTCTCTTGCTTCGCTGTGCTCTTTGACTTGATGATGGCACTTCGGTCAGCAGTTGAGGTTTACCGCAGGGATACAAGGGACTCATCGTCATAAGTCTGGTATGAATCCTGGTTAACTTCGACAGCTCTAATAATCTAAACGTAATTTTTATTTTCTTTTAGTTGATGGTCAATACAGCCCTTGGAGACCTTTCGGGGAATGCAGCGTCTCCTGTGGTGGTGGTCTCAAATATCGTATAAGAATATGCAACAACCCTGCCCCAAAATACGGAGGGAAACATTGCCAAGGACATTCAAAGGAACAGATGAGATGTAACACCCATTCTTGTGCAGGTATCACGATCAAGGTCGTAAAATTCGTTACGCTTACGGAAAGTTTAAGGGGTCCACCGTTTCCTTTTCCACATAGAAGGAGACCTTGGGTCATTATTTTCTCAGGGCTTGTCGTGGTAATTGCGCTGCATCACCCCTGGTAAGTTCATAATGAATTTGGCCATATTGAACATTGATTGATTGATTGATTGATTGATTGATTGATTGATTGATATGTCATAAGTCTAGATTCATACTTTAAGAGACGTTATTGTGGCTCTCTCTCGCTGACGATGCAAAGTTCCTTCGTTATAAAACGCGAGCCAGATGATAAACAAACTATCGCACAACAAAATTATCACCTGGACAAGGATGCATATTACAGGATCTAATTTCCTTCAATGGTTCTGTGCAAGATTTCCCTCCATATGCTGGTGCCGGGTTGTCACATTTCCGTTCACGAATTTGAATTCCAGCTCCACAAGATTTGGTACATTTTCCAAATGCTTTCCAAGGTCGTACTCCACCATTTACTGCAAGAAAAGTGAGAGGGGTCATCATCAATTCACTTTTCCAATAAATAGTGTCGTTTTTAATCCCAAATTTAGATCTAGACACCTCTTTTGTATATCTTCATTCCCTTACGTATGTGATATTGATTTTATGATGGTAAACTTTGAACATTTATAAGGGATTTAATCGGCAATATTGAATTTTTTGAAACAAGATTGAAATGACAATTTTAGGAGTGTATGAAGATTTTTATTTACATTGAAGACTGGATGAAATCTGACTCTGGGATAAGAATGCTATATTTAATAAATTTTCAAAAATTGTCAAACAAGGGCGTTAATTAGAAAAAAGTGGGAATCTATGGATACTTTCAGCCATAAAAAACCTGCCAGAGGTGATGAGCCCAATCTAAATGGACTGAGAATCCCAAGAAAAACACTGCGTTAACTGCAGGTTTCACGCGTTGAAGCTACGCCATACAATGCAGTTTGTTCGATCCCATCTTGCAACTCTATATGTAGTAAGTCTAGGATGGAAGGCAATATCAAAGTTCGGGCAACACGATGCTGACCGCTGACAACCTCCATTATTGCTGCGCTAAGAAAAGTTCAAATACTCGTACAATGCATACTGTTGTGGTGCAGTGGTGAAATCCTCTGACATTGCAGCCAGAACAGTCAGGCGGACAGGGTTCGATCCCAGATAGAGCCTCATCACTTGAGCGTCATGACAAGGGGTCGCGTACTCGATTAGGCCTATTCTACTTCTGCGATCCCAGCGCTTGGTGCTAAAAACGGCAACTTCACTCCACTTCATACTAAAAGGCTTGATTCATGAATCAAAATATCACTATTCAAAGACGCACTGTCAAATGTCAACGTTATGGTACCTGGGCAATGTTGAGTGTTGCATGTGATACTCTGTCTGGAAGATCCTGAACATTGTCTCCCCCCATTTGCTGGTCGGGGATTATTGCATCTCCTGTTCCGAGATTTTGTCCCCCCTCCACAAGACCTGCTGCAACTTCCATAAGCTGTCCACGAAGACCATCGACCATTAACTAGAAAGAGAAGAAAATTTTACCACCCACCTCTGTTACGTTATGTGACATATACGGGCCTTATAAGGGCGTGACACATGGAGGCCCTAAACAAGTGCACGTTTATATATAGCGAACTTAAATTGTTAATTGGGCAGTGGCGGACTGGCCCACCGGGATACCGGGAAATTTCCCGGTGGGCCCTTGTCAAGACAATAGCCACTTTTTGTCCAAGGCCCTTTGGACACAAATACTTGCTGGCGGCCCACAGTACAAAAATTTGCACTTGTAAATGATATCTTAACACTTTTCAAGCCCATCTAAGTAGAATATGCCTTAATTTTTTCAGCTCGCTTCGCTCGCACTTCACGACGTATGCATTCCTGGCTACTGTCAGCCACTTTGCAGAACTTTGTATGCCAGTGGCATGGCGCGGCCATGGGTGGGGATGGGGATGGGGGCATTTGCCACCCCCTACTCCTGTCAAAAGATGATTCTCGAGATTCTTTCAAAAACGAGGAGAAATTAGTTTGTATAGGTAGGGAAGGGTAGGAATCTATCCGAAAAATACTGGAGAGTGACTGGGGGCATTGGGAGAGTCGTTCTAAGCCAAAGTAAAGGTACGCCTTTTACAAAATTTTCCCAGTCGAAATATGATAAATTATGACAAACCATGATAGCCTTGAAATAAGAAAATTAGACAATAGAAAGTTCTGTTTCCTCAAAAAATTTATTATATTTTCGCACCGCTAACATTAGATTGCGAGAAGTGTTCTAAGCCAAAGTAGAAGGCGTATCCTCAAAGATTTTCTCCCCTGGACCCCCTTATTTCAATACCCTACCACTTGATTTGTCATGGCTGTTGTATGCTTTATTTAGGCTCTCATTACCTCCACATGAAAACATGTTCTTTGAAGTTAAACGAAGTGGTACATTCAGCTCATTTCGCTTGCTTCTTTCTTTTTAGCTGTGTCATCGCAGGGGCGGGCAAGTACTGTAAAATATTTGAACCCATGTTTGTCCAGAGGAACTGGAAAAATTAACCAGTTCTTTTATCAAATAGTACGACTTTCCTGCCCAAAACAACCAGTTTTTGGGACAAAGGTGAAATTTGAATATCAATCTTCCTATTCCATCAGTTTGTCACAAAAATCAAGTTTTCTAACCTCCTATCTAATCAAAATCCAGAAGTTTATCTGTAAGCTGGTTCTCCCTTTGTCCGCCAAATTTAAGCAGAAAAGACCAGTATTTCAAATCTTCACGAAAGCGGTTCTACCTTTGTCCGCCAAATTTACGGAAAAAGGACCAGAAATTCCAATTTTTCACCAAAGCGGTTCTACCTTTGTCCGGCAAATTTCCGAAAAAAGGGCCAGAATTCCTAATTTTTCATCAAAGCGGTCCTATCAATGTCTGGCAACCGGTTTTGGGACACTTGTATTTTCATATCTATAAACGCTAACTTGCTTTCGAAAACAGTAGTTGGTCGAAACTACCGGTTTTTGGGACAAACATCGTCAGTGATACATATTGTTAAAATTGTCCGTCATATTGAAGAAATATAACAGCGGAAATTTGCCATCAAAGACGACCAGTTTTTGGGACAAAGGTGGTGCAAAATTTTTTCATGAACTACCGGTTTTCGGACAAAGGTAGGAACATCGTTCCCAGTGTGACATGCCCGCCCTTGGTCATCGTCAGANATAACAGCGGAAATTTGCCATCAAAGACGACCAGTTTTTGGGACAAAGGTGGTGCAAAATTTTTTCATGAACTACCGGTTTTCGGACAAAGGTAGGAACATCGTTCCCAGTGTGACATGCCCGCCCTTGGTCATCGTCAGACGAGAATTTGATAAAAAACTATAATTTGTTTTAGAGCTGCCACAAAACTCTCCGTCGCTCGTGAATTCACTTTTTCCAAAACATCTCATTTCACTTGACTGCTTGAAGGCTCATTCGATATCCAACTAAGGATGGATTTTTCAAAGGGTGCTCAGCGGTATTGTAAAGGGCATGGTCTTAAAAAATTTCCTGGACCGAGGCCCAGGCCCTCATTTCACTTGATTTGCCCAACGTTGCCTCCTTCTAAGGTTAAAATCTGGCTACACCAATGGAAACCCTACGAAGTAACTTTTCAAACATGCTAGCTAGTTTACAAATATAATTTGATCTTCTTCAAATGTTGGGGCCCCTATCAGCTAATTTCCCGGTAAGGAATTGATGCCCCAGTCCGCCCCTGTAATTGGGGCTATGTAATGTAGTCTCGTAGTTGCGGTTCGAATAAAGTTACTACTTTGCACGCCAGGGCTTCAGGCAAGAAACGAAAACGAACCAAGGAACTGCCAGGAAAGAAAGAGAGAGAAAAGTGTTAGGCTTCTTGCCCCATCCATCTTTGCTCTCGTGTCTCGCAATTTTTATTATTCCTGATGTTAGGGTGTATGGTACGCAGGATAAAGAAATAAGTATCTATTGTCATGCGGAGGTCTTCTGCACTATCTTGAGAAAGCTACTCTACACATAAATGCTAGAAAATTCTTGTTACCAAGTTTAAAGAGAACCGTCATCAGATAACTACCATTTTACTAATTTTATGCTCTTGAAGATTTCAGCGAAAATGCTAAAAATATCTGCTAGTGTTGTGACGTCATCAAATTTCTAAAATGTAAACCATAAAAGCTACGGACTTTTCCTTGCTTCCATCTTGTAGACCTTCAAAAACTGAGTATTTTTTGTATTGGTCTCATTGATTTTCCTCAATAAGGGGTCTGGAGAGACAAAGGTGGAACCCCGGTGGAACCAACATTGTAGAGAAATGGGTGTTTGATACAAACCTATTAAAAAGAGCTGACGCATGTAGATTTAGCAAAAGTTTCCAGTGCAGATGTCTGTAGCCAAAACCAGTCTTTGGTGGACAGTAGATCACATTAATTCTCCAGAAACTGGGTTGATTAATTGTTTCTCTTGGACATACATAGGACCATAAAAATTACAGTACATGCCCACATTGATTAGCTTGATACCTTCTCTCCCACATCGTTTCATAAACATAAGACTGCTGTGGTTGCAAAGATGATGATGATATCAAATTCTCTCACTGGGATTATGAAAATATTAAATATGGCAAACTAGACTTGCCCCAATCTCTTCCGTCCGTCTACCGTCCCCTTTACGGTAGTTCGCCATTTCCTGGATCCACCATTCCAGCATTCCGTCCATATCTCTCGAGCTCTCTGGACAGAATGTTGGAATGGTGNCAGTCTTTGGTAGACAGTAGATCACATTAATTCTCCAGAAACTGCGAGATTAATTGTTTCTCTTGGACATACATAGGACCATAAAAATTACAGTACATGCCCACATTGATTAGCTTGATACCTTCTCTCCCACATCGTTTCATAAACATAAGACTGCTGTGGTTGCAAAGATGATGATGATATCAAATTCTCTCACTGGGATTATGAAAATATTAAATATGGCAAACTAGACTTGCCCCAATCTCTTCCGTCCGTCTACCGTCCCCTTTACGGTAGTTCGCCATTTCCTGGATCCACCATTCCAGCATTCCGTCCATATCTCTCGAGCTCTCTGGACAGAATGTTGGAATGGTGGATTCAGGAAATGGTGGATCCAGGAACTACCGGAAAGGGAATGGTAGATGGACGGAAGAGATGAGATAGACTTGGGGGGTCTAATGGCAAACGAACAAGCAATCACATACTGTACCTTTGCAATAATTACAGGTCTTCAGACAGTATTGTTTATAATATCCACATTGGTTTAATCGTTTGATGTAGTCACAGTATGATCTTCCGGATAAATCTCTGCATGTATCTATGGAAATTGAATTGCTGTTTCAAAAAAGCACGACAACGAATGGAATTAAGAGTTCATAACTTCAAGTAAAACCTTGGGTAGTAGGACACCACAGCTACGCTGCAGCTTGAACGCATCTGCGGAGGAAAATATATCTCCTTTTGGGGATTTAAGGACCAGCCCAGCTCATGACAAGATAACAATTCAGTTAACCATTTTCTAACTTGGTGAGACAGTCCTGTAGCTAGACAAGGCCAAGATAAAATAATGAATACAATTAAAAACAAATATAAAAAAGTGACGAATTCAGTTGTCTGGGTCATATTGTAATATCAGGATATGCTGAGACGAGCTTGTCCTATCCTCAGCTAAGAAACTAAGACACTTGTGAGAATTTATAGAAAAATTATTTCGCATAATTAAAATTGCAGCAATCGTGTGTTGATTGTAGACTGATGATATGGTCGTAGTTATCGCTATTGAAATACTGCCGGACGCTCCAAAAATATTGCCGTAATAATATGAGTCCCAGTATGAGCAGTCTCGGTCTGGTGTAATAGTCTCGTTTGAATAGCGATTACTGGGACTCATCGTAATCAGTCTATGTTGATTGTTAAAGTTATACGCAGCAATTCAATTAATTGCCAGAACAAGTGAAAAGATGTTGTGGATTCTCCATTTACGTCATTTCGACTGAACGGACTCGGCTCAAGCTACCCTAGGTGCCAGAGCCAACAAGACTAAAGAATAAAGAATAATAAAAAAGAGCCTCTGGTACCCATGGAAGTCCAAATAAAAAGACACGTGTATATAGGCAAAATCAAGATCAAGAATACTTGCTTGAACTCCTACTCCTGCATAGTCCACAACTCCAGCGGCAGTTGACATTCATATATCTGGGATTTCTCCTGCATTCACCTCTTGATGCCCAGACTCTGCAGGATCTATTATTGTCTCCACAAGGACTAACTATTCCTAGAAGCAAGACAGACAGGAATCACAACAGGAAAAATTGTACTTGCCATGCGCAGAAGTTACAAGGAACCACAAGAGTACAAAAGTTTGATGAACAACCATAAAATGGCAGCAACTCGTTGGAAAAGTCGCGGAAAACCAGCGTCTGTGATACCGAAGTGTGTCTACATAACAGTGAGTTTGCGTCCACTTGCAAACCAGAGCTTTGGCCTTTTGGCCTAAGCAAATTCCTGAAGCACATCGAAATTAACGAAATTAACGAAATTTCGACGAAATTAACAACTGAAGTTAATGACAAATTGTAAGAAACTTCCCAATTGGTGACTGGGAGGTGACTTCTGGAAAACAGAATAACACAAGATCTAATATTGTTCAAACTTTATCAAGGCTATCGTTGGTTTATACACTGTGCTTAAAGAAATGGCTTAGGCCAAAAGGCTAAAGCTCTGGTTTGCAGGAAGAGGCAAATTTGAGCGTTCAAGATTAACATGTCTGCTCTCAAAGTACCAATATCAACAAACGAGGTATCTATGTTCAAGTTAACTATTGAGGAACATTTTTAGAGTGATTACACATTGATGGAAGCTAAATTCACAGCGCTGGAGTCAACCAAATCCGTATACATTTTTTGAGACACCCAGTACTAGAAAACTATAAGATCTGTTGACAAAACAAGCCATCAATATCAATGTAATGTAATATAGGATGATGGTCAAACGGTCAAACAGAGCTTTGGGCGCATTTCGAAACATCGGACACTTTTTAACGCTTTGTAACTTTAAAGAATTTCCGTCTCGAAGGGCCTGAATCGACCCTTGTGCAAATGTGGCTGAAAATTCTCTCAATAATTGCATATCTGAAGTAAGGATAACTTTGAGAGGGAAGAGTAAAACTTACCTGTAAGGCAAATTAAAGCAATGAAAAATAAAAGAAAAGTCGCTTTCATGTTTTTCTGTTGAAAATTTCTTTTTGCCTAATCTCTTCGTCTTTTCCATCCAAAGGAGTTTCTCTGCATCCAATGTGTTATTTATTCTCTCATCATGCTTGTGGTGCTCTTGACGTTTTGACGTACATTTCCAATAATTGATTCCAGAACTTCTGAAAACAATAATAAATGTCACCGTTGGAGTTGGAGTTGTCAGTTTGTCGGCACTCTGTCTGCTATTTTTGTCTTTCAAAAATTAACCAGATAGTTTGACTTGCTGTTGCTTGCAAGTCTTACGAGGGGTAATGTTGAGGTGGACTTGCTCCAAGTCTCACTCTTGATCAATAAATACGGGAGGGGAAGGAGGAAAGGGGGGAGGACAAAGTCCAGTGTTGAGGCTGCACGCAGGCTATGTATTTCGAGATCATAAGTGAGGGAAAGGCAGCGAAAAAGGGGGAAAGGGTAGTTAGAAATGGGAGACAAATCTTTTCCTAACATATAGGCTTACGGGAAGATAATATAATCTATGATAATATCTATGGGGTTGCCTTGCAAAAAGTAAATTGTTTTTGCCTGACAATAAAGTGTGTGTTTTTGTGCGAAAAAGGCAGATTTTTTAAATACTTGACAGCTCAAACCTACAACATTTTAGCCCCCTGGTTCGTACCTCGTACACTTTTGTCCTATTACCCTGTTTCATTCAGTCTCTCCCTCTCCCCGTCCCCTCTGTTCTGTGATTTTTTCCATGATGCTTCCATCTCCCTGTTTTCTCTTTTTTGATCACCTTTGATAATTGATTATCATTGATTTTTCCAGAGGCAGAAGTTAAATTCTTTGCAGTGAATATGAAAAGAAGACTTTAACTTTAATGCTCTGCATTCGACGACAGGTCCTCGTCTTGTGCGTAGCCTGTGTTCCAGACCACTTGGAAAGTGGTCTGGAACACAGGCTACTTGTGCGCAGAAAATATAGAATGGAGCCCCAATGGAGCCCTTGGAATGGAGCAGAACATGGAAGAATTAGAGGAACTGAAGATCAAAACTTCTAAATTGGGTCGCTGATGAATATGTTGCTGAACTGCAAGACGTGTGAAACTGAAAACATGATCTTATCGTCGAAAAACTTAAGAATTTCCGCGCAAAAAGTACACAGTGAGAAGTTTAGTACACAGAAGAAGAGTAAACACAGAAGAAGTTGCAAAAAGTACACAGTAGAAGATTAGACACGGAAGAAGTTTGCTCAGCAAGTTGCAGTCTCAGTCTCGTGTCCGCGCTTTTTCCTGAATCGAGGCAAATTGGCCTAGTCATTCAACCAATAGAAGACAATGCAGAGCATGCGAAGTGTGGCTTCTCTTTTCATTTTCATTGCCGTGGTAATTGCTACAGTTGATAGCAGTGCCATAATGCTGCCTATGGTTATCAACACATGGCCTTTTGCAAATGCTACTATAAAAGGTAAGTGATGCGCTGCTTGCTGAGCTGGGGTGGGGGAATATAAAATGCGGGAAAATTTAAAAATCACTAGGCCTAACTCGTCGGCTCGGCTCGAATCACGACTTAACTGTCGTCAGGTCTGGTCCTAAAAGTCTCACACAATGATAGATGTAATTTGGTGTACTAAAGGAAAATTTCTCCCAAGAAGACTTCAAAAGATGTTACAGTAATCAACAAGCATTCCTCCCTCCGCCGCCCTCCTAGAAAACAAAATTTATCTCTCAGTCTCCAGTCCAACTCTGTGTATGCAAGGAATATTAGAATAGTAGTGTGGCACAACAACAGTCATGGCACTTGGTCTTTGGCGGCACAGCAAGTAAAAATTAACAATGTTATGAGGGTTTTCAAAATAGACAATAGATAAACAATAGAGAACTCTTCTTGTTCACCTGAGATCCCGGACTGCAGAGTACGGCAGTTTACAACGAGATCTCGGGTGTGCAAGAGCAAAATATCAGGTGTGCAAGTGTGCACTTTAATTTAAGTGTGCACTTCAAGTGTGCATATGAATTCTGAATTTGTATTTGTAAGAGTCTAAAAAAGACAAAAATTAACATGTAAAACATATACCAATTGGGCCTAAAATCCCGAAAAATTGGATTCCACGCGACGGAATTTCATGACTTATCACAATGAATACAAGATGCCAATTATCAAAATGTGACCATGAATGAGACTGCCAACAGTGATAAATACAACAATTGTAGTAAGTCTACAAATAAATCAGAAATTCCCAAATTTCTGTTGTNATTTAAGTGTGCACTTCAAGTGTGCATATGAATTCTGAATTTGTATTTGTAAGAGAGTCTAAAAAAGACAAAAATTAACATGTAAAACATATACCAATTGGGCCTAAAATCCCGAAAAATTTGATTCCACGCAACGGAATTTCATGACTTATCACAATGAATGCAAGATGCCAATTATCAAAATGTGACCATGAATGAGACTGCCAACAGTGATAAATACAACAATTGTAGTAAGTCTACAAATAAATCAGAAATTTCTGTTGTAGTTTTCATCGGAAGCTCTTCAATCGTCAGTGTGGCACAATAAAAGCATCAAACAATAGAGCCACACTCAAATTACAGTGTGCCACACCCTTTCTAAGGTGTGCAGTGAGATTTCTGGAAAAAATCTTGGGTGTGCACTTTCCGTACTCTGCAGTCTGGCTGAGATCTTCACCAAAATTGCCGTACTTTCTAGCCATATACTTTTATGGTCCAGTAACACAAATGCTGTCATAACTGTCATTCACACGGTTGGAAAACTTGCATTTCTTGCTTTTGCAGGGAAGATCTTACTTGCAGGGACAAGATAAGATTCTTACATGTGAAAGCTGTGGGTCTATATTCTTACATGTGTATGTAAAGTTACATTTTCTTGCGCCGGACATTGCGCCAATAAACAATGAACACTATAGAAAGTAAATGCTCTGTGCAGGGGGCATGTCCGGTGCAGAAGCCTTTCTTTCCATAGAGGTGGGTCTTTTGTTACAATTGTGACTCTGACTGACTAATAGCTTCTTATAGTCTACAGGCAGCTCACATCTTTCAATATCATGCACATTTGCCAGCCTGGACATTTCAGAAACATTGACAATGCAATGCAGCATAAAGTTGTACCAATTATGTTCAACTGGTAATTAATTGTGGATTCTTTTGATGATTAACACTTTATTTTCAGCATGGTCAATAATTTCAAAGAATGGATCATCCTTGGATGCTGTGGAACAGGGATGCTCTGTTTGTGAAGAAGAGAGGTGTGATGGAACTGTTGGCTATGGAGGCAGGTATGTATAATCTCCTCTTTCTTGTCTTGAAACTTTGAATTTAGCCATATCCATGGAGTGTGAGCCTTGCCTTCTTGGCCCTGAATTCATTAAGTTTTCCTCATAAATCAATTTGTAATATCTTTTAGCTACTCAAATGAAAAACTTGATATTTTATTTTGAACAATATGTTTATCCTACAACAATTCTCCTTGTTGATACAGCTTGGATTAAAAATGCATTTCAGACCCCCTCCCAGCTTGCATCCCTCTGATAACTNGGAACAGGGATGCTCTGTTTGTGAAAAAGAGAGGTGTGATGGAACTGTTGGCTATGGAGGCAGGTATGTATAATCTCCTCTTTCTTGTCTTGAAACTTTGAATTTAGCCATATCCATGGAGTGTGAGCCTTGCCTTCTTGGCCCTGAATTCATTAAGTTTTCCTCATAAATCAATTTGTAATATCTTTTAGCTACTCAAATGAAAAACTTGATATTTTATTTTGAACAATATGTTTATCCTACAACAATTCTCCTTGTTGATACAGCTTGGATTAAAAATGCATTTCAGACCCCCTCCCAGCTTGCATCCCTCTGATAACTTCAATAATTATTGTCTTTCTTGGGAATTTGATTTATCAACCAGGTTCAACTGTATTTCATGCTTTTATATTTGAGAACTGTTTTTACCCGTATTTTTCAGCCCAGATGAAAATGGGGAAACAACACTGGATGCAATGATAATGGATGGGTGAGCACATAGATCCCTTTTATTGATATTCCAATACTAACCTTTTAACAATCAAGGCAGTGATACACTGGAGCAATGCAAGAACTGAAGTGCCATTTTGTATCCCTTGATGGCAGGCGATACTTAAAAATATGGAGCGATTATAGAATGCAGGGCCTTCCAGGACCCACTCATTAAATGAACAGCAAATATCATTAAATGAAGGGCAAATTTCACAATGGGACCTGGATTCTATAATCAGGCAGAAAATATTACTTGCTCCTTGAACAATCAAATTTGTTATTGAATTTGCTGCCCTGAAGATTAGGCAATAATGTGAAATAATAGAAAACACAACTAATAAGTGAAAAGAATAAAAGACTGTATTGGTAAGGAGATTTTATGAACTGTGGATTTATAACATGTCATGTTCAATCTTCACTGTGTTTTCTTCTGTCATGATAAAACATGATCTTTTCGCATTGCTGTGAGGCCAAATCTTGCAGGAATTGATCAGGACTTTCAGTTGCTTTAAAACGATTCTTTTTATCAAGATTTACTGAGAACCCTGTAGCAGCAATACAGTATAATATGATCTTCAGTATATAATCATACATTTGACAAAACTTCATTGAAAGTTACAATCACTATTTATTGCAGGGAAACTCATGCAATTGGTTCTGTGGGCTGCCTTAGACGCATCAAAAGTGCCATTTCTGTAGCAAGAAGTGTTATGGAACACAGCACACATACTCTTCTTGTCGGAGAAGGAGGTACATATTTTCATGATTTTGAAAATTTTGAAAATCTTGGTGTGGTATAGAACTTGAAATTTAAGATACTTAATCTTCTTAAGATGCTTGAAATTTAAGATATCTATTGCATTTATGCTTTATTTTATCCCATCAAATTTTGATTTATCATCAAGAATCTTGCTGTTTTACAGCCACACAGTTTGCAATAAACATGGGATTCAAAGAAGAAGATCTGCATTCAAAAGAATCGATGTAAGCATTTTAAATCCATTGTCATATTGTTATACATCCGAAGGACTTCTATATGCATTATGTGCCTGCTAACCAGTTTTGTTGTATGGGAAAATACAAAAATTTTAAATACAAAATTAGGCCCCGTTCACACTGCTCCGTTTTTGTACAAAAACGGAGAGAAAAACCTCCGTTTTTGTGAAAGTGTTCACACTGATCCGCACAAAAAATGCCACAAAAACGGAGGTTTTTGAAAACGTTATCAAAAGTGGATATCCACAAAAACGGAGGTTTTTGAAAACGCACTTGATCAGTGTGAACGCACA
>REGL01000106.1:393492-417061 GCA_004194395.1 Aurelia aurita complex sp. Pacific | reverse complement strand
AAAACTCTTACCTGTTTAGAAGTATGATGAAGTACATCGGCCATAACCATTCTTCCTTCTGCATCCGTGTTACCAACTCGAATACGCACACCAGCCGCTGATGTTATAATTTCGTCAGCAACATAACTGTCTATGAACGAAAAAATCACGAGAATCAGCAGAATGCCCTCATAGCCAAAATAACCCTTCAGCTGCTGAATGTAAGGACACCAATTATATGGTACAGGAAATATTCAGTTCTTGGAACTGTAACATTTGTTATAAAAACAGGCCATAAATCTTTGATCAGATTTCCTAACAATTCAGCAGAACCAGAATCAAAACTGTCTAAAAGCGGCTAAAAAACTTCAAGGTCACTGACAGGTGTAAAGAAATTTAGAGCTCTGTATCAGATGTTGAAAAATTTGATCCAGAAGTTTAGGCCTATTTTTCAACGATTCTAAGATAAAGCACTTCCAAAAACTCGTGTGTAAATCGCGAAAATATAACCGATTTTTGGAGGTTGCCTTTGATGGTCCTCGCTCCCAAGCTTTTTGAAAGATCGTGGCATACTTCAAGAATTTAAAAGGAGTGGAATGGTGATTTATGCATCTGCAGATTGCATAAAGTTTTTGTCAAAGATTTAGGTTTTCAAGATTAATTTACTTTTCCATTGTAAAATATAATTTCTTTTCAGTATATTTGGCCGTAATTGGCCTTTAGCTATTCACCTAGAAAAGCTAACTTTAAACGAAAAAATAAATAAACGAATAATAATAATGAGAGTTTTAGCATAATGCCTATCACAATAACTAACAATTCAATTCAATGGAGAAAATTAGGACACATATCTTAAGTCTAAGTGTTACCTGCACCAATGCTGTTTCTCACCATTGCCATCCTACCAACGGACTTAACTCCTTCTGGTTTAAGAACATCCACTGTCTGAAATAAAAAGATTCAGTTTAGAATGTGGGGTTTTAAAACTTCATGTTTAAAAGTTCAAGGTTCGTTTTCAACTTGCCTAAAGTATATTTCGTGAAACCCGTGCTACCATTTCAATTCCACAGTTGCCCAGCAACGGAATGGGGCATTGCGGATCCAGTAACCTTGGAAAAAGAATCGGCCAGACGAGCCTCATCAAGTACCGGATGTCCAAGAAAAAGTATACAGATTTGGTTGGGTCCAGCGATGTTTAGCTTTAGCTTTAATATTTAGCTTTAATAAATGGCTAAAAACTCTCAAAATATTCCTCGATAGTTAACTTGAACATAGGTACCCCGTTTGTTGGTATTGATGCTTTGAGAGCAGAAATATAAATGTTCGAAAGCTCAGATTTGCGTGCACCTCCAAACCAAAGCTTTGGCCTTTTGGCCTAAGAAATTCTAAAAATTCCTGTCAGCAGAGAACGGTTGGATCTATGTAAATGAGTCTCACCTTGAAAAAGCCAGCTACAGTGGCAGCACCACACTTGTCTCTGAAAATGAAGGATTTTGAATTTATCACACTGATCAGCAGTAATGTTTTCTAGTAATATCTAGTAAACTAGTATTGTTAGACAGTTATCTGTAATATTATTTACGAAAGCAAACATCAAGTAATCAAGTTCATTTCTGGAAAGAGGGGCTGTAGGTAACAAGTAGTCTTCTGTTTGCATTTAAAAAAATCAGCGATGATAAAAATGATATATTTGCCATGAAGTGGAAGGGCATGCAAACAAAGTACGGTATTGATTAGCATTGCACTGCCAGGTTCTCAGGCACAGGAATCAACGTGACGCTTTTGAAAATTGACATGTGTTTTGCCAATATATTTCGTTCGATAATTTCGTACTCTGAGGAGTAGATCATCTTATTTCTTTGTTCTTACCTTGGTGATCTGCAAATGGTCGAAGTTCGCCTTATTTCTTAGATAGATAGAAATCAATCAACCTTACCGATGCATGCCTGCCATGTGACCCCCAGCTTTTACATCTGCCCCACCAGTGTCGTAAGTAATTCCCTGCACCAAAATAAAACTCCGGTCAACGGATATATCTTTAAAATTAAAACATGAATTAGCATTCTAAGTTGAAATATCACAAACTGTTCCTTAATGAAAGGTCTATAGAGAAAATTTTGCATGGAGAATAAATGATACAAAATTGAAAAGATGGCGTCGGGTTTCATTTTGCATGTATTCATTATTCTATGGACGTTATTCACAATTAATATCAATTCGCGGCGAATGATGCAAATCCCAGCACAGCAAGAAATATACACCATACCTATTTTGATGCAACACGTACAAACTCAGAGCAATGTACGCGTTTGGGGTTTAGCTCCAAATCATATCGTTGCGAATGAGGCATTTGAAAAGAACTGACGCCATTGTGAATAGGGTGTATTGAAATTCTATAACAAAACGCACAAAGTATTTTGGAAAAACGTCGCCTTCCCCCTGCCATGTTGATTCTCATTTAGTAGGCAAAGAGTCGTATAACTTTGCTACTGTTACAGAATGTCGATTTCGTACCTTTCCAACGAACATGTACGTTGACTTGATATCTCCTTTCCCTTCATACTCCAACTTAATAACGCGTCCTTGATGCCTTTCGATTCCTGCAATTCCAAAAGAAAAGAAACTGTAAGAAGTGCACCTCCTCGGAACCCACATTGTTTTGAGTTTTGTCTGCAGGGCATTGAAGGGGAACTTTTGCATACAAATTAAACATGCTTCATAAATTCGACAAGCTACTTGGTTCAAGCATTCATAAAATATCATTGAACAACAAATTGAGTACATTGAATATGAACTAAAATTTGACAAAAATACCACCCTCGAAGTCAAATGAAATTTACTAAAATAGTAACTAATGAGAGAGCCGCTTCTTAGGTTGAAAAACTTTCCAGCCTTGACTTTCTTTACTTGACTTAAGAGTGATCTTACAAAGAAGGTTTGAACAGGAAACAAATTACAGTATATAAGCAGTTACGGAGACAATGACCCCAATTTTGCATCACGTGACCCCTTCTAAATCACGTGACTGAGAACATGCTATAAAAGGGGCATCCCATTTTNTTTGATGCAACACGTACAAACTCAGAGCAATGTACGCGTTTGGGGTTTAGCTCCAAATCATATCGTTGCGAATGAGGCATTTGAAAAGAACTGACGCCATTGTGAATAGGGTGTATTGAAATTCTATAACAAAACGCAGAAAGTATTTTGGAAAAACGTCGCCTTCCCCCTGCCATGTTGGTTCTCATTTAGAAGGCAAAGAGTCGTATAACTTTGCTACTGTTACAGAATGTCGATTTCGTACCTTTCCAACGAACATGTACGTTGACTTGATATCTCCTTTCCCTTCATACTCCAACTTAATAACGCGTCCTTGATGCCTTTCGATTCCTGCAATTCCAAAAGAAAAGAAACTGTAAGAAGTGCACCTCCTCGGAACCCACATTGTTTTGAGTTTTGTCTGCAGGGCATTGAAGGGGAACTTTTGCATACAAATTAAACATGCTTCATAAATTCGACAAGCTACTTGGTTCAAGCATTCATAAAATATCATTGAACAACAAATTGAGTACATTGAATATGAACTAAAATTTGACAAAAATACCACCCTCGAAGTCAAATGAAATTTACTAAAATAGTAACTAATGAGAGAGCCGCTTCTTAGGTTGAAAAACTTTCCAGCCTTGACTTTCTTTACTTGACTTAAGAGTGATCTTACAAAGAAGGTTTGAACAGGAAACAAATTACAGTATATAAGCAGTTACGGAGACAATGACCCCAATTTTGCATCACGTGACCCCTTCTAAATCACGTGACTGAGAAAATGCTATAAAAGGGGCATACCATTTTAAAAATACTCATTCTTCTGACGATGACCATAGCGTCGAAACGCGTCAAGAATAGCAGAGAAGAGTAAAAGAAAAGAGTGAAGAACTCCAATTCGTCCTTTTCTTGTGTTCATCTTTTTTTTAGCAGTCACGGAGACATATATATGCGAGTGTGTTTGTAGTATGTAAAGACAAACCTAAACGATTTGTTTTTAAAGCAAACTTACGACTTGCTGCTCGATTGACAGCACCAAGTAATGGATATTTTTTATTCAGTTCCTCAACATTGTCCTCAACTGAAACCTGAAGACGGAGAGAGGCAATCAAACGAAACTGTAACTTTTGGAAAATTTGAAATTTTGGCAAAGCTTCAAAAGAAAATACGGAAAATTATGTTGTGCTAAGTCTCAGTATCTAAAGCATTTATCGCTTGTGTATTTTTACTTTCTAGATTTAATAGCAGATCTAAAAATAGTTTCACTGGCATAAAATATTTGCTGGTTTGCTAACAACGCAGATGTCGATATGAAAATGTAAACCAGTCTCACCTTGACAGAACTGCCTTTGAATGCCTTTTGAACATACTCAACAACTTTCCTTGCTGCCATTCGCTCAGGGTCAGAACCTCCAATATCACGTGCTACGATTCTGAAAGATTAGTAACATGCTTTATCGATTGGTAGCATGCTTTATCGATTGCTAACATGCTTTATCGATTGCTAACATGCTTTATCGATTGGTAACATGCTAATCGAGAGGAAAACAGTCGAGAATGATTCAGGATTTTAACTAAAGATTGAATTGAAAATCTTCAAAATCTGCTCATTGTAAGATCTACCATGGCCCGTCAAAAGTGAATACGTTTTGGACACAATTACTGATGTGATATATATCGTAATGAGTAGTTTTTGTAAGTGTGATAAGTAGCAACCAACCTTCCAGTCTCCAGTGCAACTGCCTGATCGATGAATGATGGTTGAACATAATAAGGCTAAAATTTCATAATAAGACGATCGTTATGAAGTTTTGAAGAAAACGGGAGACAAATCGACACACGCAAGATACCCGAGATGCTTCAGTATAAAGTGTAAAAAAATTTATCTTTTTAATATTACATACGATGAAATGTGGTGTTAGAATAGAGATGACAAACACATATTGAATTCAAGGATAAAATGATCTGATTGACGTTCTTTCTTATTCATACTAGATGAGTAAAAACACACTACGTTTTAAACAATACTGTTCCCTGGATGTCAAAGCAATGATGCTTGAAAATATCTAGTTTAACAGCTGATACGATCAATATCTTTCAATTTACCTAGCTCAAAGCAGTTCTTCATTTCAGATTTATTGAAGATTTTTTCCAAAAGACTCCTTCTCCAAATATCAACGGTTTTCCGGCCTCATTGCAATGACGATTACGTTTGTTGTTAAAATGTATTAATCTCTTAGGAGGATTCGAAGGGGTTTTCATAATCCCTTATAAAATCAGAACAGAGTGACTGATGTGATCTCAGCCACGAAAAATTTTAAAGTTACTTGAATGTATTGGCTATGCAGTAAGGTATTGACGTATGTTATTGCTTTAAAACTGGAGAATGGTAGCCTTCCATAGAGCATGCGTTTTTTCTCTATTTTTCTATTATTTCAAACAACTCTCAAATTATCTTTCTACTTACAGAGCCAGGGCTGCTGCTTCCAACATAAATCCCAAGTGCATCAACTTTGGTGGCTCTTTGTGGGACATCTTCTCTTATCTCAAAAGGCTGAGAAAATGACAAATGACATCAGAGACATTTATAACTTAGTCAATGTTCTTTTACCCCTGCACGGTAAAGCGTTAATAGGGGGTTGATAAAAGCTGGTAGTTGTACTGTCATATACTTTCAATAATTAATTAAATACAATCGTTCCTAATTTTGCTCATACACCCAGAGTAAATTATGCAGAAAGGGGTACATGGCTTTTATTTTCAAAACAGCCCAACATCATCAACACATGTTGAGAAATGCTTTTGACACATCAAATATTCCATAAAGAAGAGAAACAAAATTTCCGCACTTTCCACGTTTTCCATGTTTCCAACCTGACCTGGCCCCCTGAGCAAAGCACACCTGAGCAACACAACACAATACTTGAAATAATTGGAATGATCCACAGAAAGTGTTGTTTCCTTACCACATAACAAGCTTCCAATGCAGCAAGGATAATAACAGTTGCATAGTTCTTGTGAGTGAATTTGCCAGGCATCATGAGCAATGGTTTCCTGCAGCCAGCTTTTAAGGCTCTGAAATAAGCAAAAACGGTATTGTACAAACATATTCCGGGTGCCCAGAAAAAAGTAGACAGATTTAGTGGGGTCCAAGTAAGTGAATTTACCTTTAATCTAATAAATCAGTGTTTCTTAATCATTAACTTGAGAATATATACCTCATTTTTTGGTAGGTACTGGTGCTTTGAGAGCAGAAATATTAATCTTGAAAGCTCAAGTTGTGTCCACCTAAGGAACCAGTGCTTTGGATTTTTGTCCAAAGCAAACACTTGAAGCACATCAAATAAACAATGTTGCACCAAACTGGTCTGCAACAGTTTGAAAAAGCTAGCTTTCTGTAAACATGCAAACTTGTACAAACTCCATAGAAACTTGCAAACTCCAAGAGAGCGATAGAGCATAGAGTACAGGCCTTGTGCACGAGAATTCTTAATACCATGATAAATACAAAACATGAAGACTGGATCTCTTCTTTTGACCATCAAACTGTTCTGCTTCTTCACAGTAGAGAAATTCATACTCTGTCCAACCATCAAAAAGCAGCATTCATGCATGACAAACTCGACAGTCACAGAAGAATCACTAACTTCACAAAAAAGAAGCATTCTTAGAACAGCAATCACTTGCAATAGATGATTATACAAAAGATGATGGCAAAGAAGTTTTTTACCACGATGCACTGCTGTTGTAAGAAAGCTTCTTTTTGCAAAGCAATAAGTGTAAAGGAAGAGATGAAAGGAACCTTTTTACTCCTGCCACAGTTGCATCCCTGTACTTCCTAATGTCTTCATATTCCCTGTTCAACGGTCCAGCGGCTGAGTAGACCTAAAAAGAGACAAGCTTATTATCTAAATAATAAATGATGGAATGTTCTTGAAGTGACACATATTTCATTTTACAACTGTGAAAGTTGGGGAATAAATAGTGCACTATACAAAAAGATGTACAGTACAAACTTACCAGAATTTTGAACGGACTGTCCTTCACATATAGTGCACTGGCCTCACTGCTAACTGCTTGGTCAACCTGTTGTATAAATGAATAAAAACTGTAAATTGCTTGCAATAACCTTTAGCAACCCTGCACTCTCCAATTCACTATGGATACATGAATATTAAAAGTTCCGGATGGAAGAGTTTTGGAAAAACAACTTCAGATAAAAAACTTTCAGACGCTTCTTTGAGAAGCTCAGACAAAAAAATTTTGCCTGAAATTTTTTGCATGATAACAACATATATGTTAAAACTAGTTGTCATTTTACGTTAATTATCATGTGCAGCCTAAACGAGTCATAAGGATGTATCAAACGTATTCAACAAACTTATTTATTCAACAAGGAGATAGTTCTGAAAGCAGTTTCAAGGTTGCAGATAAAAAGGCCCCATCAACTTAAGAACATTATTACTGACAACTACAATATGGAAACTGACTTTCGAAGCAGGATCACCAATGAAAGTATTTGACTTTTGAGAGTGACATGAGCGAGATTTGTGTATTTGTCTATTTTCAAAAATTTTAAAGTTTTGGATGAAGAAACTTTTAGACATCACCCCAGACATCGAGCGATTAAACTGTTGGACAAAAATATGTTTGAAAGTTTTCTATTTTAATGTATGTAAATCAAACCAGAATTCTTCCATCCAATTGCATAATTCTAGGTAGAATTCCTGTGGATTCAGATATTCTCAAACGTGTGGATATTTTTTGTACAATTTTACCTCGATGGCATCTTCAATAGTTTGTTTTATATGTACAAAAGCTGGATCTGTGAAGGATGGCCATTCCAGATTTTCACAGACAACAATCACTGAGTCCCATCCTCCATCTTTGCTCTTCTCATGTTCAACAGGAATAACTTCAAAGTCAAGCAAACCCATTCTAAAATGCAATTTTATTTAATTTACATCTTACCAAAGCAATGTCAAATTCAAAATAAACTTCTTCGTAATAACAAGAAACCAAACCCTACCCTCCGATAAGAGTACATAAAATTTTGTCGTGTATGGGAATCGGAATTGTATTGCGGTGGGATGAAGAAAAAGTATTGTCGAAATTTGATGTCAGTCACGTGTTGATCACGCACACAATGATTTAGAGTGAGCTACTGTTTGAGCTTCGCCATACACCCAAAGATTCAAACGTAAGTACAAGTTCAAAACTAACATGAGCATGCACGTTTTCCTCATGAAATTTCGTGATTTAATTAAGCTTTCCACGCTGCCAAGCCCGTTACTGTTGTTGCGTGCATGCAGGTCCGATGCAGGTACCAAACGCTAACAATCAGTGGATGGCCTAAATACATACAAAAAAAGGTAGTTGGTGTAGGATAGGCCCAGAATAAACTTAATCTTGCAAAACAGCAACAAAGGGTCCTCAGTAGAATAAACTGCTGCATATTATATTCTATAAACTTGTTTGGTAGTTAAAACAGTAACAGACGTTACCTGGCGTTGGTTTTTGCTTCAGCAGATTGATTTAAACGCCGTTCCTCCAAGCTGTCACAGATCTTTGCCAAACACAACTTCAAAAGAGAAACGGGAAGAGAGAGACGGGGACTTCCTGGAAGCCTGGGTAAAGCTAAATGTTGATTGGTTAATTTTGATGGGGATGTTTCTCAAACAGCCAATGAAATAGCGATGTCGGGATGTGGATAGAGCCCAGACCTCTCATTTTGGCGCAACTTTTACAAATTGTGGAAGTGATGCAGAATGCTGACAGTCCAGGTGCAGGCCTTCGAGAAAATTTCTGCCAGTCAAATGATCTAAAGATTGCTGTTTTGTGAGGTGAAAACGGCCGGTGCATACGCTGACAAGGCGTCGGATAGGGGTAAGCCTAAATAGCATTTTTACCATTTAGTTTTACCCCTGCAAAGGTAAAATGGTATTTGCCTAAGCAGGTATTCTGGGAATGTGGTGGGTGGCACTTGGAACTGTTTCTTGCTAAAATTTGTAACTACCCTCCTTGACCTTTTAAATGTTGATTCATCACTTCACTGTTCAACGTTGAACACTTAACACTGCACATTCAACACCACCCCCACCCGCCGTCCCATTTGTCCCTGCAAACCCTGTCCTGTTGTTTATCAGTCCACTGTCAAATTTTGTCGAATGGTGAAGGTGAACCCTACCCATTTAACCCAAGCCTACCCATCATGTTATCCCTGCTAACCCTCCTGGTGTGCAGTAATAAAGGCAATCAAAATGAACACTGCCCCCAGCAAAAATGTTCTTGACACAGACCTCAAGATTGTGAATTTTCGCAAGTTTAACACAGTTTTGCCAGCCCTGAAAAAAGTGGGGTGGACAAGGGATAGAGCTGATTACCAGTTTTTACATTGTTTTGCTAAAGAAGAAATTGCAACTTGAGAAAAGTGGGGTGGAAATATTCACCCGCTGGTACTGCCCTTTAGCTTAGTCATCATCAGTTATCTTCATTTGATTTTGTGCACCTCCACCGCATGCTGTTTTTGGCTGGCCTCACAAAGATCTTGTTGGAAAGGTACACATTCTGTAATCTGGTTGATGATGACCTGCGTCAAACAAAAAAGGCCTAGGGTAGTTAGGCACCACAATTGTGCCTCATCATCCCAGCTTGCATGCTTGTACGGAAGAAAATTTGATATACGGTTTCAGAGGAGATAGTGAAAGAGCTGGAAGGAAAGAGGTTGTCCTCTTTCCTTTCTTTCTTTCACTGCCTCTTCTCTGCAGAACAACCTTAATCTTTTCCTCCATGGGAGCATACAAGCTGGAGCACAACTGCGGTGTCTAAATACCCATGCTTTGAGTCTGACTTTCACTGCGTTGTCATACTTAGGCGCTGGAATTTCTACCTGAAACTGAATGTCATTATAAATTGTCCCTTAACTGGGATAGTGTGTTGACAATAAAGTGCTAAAGATAGTGCAAGGGGATACCATACCATGATCTTATAAATCAGCCAGTCACGTCATTCAAAATTTTTTCAGATGCAAAAAGTCATGATAAAAGATTTTCTGACAATATCTTTAGCACAACATTCTATCAAAGAGCAGTAGGAGAACAGAAACATGCAAAGGCTTGAAGCAAGGAATTACTTTTAAACCAACAAAACTGTATACACTACAGTAAATATTACATACTATAAAGGGAGCAGGCACCAGGTGGGCACTTAACCAGATAAACCTGGTATGCACATATTTTTTTATGAGAAACTAATAATTTGGGCCAGTTCTGAAAGTTTCTTAAAATATGCCCTTGTGAACATTTCAAAACGAGTTTTTTAAAGCTTGTCCAATAATTTTTAGACATTACCAAAATACATTCTGAGTAATACTATACACGAAACAGGTGAAAATAAAAATGAGAATTTGTGAAGGATTCATAGGCACATATTTTTGTTATGAGAAATTAATAATTTGGGCCAGTTCTGAAAGTTTCTTACAATATGCCCTTGTGAACATTTCAAAACGAGTTTTTTAAAGCTTGTCCAATAATTTTTAGACATTACTAAAATACATTCTGAGTAATCTTATACAGGAAACAGGTGAAAATAAAAGTGAAAATTTGTGAAGGATCTCCATTGCCAAAATAAATAGTTTATTGAGTTATATTTTCCCAGTGCTGGAGTTTCTTAATTTTTTGGACCAAAATTGTAAAAATTGATACATCATTCTTTGTATTCAAATTGTAAACATTGATTCCTTTCCTTGTACCAAAATCACGAACACGATACCCAGGGAAGACACAAAGAAACGGACAGATTCTGGTGTCAGGCATTTCAAAAGCTATGTCTTGATCAAGGAATGTGGTTCTGTGTACCAAAATGTACTCTATTTTGAAATGTATGAGAGATTTGTCAGTTTCTTTGCATCCATCTCCCCTCCTTCANGAAGGATTCCATTGCCAAAATAAATAGTTTATTGAGTTATATTTTCCCAGTGCTGGAGTTTCTTAATTTTTTGGACCAAAATTGTAAAAATTGATGCATCATTCTTTGTATTCAAATTGTAAACATTGATTCCTTTCCTTGTACCAAAATCACGAACACGATACCCAGGGAAGACACAAAGAAACGGACAGATTCTGGTGTCAGGCATTTCAAAAGCTATGTCTTGATCAAGGAATGTGGTTCTGTGTACCAAAATGTACTCTATTTTGAAATGTATGAGAGATTTGTCAGTTTCTTTGCATCCATCTCCCCTCCTTCATAGCACATAATGTTTAAAATTGAAAGATAGAATCACATTTTATCAAGACCTTAAGTCTTGAAAGTGTCTCTGTTGCATGTTATGGGGATGTTTTCTCATGCATACTAAAATTTGATAAAAACAAAATATCTGCTGTACAATGCATCTCCTATATTAAAAAAGTATAAGTGTTGACCAATGTATCAATGATCATCACCAACAACAAGGATAACTCTGCTGTGGTCAAGAGCGTTCTCTGTTTGTGCTGTTTCTTCTTTGCTAAAGCTAGTTGTTGAGGGAGATGTGTCCGTGTTTTCATTTCCTTTCTTTTTCTTTCGCCTCAGCGAATTCCTTATAGATGTTGTGACACTGTTGATGCGCTGAAATTTGGGCCTGATGTTGTTGGATGGGCTTGTGAAAGATCTTGCTCGTCTGATTTCTTTTTTACTTGTGACAAAATCACTTTCATCCCTTGAGGCGTATATATCTCTGAATGCCTTGATGTCATCACAAAGCCTCTTTGAACCTCTGAAACAGTTCTTAGTCTTGACTTTCCAAACAATTTCACATATATTTCCACTTTGGATGGTTACCCCAAGTTTCACTTTACACTTGGAACTGGTGCAGAACTTCAAATGGTCCCAGGAGAATTCAGTTCTGACAAGAAGTGGATCACAATGTGCGAAAGAGGGATTGTTGAATATGACTATGCCTTGTTCTCGAAGTCCAACACATAACTCATTATTGCTACAGTCAACAGCGGTGTGAATTATATACCCATACAATGGCAGCATTCTTGCTTTCTTCAAGTACAAGATCTCAGCCTCTGACTGACTTATTCCTAGGTTTCTTTTGTGATGATAATGAACTTTGTGAAGGTAGGACTTCTCTTTCGGATCATGGTCTGAATTCAAGCGACTTGGCGATGAGATTTCAACTCCTTTCAATGATTGCAAATAACCAGCCTTGTGAAACGTTGGATTATAATCTCCAATAGTTGCTTGGACTAATAAACCATCGAGACACGCATGTGTTTCGACATCACACCCCCATTCACCTCTCAGAAGTTTCTCTTTGATTTGAAAGCAAAACAGGCGTCTGGTTTCATCTTCCTTAATGACTAACTCTGGATTTTGAGGGTAATATCGTACGGATAAATGGAAACTTGATGCTTTATTTTTTGGTATTGACTTCAAGATATCATCTTTTTCAAGCCAATCCATCCGTCCATCTTCCTTATTGCAGTNACTCCTTTCAATGATTGCAAATAACCAGCCTTGTGAAACGTTGGATTGTAATCTCCAATAGTTGCTTGGACTAATAAACCATCGAGACACGCATGTGTTTCGACATCACACCCCCATTCACCTCTCAGAAGTTTCTCTTTGATTTGAAAGCAAAACAGGCGTCTGGTTTCATCTTCCTTAATGACTAACTCTGGATTTTGAGGGTAATATCGTACGGATAAATGGAAACTTGATGCTTTATTTTTTGGTATTGACTTCAAGATATCATCTTTCTCAAGCCAATCCATCCGTCCATCTTCCTTATTGCAGTACAACAAACCGAAATACTGTTGATCGTCTTTGCTTAGGCCCATTTTGTTGAAGAACGCCACGAAGAGATCAGATCCAGTATTCTGATGACCATGTTGTTTTTTTAATTCAACAAGGATTTCTTCACCATTTGGTAAAATCGTCCTGCAATCCATCTTGCTTTAAATCAGTTTAACCTGCAGTTAATATTCGCATGCGATCAGAGTTGTAAATTACAAACTACACGCCTTTATATCTTGATTTGAATTTGAACCAGATGGTCGGTCAACCGTTCATCATGACAACTTTTGTTTCCTTGTTGACGTTGGGATCCCTGTGGCTTTCGTTTTCACTTTCAAACAAAGAAAAGACCACAGGGATTCATTCAAAATCTGTCAGGTATAGAAATGTCAGGTATTTATCAGCAACACCACAGGTGGCTCTATTGTTTGCATGATTTGTATGATAAAACCCGGACCCATGGGTATAAGAGATAAGAGCCTTTGTTTCAAACGAATCGAAGTTCCCACTCCACGAGTTTCGATTCACGAAATAAATTCCCTTGATGGTTTTAGGATTGTATCATTTAATGAACAGTTGAAAAATCTATAAATAGGACACTAGATTTACAATTTTGTTTTCAGCTCAGCCAATCGTGATGTTTTGCTTTCTCTATTTATTTTACAATTTTGCACTTAGCTTCCTCGAGAAACTTCTTGCAAGGGTTACTTGCAAGTTCCTTACGACCTCCATCTTCCTTTGCATTCAAACGAGAAGGAATTTAAATGAGGCCTTTGGATAATGTTTCGCAGTACTGGAGTTGCTCAGGTTTGTAGTGATTTTATCAAAATAAATATTTCTTAATTTTTGGCAATCTGAGAGTTGAGTTTCTTATAAAAAATACATGTCTCGGGATATGTCTTACGAAGATACGTTGTTTTATAGTTTTAAGACCGTGGATGTGATATTCGTGTGAATCTCTTTCTTACAACTATCAGGGCCAAACCTCCAACAATTCTTGAGGGACTACTGTTCTTTAATGGAAGGTCTTTCGGCAATTTTGCGTACACGTACTGTTAAAAGAAACTGCTTAAACGAAATTCAACTCTCATTGCCAAAAATTAAGAAAACATTTATTTTGATCATATGTTTTGATAAAGGAATCCTTCACATATTTGTACTTTTATTTTATTTTCACTTGTTTCCTGTATTATATTACTCAAAAGGTGCGTACTTAGGTCTAAACATTGGAAATGTTCAGAAAAACTTGTTTTGAAACGTTCATAAGGGCACAGCGGCACAGAGGTGGTAGTGAAAAAGAAGAATGTTATGGAACCTTAGACAAACTCGGAAGAAACTCTGAATACTCAAAATTTGATGATTTTAAGGAACTTTCAGTACTGGCCCCAATTATCAGTTTCTTATAACAAAATACGTGTACAGGAATTGAGCAAAACCATTGTCCAGAGACTGTGATGTGTCGCAAGCAACTAATCTTACTGTCTGATTCTGTCTGAAAATCGTTCGTGGACATCAGAGTGTTGTCCTTGTGGTCCATGGTCCAGTCATTACACTGTATTCTCCATGTCGGAAATTTTTACTTCCATATGTCACCTGTGACAAGTGGGCGGAATAGAGGTGTTGTATGAATGAACATCTTTCAGAAAAATACGTATATCAATTTTTTGCTGTTCGTCATCTGCTACCAACAAAATTTGAATATTAAAATACTATCTCGTCAAAATAATAATTAAATCTGAATTATCTGTACAAAATTCTCGAATATTATTGAGCCTAAGCTAAGTCAAAATGCGATTATTTTAATTAGAAGCAACATATTGGCAGAGAGCACAGGGCGCCCAGTGAGATAATCATCAGTGTCTTCAATAGATTAATCAGTTAATCAGATAATGCATGGGCAGTATACGCAAAGCTGCGTGCGTAATTACGTAAACACATAAACATGCGTCATCCTATTGCCATAAATCGTATCTTGAGGTCAACGTTTACAATACAGAAATGCAAATGATTGCGTATGCGGGATAGTATCATCCAGGCATCCGAGCATCCGAATATGATTCAAAACTTTTCATTGACATTTGCGTGCCTCGTTCAAACACGCACCTACGCACAATGTATGCAGCTATTGTTATGTAAATTTAGCTATTAGCAGAAGTTATAAAATGCCAAATAAGGAGAAGATTATCCTCAAAATGCACCAAGCCAAATCTCGATTCCATCAACATCACCAGAAAATGTCTTCATTAAAATGGTTGTAAATTGTAAAGATGGACAATACCAGGCGAGTCAGGAAAATGCATGCACTCTTTGAAACATCGTAATACAACAACTGTAACACTGAATTGCAAAATTACAAATCCGTTACCTAGCTGAGGGTTTAATTTAACCTAATTAGATGACTTTATTAAGAATATGACATGCATCATCTCAACGCAGAATCCTCCAAGCAAAACAACGCAGAATCCTCCAAGCAAAACTAGCTTCCATTGGCCTGTCCTAGAACTACAGGCTGTTTCAGAAAAACGCAATTCACATTGTTCGAGATTCTTCAGGGAATCATGATATTTGAATCAATATGCTGTTATTTGATGCATGGTATCCGAAAGCACAATCTATCTTGATACGAAACGGTTGAAATGTAATTATACTTTCATATCAGTGCTGGTCATCAGAAAGTCAAAATCTACATGTTATAGTGAACAAGCAATTTTTAGTTTTTTTGGGCATATTTACAAACTGGTTAGATAGCTTTTCCTGCACGAATTTTCAAACATTTTGCTAACTCACCCGGTACAAAAGATTGTTGTTTGAATTTTATATCACAGTCAAGTCAAAATGTTGTCTGCCATGGCTGATTATTTGTGCGTTGTCACTCAATTCCATTTGATGATGTTTTTGGAATTTAGCATGCTAACTCGCAGAATTTGTAAGCTCAGGTCGCTGTTTGCTGTTTCTGGGCTGTTTCTTTACCAATCCAATCACATACTTGTATTGTATCTCTTTGGCGTGGCCCTCTTATTGCAAAGCTGGCACTGGAATGCTTTTGGTTTTAGTCACAACGAAGTAACTCTGCTTTTTCAAGACTAAATTGTAGAATTTTCTTTTCAGCCATCCTTCTTATGTATCTCAGTACCATTTGATTTTGTCTCTTCCACTTTCATAACTTTGTTCCTTTTCGTCAATGGCACGTGTACAATAAACCTTACGAGTTTCGGATGATCGGCGCAATATTTACGAACGTACATCGCCTCTGACGAATCAATCGCCCAGTTATACATAATAAATTCATCCATAAATCCATCGAACGATTTATCGCCAAGTTTCGCCTCAGTCTCCCAATCTCTTGGCAGCAACTTTCTTTGCTTCTGATCGACTGTTTCGTCTAATTTCGACACCCCATTGACGAAAATCGAAACACGACCACTCTCTTTGTCGTAAGCAACAATAATATGAGTCCATAATGTCTCTGGTATTGTCACTGATTTTGTTTCGAGGTCGAAGATCGTTTCGCCGTTGTCTGTTCCGACAGACCAGCGAATTTTGCCATCGATGATTCGAAGGCGATACCCACTACCATCAAGTGGACCTTGGGTAATAAATACATCATGTGCACCCTTTGTTGAGTTCATACTTACCCATAATGCAATTGATACAGCCCGTGTTGGTATATGGCTCAAAGATATTCTCTCTATTTTTAAGGTTGGATTGAGGCCATGCGTCAGATCGAGGCACGCCCCGCAGCGATCACAGTCATCTTTTTGTGCTGCACCTGAAGAGAGAAAGCGCCAGTTTCGTGTTATCTGATGAAGGTAAGACTTTTTTCTTCAAATTTATCAGATCATGCCCGATCATGCTTTTACTGACTTGATTTATATTTGATTCCATCGTGTGGTATTAATGGCTGAAGTTTGTTCATTCATAGAAGTGGGTGTTAGATGTTTCTCCGTATGTATAAAAAGTCACAAGCATAAATCAGGCAGAACAATTCTAAATGCTGTAGATTCTCAAGCCTTGTTGATGTTACAATGCATCATATCAATTTGAAAACAAGGCAGATGAAATTGTCCAAGTACTTTCATAAAATCTAATATATTATCCAAAACTTACAATATAGGTAGTGGTACGTTTTCTTTGCACCCCTTCCATGCAAATTTTATGAACAAAAAAAGGACAAAAGTAACTTCGTGGTTCGTAGGGACTTGTTTCGTGAAATCGTAGGTTCCAGTTATATCCCAATTTTGAACAATCAAAGGAGATTCAAAGCTACATCAAATGGAACCAACGAACAACACAAGTTTGCCTGTGTTGTCTTTTTGTTTGAACAAACGAAGGCAGCCACTTTTGACTCAAGGAAAATGCCTGAAATGCTAGAATTAAAGGGATTGATGCGAAAAGGTGAGGAAAGTGCGGAAAGCAGACTAATTTTGTCACAATGTGACTATTACTAAAATGGAACTTAAGCAAATTCAAACTTAAACTGTCGTCCGTCCCATATTAGATGTCACGTGAAAATATCCACGAATAAAAACGAATGAAGCGTTTTGCAAGGAACTTTGCGTTATCGCAAATCTCACCTGACATCTTATTGAGACAGACTTTAAACAATTACCTGCTATAGGAATAGCATCATTTTGAAGACCACTCTGATCCAATATTAAAGAATGATTTCCTTTCTGGAAACCATAATGAATAACCATTCGATTAAAAGAACATTTGTCATAAAGAGCTTTCACTTCAAATGCTTTTAAAGCACGATTGAAGATATATACTTCATCGACATAGTGCATGCTGTCATCTCCGAAACTTTGGCCTATTCCGTTCACCAACCAATCTTGAACAAGTTTTTGTCCTTTCTTCTGTTTGGTCTGCTTGATTAAAACTCCGTTGATGAAAATGCTTGACATCCCTATAAAACAGAAAATAACTTTGATTCAAACAAATCGCAATTTCGAACTAAACAATAGCAATGTTGTAGAAATCAACAAGAACAAATTTGGTAAGACAATAACACGAGTTGGTTTTAATTGACACCGCAGTCCAAAGCAATTAGCGATCACAAACAAAGGAAACTCTCGCAATCAGTAATTCAAACAAACAAAGCCGCAAAAGTTGCTCTGAAACTCAGGTAGCTAGCTCGCTCGTCGTGCATTCCAGAAATTGTTTTTAAGAGTAAACATGAGCCTAGATCGAAAGAAAAAGAATATATCTACACATCTGCCACGGGCATTTAATTTATTTGATTCAAAAGCCGATTGGGAGGCGATTCAATTCTCTTATCTTTTGGGTGTAATTACAACACTTACTGCTCAGCTTCTGAACCAAAGAAATAAAATGCCCGAGGTAGATTTGTAGATGTATCTTTCTTCTTTCGATAGATGCTCATATTTGCTCTTAAAAACGATTTCTGGAATGCACAACGAGCGAGCTAGCTACCTGGGTTTCAGAGAAACTTTTGCGGCTTTGTTTGTTTTGAATTTATGGTTGAGAGAATTTGCTTTGTCCTAATAAATACTCAGAACGAAGACCAGTTGGGAAGAAACAGATGAAAACGAAATGAAAAAGAAAGTCCAAGAAAGAAAGCGTTGAAATATGGAATACGCTGTAATTTCTAGAGATACTGAAGATTTCTGAAATGTCCAATGGTAGAATTATGGCAAAGTAGCTAAAGTTTCTTTCAAGGCATTTGATTAAAAGAAATAGGTCATATAATTTTACATCAACAATGTTAAAGATTCAGAACCTATGCTGGTTTTCGCTGCTCTTTATTCAATTAACGTTAACTTACCATTAGCTGAATCGTATGTTCCAGTAACATGGGTCCAAATTTTCGATGGCACAATTGCATCTTTGGTACTTGTATAAAATGTGGTACCTTGATCTCCACTTGCGAACCAATTTATTGTCCCTCCTTTGTGTACTTTTACCCACATAGCAAGAGTGACAGCGTTGACTGGTTTTCCGTGAAATGTTTTACCGTCCCATGATATTTCACCTTGGTTTAATTCTGCCCCCTTTCCGCATGTTCCTGAAATGACACGAGATTCGAACAGTAGATATACCGGGTGTCACAAAATGATGTATTATCGTTTGATTGCTTAAGTCCATAACCAATGAACCGATTTCGCCCCGAAGCAATAAATTTTACATGCTTTATCACGTGTTATCCCTTTGGGAGGATGACGGTGTCATCATTTTGAGCATAACAATATTATTCCAGGCGATTTCATTCTCCCCAGAGGATAACATTTGCTAAAACATGTTGAAGACATTGCTGTAAATGTAAGATAGAAATAGTTGGAAAATGTTGTCGTGATTTTTGGTCAGTTTTGAAGGTTTCTGGAAGGGGCTCCCTTGAGAAAACCCCTCATGACTTCAGAAAAAAGTGGCCGGTTTCAGTCAGGTAAATTTTGAAACATGTTTGAACATGTCCATGATTGAATGAAATTATTTTAAATATTATCATCTTGATATCCAAGGAGCAGTGGCCTTTCAAATTGGGATTGTTTTTCTCGACCGGTATATGTCTTCTTGTATTATCCATTTTTCGCATGTAGCGAAAGTGAGTTAGCCACCAAGGTTTCAATAAAGTATTCTATGTATCTTGGTTTATTGACAGTTTACAGCTTGCTGTTTACCATTTAGAGTCTATGATTTACAGTTGACAGTTTACGATTTACAGTTGACAGTTTACGATTTACAATTGACAGTTTACGATCCACAGTTGATAGTTTACGATTCACAGTTGATAGTTTACGATTCACAGTTGACAGTTTACGATCCACAGTTGATAGTTTACGATTCACAGTTGACAGTTTACGATCCACAGTTGACAGTTTACAGTTGACAGTTTGTAACGACAGTTGACAGTTTACAGTCTACAGTTTACAGCTTGCCGTTTACTATTTAGAGTTTATGATTTACAGTTGACAGTTAACGATTTACAGTTGACAGTTTACGATTTACAGTTGACAGTTTACAGTTGACAGTTTGTAACTACAGTTGACAGTTTACAATCTACAATTTACAGTTTGGTTTGTCATCGGCCATAGAAATCCTTCTGTTTCCAGTCATTTTTTCCTGGTGTTAATCAAACATAACAGAAACTTTTTTTTTTTGCAAATCTCCTCATGTTTTCTCCTCTTCTGGTCAACTGATACATAACAATAGTTGAAATCATAAAAGAAATAGTTTAGTTGATTTGGTAAACGATTCACACGATTAACGATTTACTCAATTTTCAATACACTTTTCCACTCACCTAATTTGCGACTTGATAACTTCGCTCCTTTCAATAACACTGCATCGTTTTCATGGCCAGACTTATCAGTAATGATATTAGCTGATGTTGCATTCTCAAAATCTAGATACATGGATGGGCCATTTTTCTCTGAAAATACAAGCTATGATTAAGGATGCGCTAAACAAATAGTCGTCGAAATGGGGAGTTTCTGGCTTACAGATAGACTCATTACATAGATCTCATCAGTATCGCTCATTGAATTGGATGGTTATACGCGAGAAAACCTAAAATCAGATTAAAAATGTTAAACGAATACAAGGAATCGCGTTATAAGTCTAGCACAGAGGTTGATTTCGATCGAAAATATGAGTTGAAATTGAGACAATCCTTGTCAGATGATGCTAAGTATTCTGCCTATAGGGAGGCAAAACATATCCCCCAATCAACTTGAGGCTTTCCATTGTTATCATTCATGTCACGTGACAAGCAGATGTCATATACGGAGAGTCGTAACGAAGAACATCACAGAGACGATAACATTTCCTTTGTTTTCTGAAATTCCACAAATTTCCGTATCTAAAAACTCAAGAGATCTAATTCGATTTATCACAACTTGTCCCAGTTTTCGCTCGCAATTTCGAAAACTTTATTTATTTAGTTACCTGTAGAACTGAATAGCTTTAGACCTAATACCTTTGAAATCCACAAGTGGGTCTTTCTTTGGTTCTAGCAGTTCTTGTATTCCTGAAACATGAAGTCAAGAAGTATTAGAAAGAAGCAATAGAATTGTTTTGATAATCTTTTAAACCTTGTGTAAAGACCTTGATGGCCTTGATGGCCTTGCGTAAAGACCTTGATGGCCTTGCGTAAAGACCTTGATGGCCTTGCGTAAAGGGGCTGTACAAGGTATTTGTAAACAATCAGAAAGTACGGGACAACCCGCGCACGTGACTAAAGCCTTGGGTTTTTAATGGCGGCCAGTTTCATCACAGCTTCTACATTAGTTTCATTGCAGTGTTTTCTTATCTTTCTCTTTGAAATGTGATGGGACTTTTTATATCCATTAAACGTTCAAATATTCGGCGTTAGAAAACTGGTTAAATCCTCCACCAAAGCTTCGATCACCAAGAATATCGCAGATACTTTGGATTACTATGTGCAAGATCGCCATTAGCTACGCAGCATTTCACTGATTAAGATAAAGCGTACTCGATTTTCCTGATAAAGATAAAAACTTACGTGATTTTCCTTTCGTATCACAAGTATTACACGTTTTGGCACAGGCACCATTCATGAAAGTGGCAACGAATGGGCAGATCCCCGCATCTTTAAATCTTTTGCAATCGTTTATCGTATCACTGCATTTTTCCAGAACGTGTGCAACTTTGCTTTTCATTGTCTTTAATTCTTCAATAACTCTCTTATTCGGTGCTTCATCTTGTGCTGTTGAGGTTACATTTGCTGTGGTTGTTTTGTTTTTCTCTTTAGCAGCGAGAGCTCCTGTGAGTTCATCGGTTATAGCTTTTGATTGGTCACTAGTTATATTCCCAGCCATTATTGCACTATCGAGGACTTCCTTGATAGCTGTTTTCATGCTTGCTAGGTCTGCTTCAACTGTAATGAGATCACACATAATAAACATGATGCAAACATCCTGCAAACATATTATAAAACATTGAATAGAAATCTGTCTCAAATTAGTTGCCAGGCCAAAATGTTCGCGAATAAAGTATTAAAGTTGCATTATTAATTTCGCTTTATCACAAATCCCACAGTTTTCATTGCCGTTTTCATGCTTGAAAGGTCTGCTCAGTAAACATGGCGTAAATACCTGACAAATGACTGGACGAATAAGCGAACGTACAACTTTGACGAGTCTGCACTTAGTAAACATGATACAAACACAATCTAAACACTGAAACATGCGAATGTTAAGCAATTATAGGTTTGCAAATAGTTGGTACGATGTAAACACCGACTAACGTGCAAAAATAGCAGCAAGTACTTCTGAAACAAATTTAGTGTCTTTTAAAAATGCAGACATCTTTATAAAAAGTCGCCCATATACGATTACAGTTACGTGCAACAGTTATTTCTCTACGTAATTAAACACACTACTTTCCGGACATAATTTGCCGATGAAATGTTTGCTTGAAGCAGTGAAGAACGCTGCAGAAGGATACGTGATAAAATTTCCACATACGATACACAGATGATATTTCACAGCAAGTAATCATTGAGAAACTTGTTTTATGTTTCAGGTAATGGAATACAGATCAACCCAGTACGAGAAGCGTTCAAAGATGCGATGTGTGATTGCACTTCCGAAATTTTATTGTCATTCGAAAAGAAGAGCGCCTTCTAGAGAATCCACTCATTCCTAAGCAGCTCTGGGACATGTAAGTTTTAAACTTTTTCTTGGCCCTAGAGGGATTTGAAACGTCATTATGTTCCAAAATTGACGACTGGTTCATCTAAACGAGGTCAAACACCTCTAACAAATCTAACCAGACAAACACCTGTATGCCATGCATTTTTGTAGATGAACCTCAAAACCTGGAGATAATGGGTGAGTAAAAAAATATGTTTAAAGTATTTCACAATAACAATACGTATCGCATTGTTTAAGCCAATCAAATTTGTCAAACGGCTTGCTGCCTATGCTGGGTGCTATGGTTGCCCATTTCTTTGGATTTACCGGACCAACATTTGGTGGATGTTATCAATGGCGTCCAGTTCAGTCGCTATTGTGGTCCGACTGGAGGTGGAAGATGCAAAATTTCGAAATTTTTTGCGGTGTTTTGCGTTTTCTTCCTTTAGCTGGATCGCAGTGAGGCGGTATAAAATAGAAGAAACTTTGGTCACTTTTTCTCGCAATCATTTTGATTTGATGTCCAATACGGAGCAGACTTAGGTATGACATTTATTTTCTGTCATGTATTGTTTTAGTTGTGTAGTTCAAAGACCATGCTCCAAATATTTTAAAGTATTTGGAGATGAAGCATTTTTATATAATCGCTTACAATTTGAGAAGGATATACCACCAATTTTGAAAAATTAAATTTTCATTATTTCAGTTGACATGTTATCGTAGGTTTCAAATCTTTAAATCGGTGTAAAAAGTGGGTGTAAAATTCTATGACCTAAGAAACTTTAGCTACCTATCTATAATTCGACCGTTGGACTTTTCAGAAGTCTTGAATATTTTTTGAAATTACAGCATAATTTATTTTTCAGCTCCTTAACCACAAAGCGACAGTTTTTCTTGATACCATGTTGTAGACTTACATAAACTAATGGTTTTCTTCGAAATTATTTCATGTTTCGTCAAACAGTTTAGAAAATCATAAACTACAAAAGCGACAGACGTTAGCTTGGTATTTTATTGTAGACATTCATAAACTAAGCCTTTCTTGGAAATTATTTCGTGTCACATCAAACTGTTTAGAAATTACGATGGTTTTAAGTTATTTTGAAAATTTTTCTTCAATTCTCGAAAGAGAAGAAAAAATAGTTCAGAAAAGTTCA
>REGL01000106.1:375153-388527 GCA_004194395.1 Aurelia aurita complex sp. Pacific | reverse complement strand
CCAGCCGTTTTAAAGATTTGGAATATGCGCATACTAACCGGTTTGGTGTTGTAGAGGAGAATATAAAGCCCGAGGTCTTAAAAGTACAGACCGAGCTTGCGAGGTCTGTGCAATAAGACCGAGGGCTTTATATTTTCTTTTACAACTACAAAACCGGTTAGTATGAGTTTTATTACCTGATAGCTTCTAATTCTGTCTTATATCGTTCAGTCAAACGCATTTTGTTACAATTGTGTCGCTTGAGTTTATTGTAAATCTCACAGGCGTAAATCAGTTGCTGTGGCGACGAAAACGCGTCCTTGTATCGTATTATACAAGGCTACGGGAAAACCGCGGGAAATGTGCGATTAACCAATGGGATTGGCGGGATTCTTGTATTGCCTCGTTTTTGAAACGTCAGTCAGGTAATAATCTATAGTAAGAACCCGCAAAATAGAAACCATTCTATAAGAAACCTCAGGCTGACATTTTTGAGAAATAATGCCCTCATATAAGAAACTTATCAGCCTGATTTTAGGAAGGCTTCTTACAGAAGGATCCCAAATAAATTCATATTTAGCAATCTTTGTCAAAATCAGGTGCCAAACATTTTTCAGAGATTTCATGCAAAAGTATCTCCATCCACAGTATACTTGGCATGCATGCTATGATTGAGTACATTTAGAGAGAATGCTAGGTAACAAGAGCATACTGTTTGATAGTGTTTGTTCTGGGTTTTCTTCAAATATTTTGAGGTTTCTTAATCATGTGATCGCTGTGATAGAAACCTTTCAGCCTGTCTGCAGATTAATGCCTTTTAATAAGAAACTAAACAGGCTGTTTTGAAAGAACTGGTTTCTATTTTGCGGGTTCTTACTGTATACTTCTGGAGATCAAATTTGGCCCGAGTAGAAACATGGATCCACACAGCGGTAGTGACTCGTCTATCAGTTCAGCTGTTACAATGTAGATCGGTATTTTCTGCTCAGGCCGAATTTGATTTTCAGACAGCGCCCGCAAAGGATCCTGGGTGATAGTGGCTCCTTAAAATAAAAAACGATTAAAATCTTGCAACAGATCTTACCTTCAAAGGGATCATCATCATTCGTCGTTCCAGAATTATCATTACCAACAATCGCCTCATTTTCTACCCCATAATTTGAGTTCGTTTGATGATCCACTCGCCATACAGCTTGCGGAATATTGGCACTTACAGAGGGGTTGTATAAGTTAATAAGTTTATGTAGGATTGTGTTGTTATTTGTGTTGTTATTAGCTAATGTAGTTCCATTGGTCGTTCCATTTGCTTTGTCAGTGTTAGGAGGATGCTTTGCACTCGCTAATGTATCAGCTTGTACTAAAGCTAAAGGGATCGCCTGACGTGAGCCTTTGGGATCTGTAAATAAAAGAAAGTTCGTGAATCTACCGGGTGCGCCAAAATAAACTATGCACGTTTGGCAGGCCACGATAAATCGTACACTGGACCCACTTTGAAGATTTATGACTTAATCTTTAGCAGAAAGCCTGAATTAGATTTTGGGACTTTTTGTAAATTTTTCCATTGTCAGCTTTTAGAGCTAGAAGCGAATTCCGAAATTTTCGTTTTCGAAAACACTGAAAACGATCAAAAAATGTCCAACAAATTTTAAAAGACTCAACATGAATGAACAAGGAGAAAACATTTTCGGGGTGATTTGGGCATTTCTTACGAACTCTCGTGCAGCAGATTACAACTAATCGATTTCTAAATCCTAAATCACCACGAACAAGTTCTCTCTTTGTCCATTCATGTCGATTCTTTAGAAACTTTGATCGATGTTTTTTGCTCGTTTTCAGTGTGTTCGAAAACTTAATTTTCAAGAAACTTGCTTCTAGCTCTAAAAACTGAAAATGGAAAAATTTACAAAAATCCCAGTATCTAATTCAGACTTTCTGCTAAAGATTAAGACATAAATCTTCAAAATCGGTCAAGTGTACGATTTATCATGACCTGCCAAAAGTGCATAGTTTATTTTGGCACCTGCACCTACAACGGCTGTGGACACCAAATATGCATGTAGTCAGTGTTAATAATGAGCCACCTTAACTCATAGTGTATCTGTGTGAAATTTATTTTTCTTTAGCAGTAAAGCAAACCAACAATGCCAGATAATGTTACAATAGGATCGGCTACTTTTTATTGACACCTACAACATACAAAGAGATTTGTGACTGCAGACAAAGGAAATTCCATGCCCAGTTGATCAGGTCATAAACGAAAACAAAGCAAGCCGCAAAAGTTGCCGTGAAACCCAGGTAGCTAACTCGCTCCTTGTGCATTCCAGAAATGGGTTTTAAGAGCAAATATAAGCACATATCGAAAGAAGAAGGAAACATCTAAAGTTCTGCCTCGGGAATCTTATTTGTTTGGTTCAGAAGCTGATTCATGGGTGATTCAATTATCGTATTTTTTGGGTGTAATTAAAACACTCACTGCTCAACTTCTGAACCAAATAAGTAAAATGCCCGAGCCAGAAGTTTAGATATATCCTTCCTCTTTCGATATGTGCTCACGTTTGCTCCTTAAGACCATTTCTGGAATGCACAATGAGCGAGTTAGCTACCTGGGTTTCACGGCAACTATTGCGGCCTGCTTTGTTTTTGTTTATGACTGGACCGAGCGGGCATAGAATTCCTTTGTCTGCAATCACAAATCGCTTTGTAACACTATCTGTCCTCGTTCAGTAAACCACCAGCACTAGTAGCGTTGTTCATCTAATAAACAAACAAATAAACAACACTATTATCCCTTTTGTAAATGCAGAACAAATTTAACTATACAACACTGGAAACCTTTCTTTGAAAATGTATTTAATTTTGGCATTGCTGTAGAACAATAGAAGTTCTGTGTTTGGAGCAATCACTTATTCAGCCTTTGTTGTGCCTTAAATCAGCAACCACTTGGCCAGATTGACTCAAATAAAAGAAGGTCTCAAACTCTAAGTTGAAGCCAGATCTATTCAAATGAGTAAAAGCCGGGACAATTAATGATAGGGCTCCTCTACAGCAGCCATACAAACCGGACAAAATTTTTTGGGATACCCTGTACATGCAAAGATTATATTTCTCAAAAATATGATCAGATCAGTTAGAAACATACCTTTTTTGCATTTGACTGTCACGACACACGTCAGACCAATGATACTGAATATCAAGGCCAAGGATTTCAACATCCTGCAAGAGAATTTATGAGATTAGTGTGATACTTTGTTTGTTTTTATTATTCTTTATTTCAAGCATATTTATACAGGGTTACAATGCAGAAGGGTTTCTGATTTATAAATGGCCTTTTTGAGAAGAACTACAATTCTACTGTTGAGAAAAGCTACAAATTAGATGGAGCTACACTACAATGTCTGCAAATTTTCAAAACTAACAAGATTGCGTTCGCACGATGCCGGTAGATTTTGAAAACGGTTGATTTTGAAAACGGAACTCTAACCGGCACATTTTGAAAACGGTATTTTCCCGGTAAAGTGTGAACGCTGGCTCAAATTTTTGCTACCGTCACATTTTCATCGTTTTCAAAATGTGCCGGCATCGTGTGAACGCAGTCTAAATAGGATGCATCTAAATACAAAGAAAAAACGACGGTCTTCAGCACTAATCTTGCATGTACTTTTTCACAAGCAACCCTTCATAAGAAACTAAACTCTAAGATCAATAAAAAATCAAGAAACTTCAATGCTGGTAAAAATAATTTAAAAATCATTTATGTTAATAGCAAATCTGCAGGATGCTCTTACATTTGCTTTTTGTATTTTATTAGTCGGAAGGTATTTGAGGTATCAGTAAAATCTTATTTGCAGAAGAAAATTGCAGAAAAAATTGACTGGACTGAACTGCAGCATTTTGAGTTAAAAGCGGAGTAGCCATTCATGCAATGCTACATATAGACAGACAGGTCGTTATAAAAGAATACGTAGAAACCATTTACTCTAAATTCTGAACACTGATTACTCGCTCCTTTTTCAGTTGGTAGGAAAATATCTATGGTGAAGGTGGTAGGTGGTCAAGGATTTAAACCAGACAATTAATCTGAAGAACTCATTTGAAAAGTAAGAAGGCATCGTTTCTTGATTAAATTTCAAAATCAATTTTGGAAGGAAAATAAATGACATACGCTGTTGACAAGTACGGTTGACGGTTGACATATNCCATTCATGCAATGCTAAATATAGACAGACAGGTCGTTATAAAAGAATACGTAGAAACCATTTACTCTAAATTCTGAACACTGATTACTCGCTCCTTTTTCAGTTGGTAGGAAAATATCTATGGTGAAGGTGGTAGGTGGTCAAGGATTTAAACCAGACAATTAATCTGAAGAACTCATTTGAAAAGTAAGAAGGCATCGTTTCTTGATTAAATTTCAAAATCAATTTTGGAAGGAAAATAAATGACATACGCTGTTGACAAGTACTGTTGACATATGTTTTTTACAAGAAACTGGGAATTTGACCCAGTACTTGAGTACTCAACGTTTCTAAAGGGTTTCTAAGATTTTTCCTCCATTTATTGATGTTTATGTTTACATCATGTCCTCCATGACAATTTCGGAACGAAGATTTATGGAATCTTGCTACTATCTGGACAGTACTCAAGTTCCTCCCATGTAAATTTGATAAAGGAAACAAGTGGAAATAAACTGAAGATATACTTTAGATTTCCTCGACTAAAAAAGTTTCTTCAAAAATTTTTTTCCCAGTAATGAAAATTGAGGCTTTTACAGAGAGCTCATAAAATGCTTTATGTAGCTACTAAATCACGCAGCTCAGAAATTGACCTGAACAGAGATAAGATATGTATAATAGAATTTCGAAAATTCGATTAAACCTTGCTCTTATCCTGTCGAATGCATGACTGGGTGAACTTTAGTTAATCATATGAGTAAGTACTCACTGATTCCTCGCGTCGATCCGCCGAGGTAAATTCGGGATGAAAACTATTTCATTTAGACACAGAATTCAGTTCCAAACACTTACCTTTATCCGTTCTGCAATATATTTCAATTTTTATTGTATTTCATTTCTTTATCGTCGAAAACCAAATAAAAATCTGCTAATTTTAAGTCTCCATCCGTAATTGGTAGCAATGATGCGAGAGAGTGCAGGTCAACGCGGGCTGCACGCTTGACTGGTTTTTCATGAAACGGAATAATACTGCCACTGGCAGAAGTCTCAAGGTTCTCTTTGATTACTACAGGAAGTTCGAGTTAACCCCGTTTTACGCCTGTCGCTACAACTATTATCGATATTAATGATAACAAAGCGTGTCCACCTTATTTATTAGGGTTATTCATTAATTTTCAAGCCTGTCAGTTCCTATTATTTTTGATAACCCAAGGAATATAATAGAGGGAAGATGGTCTCTGAACTCAACACATGCTGGGAATTAACTGTTCGACTGGATTAATAGATCATCATAAATGAATACTGCGCGATCACAGCCTCGTTTCTGTTTTAAATTAATCAACAACTGTATCAAGAATAGAACATGAGCTTAGCACTATTTGTAACGGTAGCTGATGTATGGTTGCTTAGAGTTTGGGAAGACTTATCTCAACTTACCATTGGCTAATCACATTTCTTGTTGGTAATACTGGCGTCCGCTTGATATATAAATGTCACAAAGTGGTCCTGATTTCTGATTTGTTCCAAACAAGTGGGGTCTAATTTTGTTCTGGTCCGGTCTCATTGTGTCCTGCCACTCTCGGGTTGATCACTATGTATTAATTTTAATTTCACTTTGGTTTTGTAATTAGATTATTTATTTTCGTTTGTGGATTTTAACTTGTACATTTTAAATTGTAAATTTTTGTCAGGGCCCCCTGAAAAGCGACCTTTGTCGACGGGGTTACCGTGTATAAATCATATAAAATGAAGGAAAAATGAATTGATACAAAATGAGTTCGACGGGGACAGTAGATTTGTACCGAGAATCTCTTACTGTACATTGACTGATTGTCCCATTGTTTTCGTTTGATCGATTGTTGGATTTGAAAACATATCATATTACTCTCTTTCTGCGTTCCTTTTAACTAACAGCAGATAGGAAGCTCGCACGCGAAGAAAACAAAACTGCAAATGTTTTAATTTAATACGGTTTGTTNAGCACTATTTGTAACGGTAGCTGATGTATGGTTGCTTAGAGTTTGGGAAGACTTATCTCAACTTACCATTGGCTAATCATATTTCTTGTTGGTAATACTGGCGTCCGCTTGATATATAAATGTCACAAAGTGGTCCTGATTTCTGATTTGTTCCAAACAAGTGGGGTCTGATTTGTTCTGGTCCGGTCTCATTGTGTCCTGCCACTCTCGGGTTGATCACTATGTATTAATTTTAATTTCACTTTGGTTTTGTAATTAGATTATTTATTTTCGTTTGTGGATTTTAACTTGTACATTTTAAATTGTAGATTTTTGTCAGGGCCCCCTGAAAAGCGACCTTTGTCGACGGGGTCACCGTTTATAAATAATATAAAATGAAGGAAAAATGAATTGATACAAAATGAGTTCGACGGGGACAGTAGATTTGTACTGAGAATCTCTTGCTGTACATTGACTGATTGTCCCATTGCTTTCGTTTGATCGATTGTTGGATTTGAAAACATATCAAGTTACTCTTTTTCTGTGTTCCTTTTAACAAACAGCAGATAGGAAGCTCGCATGCGAAGAAAACAAAACTGCAAATATTTCATTTAATATGGTTTCTTACTTTCAATTTTTATGATCATAAGTAAATGTAGATACACTATACCTCTTCATCTATGCTATGACAAACGTTCTTACATTTTCTTACATCAAATTAATTTAAACTTTGAGACTTTCATGATTAACAAAAGACATTTGCGATATTCAATGAAGAACCTGGAAGGAGGGGTTAATTCTTGCAAGTGGTGGACATTTGGGGGACAAAATAGAGACACTTTTGACATAACATAAAATAAATCGTTCACATTTTCTAGAAGGGAACGAAATAGGGGGGGGGGTGTGGAGAATCAAGAAATTAGAAAGGGGCTTCAAAATCCAAGGCAAGAATATGAATTCCTTGACCTTGAGCTAATATGGAGCATTTCATAGGAGGAACTAATCACACTCGCTTGGTTCCAGACAGTCACTAAAGCTGAATTCACAAGTGAAACATGTTTCTTAACGCTGCCACAGTTCGAGCTCATGTTTCGTGACGCACCAGCTTTACTTGGCCTTACTTGGCCTTATGCAATCTTTCTAAGGCAGTGGAATAAAAATCGTTCCAATGTGAATTCAGCTTCAAGCTTATGTATTGCTTGCACCATCCCAGATTCTTATCATATTTCGGAGATAGTTTTGAGGTTATTTCGAAGTCTTCATCAGTAGTTTCTATACAGTTTCTAGAAGTCTCAATGCAGCTTCCTCGGCTCTCAGAATCTCACTTGTTGTGCGTGTTTTGGATCCATTTCCATTGGGCAGTAAGGACACTTCAACCTAGTGGCAAAGAAAGACCTGCATAGATCATTAAACATGAAAGATAACATAACATATGTATGTACAGAACAGCAAAATATGTGTTACTGAAATTGGTTTCTCTACATATATTTGAATGAAAAACTAGTACCACAAGAAATATTGGCGCATAGATGCACAAACTTTAAACAAACATGGCTGCCTACAGTCAACTTAAAGTGGCGAATCAATTATGTTACTGCTATCGTAATGAAAGGTTTTCCTGTTTCAAAGATGTTTCGATGGGCAATGTTTCTAAAAAGTTCACATGAAAGCCAGTACATAAAGAATCGTTAACAGGGGAAAACTCGAGCAAAAAATACGAGTTTTGACATTTATCATCATTTATTTAAGATTTTAAGTTTCAAAGAACTCCAGTTATCCAAAGTTGGTCTATTTGCCTGCTCCGTCTCCACAGGTCACCAGTGAAATTTTCAAAATTTTTGCTAAAGCCAGCAAATAAGGCGCCTTTTACAAAGAATGGACGCCACGGGTTTGAAAGTAAAAAACGTCAGAATTTCTTACCATTTCCCTAGCATTAACGTTTGAAGACTTTGTATCAAAGCTAAGAATTTTAGAACGAACATTTGCATTATGCGAGGAGGACATAAAGCATTGACTTACTTGTTTCCTGTGACCAGTTTATTTAGAGCATCTTTTGAGATTGCATGACCACAAACAAGTCGCATTGGTGGATTCGTACGGCCACATTGTTGACGTAAAATTGGACAAGCAAAGATTGAGTGGAATCTATATTCATTGCCAAGGTCAATTTCAACCTGAAAGGAAAGTGCAAATAACTATTATGATCTTTCAAATGACTTCGACCAAATGCAGTCCAATAGATTCATTTGAAGGAAAAATTAAGAAAAGGAAATTTAAATTATGGGAAACCTCTGAAGGAAACCAGCACCCGGGGAAGGGAGGTACTTCATTGTTAAGTTGTACTGGACGTGCCGCTCATATGGATGGGTTTTTTCATCCGAAATTCTCCACATACGGGTCTGTTTTTAACCACAATTCTGGTAGATGGGTAGTTCTTGGAGAATTTTCTTATCAATGGGCCCTACAATGATAATCCAAACCAAAAAACCGAAATTTTCCTTTGTTTCAAATCGACAAATTCATACACATGGGTCAAAAATTTCCTGATACTCATGCAAATGGCCTCGAAATGTTTGAATATCCGTCATACGAATGGGTCCTTTTCTCAAAGTCCAGATTCAGGTCGAATCATGTTGACAATGAAGTACCCCCCCCCTCCCCCGGGACCAGCATCAGGATAGCGTTCCAAAGAGTTCCCTGTCATACTTTTTAGCCATTCTCTCGCCAACAACGAACGATCATTAATAACGAAACAAAACTTCGATAACGAATATTAAGTTAAACCTGTCCATTTGTTGTCTTGTGATTTCTTTCCACTTTCACCATATTTGTCCCTTGAGACACTCTCTGCTCGTATGCATTTTGCTTTACTTTTCGTTTGACGTGTATTCAAAGCTTTGCAATATGAAGGTAACCTTCACCAATATAACGAACAACTATTTTATGTTCACATACCGGTAATTCTTCCTTTGAGCTCCAAACTCCTGTACATTGTCGTTGCTTCATAACTTGCTTGATTTGTAGTAAAGTGGGCAATGCAACACATCCTGTTGTAACACTGAAGAGAAATTTTTTATGTTACTGATGAGCCATTCTAGCAATTATTTATAGATGGGAACAATCAAAGAAAACAAGAATGCCAAAAGAGTCAGTTGAAAAGAATCTCAACAGACTTTTTAACTATTCTACAGGAGAATTTTAACCAAACAATATTTTTTTGTAAAATTTTCAAATGTGCACAAAATGTTATAACGCCACTCAATTGACCCTTTCATCAAAATGTACCAAAATATCGCTTGATCCCAACCCTCGTAGAATAGCTAGAAAATATATTGTAAACAATTAAACAAACAAGAAACTCAACAGCGGATATGACTGCAAGACTTGCTTTGTAATACAAATGAAGTAAATACCAGATTGACAATTAACATTAGAATCATTTAAGAGAAAACTAGAAACACATAACTATTAACATTAGAATCATTCAAGAGAAAGCTAGAAACACAGAACTTTCACATAAAATTTTAGATGGCTGTGCACAGATGTTTGCGTGTCCACAGAAGCGAAGCTAAGACAAAAAGGTGTAGTTTGAGCATCCGTCAGTCTATTGATAGCGATAGCTATGACTATGTAAAAAGTCTAACTTAAACTGAGAAGTATTTCCTGTTTTCCATACCCAACTTCTAGTGGACTGCTTATTGACAATCCAAGCAGAGAACATGCATCTTTTGCTAAAATGTCATTTATTTCCAGCCAATTTACAGGATCTAGCAAGTCAGAATATGGTGAATTCTCTAAACCAACTCTCATGAATGCAAAGCAACCCATCAATCTTTGAATTTCTGTGAAAAAGGAAAAATTTATTTAGAAACTGAAACACTACTGCTTGATGAAAAAATGTAATATTGATACATACATGAGTGTTCCTAGTTAAAAGAACCTATTTTGACCCAGCATTGAAAATTTCTTAAAATTGACCTTTTTAAGGGTTCCTTATAGAGAAATGCAGTACAAGTAAATGAACAAAATGACACTTTTGCTTTCCTACATTCTATGAATGAAAAATATCTTTTGAATAAAATGTTGAAGTATTTTACTCTTTGAGTTTTTGTTGACCTGGGAGTTTCCTTTCATATAATGTAAAGAATTTCTTACAAAATATGTTCAAACGTGAGATGCTATTAATTATCATAAGAATTCATTGCTTTTTGTGGCTATGTGGTCATCTTCAAACTTGTTACAGAGGGAATGAAAAGTAAAAATCACCTTTCATATTTTCTCTAAATCTTGAAAAATTCTTTGAATATTCTAAAGCTTCTTTGCATCTTCCTTCTTTGATGAGATCAATAAATTTCAGTCTGTGGAGTTTGAATTCAAGGGGGCTACTTTTCTCAATCAGTTCTTCTCTTTTTGATTGAACCCACCTTTAGCAGGAAATAAATAAAAAAAACATGATACTATAATACAAGTGATAATTGATAAACATTAATTATTTTCAAAGAGAGGTCCAACCCATTGCAAATAAACTTAGAATTCTATTTGCCTTTCACAAAATTCACATAGAACTTACCTTAGAGCTGGCTCCAGGTTGTGACTTTTGCATTCATCCAATATTCTATTCAGCTCAAAGAATGGCTCTTTTTGTTTTTCATTCAGAGTTAAATTTGCTTCCTATGAAACAGAACAATTACCATGAAGATATGATACGTACTGTACTAGATTGAATTATTTATGAGGTATTATTGGTGAATTATTTTAGGGCTACTGTAGATCTACTAGTGCAGATGATACATTAGTGGTGACATGCAAGATCTCTGACTTGTATGAAGCAGTACTGCCAAACTTAGCAGTAAAATGGCTATACCTCAGCTATACTACGGCTACCGTAGCAGCATCTTTCAACCCATTTAAACCCTGACCTGACATCTGATACGAGACAGAATCTAGAAGTATAGTATCCATTAATCTTTAATTGTTTCATAATGTGTCTGTGTACAGTTTAATGTTTCATGTTTTTATATATTGGCCCTGGGGTAGTCATTGTATTTCACTCTCCATGGTATGGTATCGTACCTGTAGTGTTGTATAGTAATTTAGATAGGTATACAGTAGTAGAATGTAAGATTATTGTAAAATTTTATGTTTGAATGAAAAAACAAAATTTTAAGAGTCCAACAACAGTGCATGATTCTGTGTACTGCTTAATGAAAGTACTGCGAATTGGAGCAAACTACTGTAGTATATTTTGGTAAAAATTAGTGTTACGGTCAGGTTGTCCTACTATCAGAGATCTGGGAAACATTGTAGATGATGGCCTGATAAACTATGGCCCAAGGTTAAAATTTCTACACACTTAAATTACAGTTGTTCTTTCCTTGGGTTCCAATGTAATCAAACACACCAACCAACCAATCAATCAACATCAGAGACCTAGGAACCGTGGGGCACTGGGGGCATGTGCCCCCCAAGATTTTGCAATAAACAGAGAAATGCCCATTTTATTTTCAGGAAGTGCCCCTTTAACTTAATGAAAAAAATGCCCTTGAAGTGTGGTGCCTCCCCCCCCCCAAGTTTGAGATGCTTCCTACGTCCCTGATCAACATAAATATACATACTGTATGTACTGTATTCATATTAAAAAGATAAAGTACCTGAATGAGCATATTAGCAACATCAACATGTCCCTGTCTCAAAAGATGTTCACTAATTGCTTCATTTAACAAAACAGCTTCATTTCCAGAGAAAATTCCTTCTTGTGTTGTGCCACTAAAATCTGAGACAAAGTTCTATGGTAGAAAATGAGAGCTAGGCTTCAGTAAAATTGTAGAAAAAACATAAAGTAATGTGGTATCATAAGATCATAAAAAATCCTCTTGTTGCGTGCAGTGCAATTGTACAATGATAAACAAGTAAATAAAGTAAAATATAAGCACTTTGATGCAAATTGAAATAAGCACAACGTTTCAAGCATAGCCTGTCATAGGGCTTGATAACGGGCTATGCTCGAAACGTCGTGCTTATTTCAATTCGCATCAAAGTGCTTATATTTTACTTAATTTACTTGTTTATCATAAGATCATAGTTAGGAATGTTAAACCCTATCTTTATTTGATCCATGTTTGATCTTGATGAGAATCAACATATAGTTAAACTGGTCTTGTTCCACATCTATTTTTATCCATCCAATGAGATGGCATTTTAAAAGTGAAGTTCAATCAGTGAATGACCTATATTCTATTTTAAATTTGTGTGTCTTATCAGTGTTGAGTCCCTTTAATTTCCTGAAAGTCTTATTTTCAGAGAAATTTCAAATGACTTGAGATGCATCTGATAAAAATGAATACTGTATATTGACCTTATCAGTTGTCCATAAGATATTAAATACTGCCATATACATCAGTTTGTAAAATTGGTTTTGACCCAGTTTAGAGCACATCACATTCACAGTCCTGCTAAAACAATCTGCCTGTATTTATCTTGTATTTGGGAATCAAAATGATGTAAGTTTTTGTTGCAATACAAAGTTTTCCTCCCAAAAAGTTGTATGCACAGACAGTTTTTGAATTTTGTGAATTGGTGTATTGTAGAAACGATGTTAGAGTCTCTAGCCCAGGTCCTATGGTATATAAGTTGAGATATTGCCACTTACATATCCGAGGAATAAGTTATTTCAAAAAAAGAATGTTGGTGTGCCTGAAAAAGCTTGTTTGAATTTGTGCTACACTCTTTGCATTAGCCCAGCTTAGTATAAATAATCTATCAAAAACAAAAGTTGATTTACCCTGTCAACTGCTTTTCCAACTTTAGACACACAACTATGCAGTTCTTTATGTTCTATTGCAACTTTTTGTGTTCCATCTTTGACTTTTTTGCCACAAGCAGCTACAATATGTGCTTGAAGGGGGCTCAGCAATGTTTCTGGTGGTGCTTTTGAATGAAATTGAAAATGAGCAAAGTATAATTCTCCCCAAATAAACAACAAATCTTTTTTATACATACATGTATTACTTCTTATAAGAAATGTAACTCCTATAGATTGCCAAAAATTAAGAAACTCCACATCTACAATATATATGCTATTGTTATTGTAAGCACCCTAGACTCGATAAGCTATGCTTCTCTAGGGGCGTATGAAAACGTTGGTAGTTAGTTTTAACATCAATTTGTTTTCATAAATCATTATCATATGCTGGGAAAAATATAACATTTATTAAAGAAACTAATGATTTTATTACAGGAAATCCTGATGAGAATTGTGCTGCTAA
>REGL01000106.1:356647-366765 GCA_004194395.1 Aurelia aurita complex sp. Pacific | reverse complement strand
CCCTAATGGTGCACCTGTGTTCTGTATGAGCTCGTGCTATGTCACATGCTCGAGCCTCGTTTTCGTCAGGCAATTTGAAACCATCACGATGCGTTGCTATGGCTCCTTTAACAATTATCATAGGACCAAAAGGGCGACATTTTGAAATTTGGCCGCTCAGACCTCTAGGCATTAAAACTGATATTATGGCAAATTGAAATCACAATTAGTCACAAGATTCACAGAAAATGGAGAGGAAGAGTAGATGATCATACTCATGGTAAGTTTTATTCAAAAATGTCGTTTTAAATTGTGAAAACCTGCTCTCCTTACAAAAGCGCTCCAAAAGGGCGATGCCCCTCTACTTTAAATACTTACCTGATTATCTTGACCACTTGTCTCGCTGGAACCTGATAATGAAACCAACTCACTCTCATCGCTAGAAGAAGTAGAACCTTCATCATCATCTTCCTTTTCGATCTTCCGTTTCTTTCCTAGCTTTTCTGGTGAGAATTTCTCGACAGCTTTGTGTTTGGACGCCATTTTGATCAAATGTGCATTTAAGCCTCAGCTTCATTTGGCTTCATATCGAGGCACTTCGTCGAAAAGTCCTGGTTCCCGTTCCGGAAAACGAGCTCTGCTCTTTGATTGGCTGTGAAAAACTCCATCGCATTTACTTCTAAGTAACCACACAGGCTCCCTAAATTCACATCGCTGGAGCCAACCAAATATATATACTTTTTATTGGGACACCAGGCAGAAGCCGAGGGGTGTATTATTCTTCCGAAAGAGCGTACGAGACTTTGTAAAGCAATAGGATTTTCAGAACTTGTTTACGGATTTTTCTTGAAAACAAAAGGATTTTTGCAAAAGTCGTACGAGATTTTAGAGACTGATATACGCCCCTCGGTAGAAGCTTCCTCTTTCACAAATTCTTGTTTGAATTCGTGACAGCAATTGATTGTCAATTAAAGAGGTCAGATAGGCCAAATACACCAGAAACTGCACTAACTTGAATCCTTCAACTTCATTTGTTTGATCAACAGTTAAATATATTAATCAGATTTATACAATTTACTTGATATGTTATTCCTTCTGAGATCTAAATATAATCTTTTGAAGGCAGAATCATACAATTAAATAATCAAATAACTGGTCCATGACATGATACATTAGTGGTAAAAAACTTGCTCACAATAACAGAAATGTCTTTGAAAACTGTTTGTCATGTCTTCGACAGAAAAGGAGTTCGGTTCTGACGAGAATAGGAGGTAAATCCCTAAAAGACATTGCACGATTGGTTAATGCATCTTTCGTTTGCTTTAATGGTTTAAAAGGAACCTCTGGTACCTTTCAAGCCAATAAATCAAGTGACAGATGCATCAACCAATCGTGCAATGTTTGTTAAAGATTTGGTTCATATGCTGTCTTCTGCAAAAAAGCAGTTCTATTCGGACGTGGTGAAACTTTGTGATTATTGATACTTTGTCTAGAGTCAGCAGAACATGACCGTCTTATGGCCATAGTTGAAATGGGGGTATTGAAGAAAATGTCCCTGAAAGAAAATGTCCCTTTTATTTTTAAATGTAGCATGTAATGTCTTGTTTATTCACTCAAAATGGAAGGTTTTTAGATATGATCTCCGCCTGGAGGAAGGTTTATAACTCTCCTGCTCATATCTAAGCTAGCCCTTGGACTAAAATCTGCCACAAGTTAGATGTCCTATGAGATTTCCGATAAAGCAAGCTTTGTTGAAGCAAGCTTCACGCGGTGAAGCAAGCTTCAGACCAACGAGCCCCATGACAACTAATTTGAAACAGACTTAAAAGACTAATAAAACAAATTACGATTGCATGCTCCTGCAAATTATGCACCCATTACATACCACACCTGGGATACATCACATAAATTAATATTGTATTTCTCGCCTTAGCTTACGAACGCGTTATAGTGCACTCGTTTTTATAAGAATAATATTTATAAGAATATTCAGGCTCAGAATCATCCAATTTTTAAGAATGTTATAAGAATATTGCTCAGCCTCAGCTTGCATATTTGTGTCTCATCTTTCAGCAGTTGCCTGTTTTGCGGTGTTCATCGAGACTGGACAAAATTTATAGTATTCTTATAAAAAAGAGTGTATTTATATATGCAGTTTTAAGCTGCTGTTGCTCTGTTAGTTGGTATAAATGAGCTGATTGTATTTATGTATCCAACGTTAAATAAAGTATCAATAAAGACTTTGGTTTGTTTCTTGTCTTCTATCAAATAGGCAAAGAACGTTTTGTTACACCTCCGTATGGAACGGAAAGATCATCTAGTATCGAGTCTAGTATCTTCTGAAAAACAAAGTCTCAAGGTTACTGTAACCGTTCAGACGAAAAATGTTCGAAAGATAATCTCTCTCTTGGCCTCTTCTTCAACAAGCTTCAAGAATCAGTGGTTTCTCAAAGTTGCTACCGTTTGAATAAACAATATACGGAAAGTCTTGAAAAACACAATAAGCAGTGGACCTTTTTGCTAAGGTCTGTTTTAAAAGTCTTCAGCAATGGGGGAGTTCTGGCGGCAAATAAAAGAGGCCTCTCACTTGAAAAAGTAAAGATTTGCACACAAGATTAGGTTCAGATAAATTGCCCGCAACTAATTCAATTTTAATTCAGCGAGTTAGATACTTTTCAAGTATAAAATGGAGGGCGTCTATTTTCTACGACTCATATTTAGGTATCATATCAAGACTTTTAAAAGAAAGAAAAGTATCGGAAAAGCTCTATTCAGCGACACAGCATTACATCATAGTTAACTATGATTACATAGAAGCAAAACCTTTAACTTATCTATGATTTAGTAATAATTTAATCAAAGAATTATTTCTTTGGTACATCATATCTTTTTCTTTTGTAGAAAATCCACGAGATTCTCGATCTTCGCTCCCAACGTTCTATTATAACCATCCCAGCCATATCTACCATTTGACTGGCTACACGAAATAGTCCTATGTTGTTATGGTAGCCTCTCTCTGGACAGCATAATAGACAGGACATTGTTTGACTTGTTCTGAAACAATGCGTATTTAATCATTTCCATGTTGATTCTCGATTCCATTCTAGGCCTGATTTCATTATGCAAACTCTTGTCTGCAACCTGCAAGCACATTGAGTGCCCAGGTCATTTATAGGTCGTAGATCATAGGTCAATGGTCATAGGTTGATGGTCACAGGTCACTGGTCACAGGACATCCTCCTCAGTGATGATAACGCTCACCTAGATGAGAATTTCCATTTTTAACCTTTGCCCCTTCAATTAAGCCATTCGAATAGTCATTTCCATTCTTCTCTTCATGTCCACTTTCCTTCGACTCGAAAAGAGTTTCGCGATAGTTAGACTGTGCTCCCTGAGAAGCGTATGTTGATCTCGCAGACAACGCTCGTTCCCTGCTCGTAACATATCGTCCGTATCTGCCACACGTAAACACTTTATACAGCAGCTTTTTGAATGCTCTGCGATAATCAGAGTTTCGATACGCGTAAATTAGAGGGTTCATTGTGCTATTAGTGTAATGTAGATACTTGACGGCTGGGATGAGGCTTGCCCAAGTGTCATTCCAGCAAGAACAAAACTCTGCCATCAAATTGAAAAGGAAAAATGGAAACCAGCATAACAAAAACAATACAATGACAATACCGATCATAGCAGCTAAACGAACCTCTCGTTTGAAAGTCTGGTGAAAATTGTCTCTTGTTTTTACTGCATGAAATATCGATATGTACGAACAGATGATAACAATGGTTGGTATGATGAATATTATTATTGTTAAAGTAAGGATGAGAACTTTGTTATCTGTGACAAAGTATAGGGCGTACGAGAACAGAAATGCGAGAATTACTGATATCACCCAAACTGATGCAATGCCGCCATGAATAATGGTTCGGCTACGCGACACGTTTCGATGTTTCGCTGGAAATTTTACGGCAAATGTTCTTTCGACACTTATGAACGTGAGGTTGAGGATTGATGCTGCACCGCAGAGGATGTCGAATGCTGCGTACACTTTTCCTGCAGTTTCCGAGTATTGAATGGTCCCTGCAAAAAATAAATAAAATTCTAATGAATAGATTTTGTACAATACAAATTTGCAAAATAACGATAGGCACTTTATTGGAAAGAATATCATTGTTTTTCTACGAAATTCACTTTATTAAAGTCTTCAACAATCATCCTCAATGAATCAAAATCAGTGACAGGTTTGAAAAAGGATTGCTTTGAAAACTTGAAATGAAGAAACAATCCTTGCATCTTCATCACAAAACAACCAAAGCAAACTGTAAATGTACAAGTTGCCATAGTCGTCCGAAATCTCTCTGAATCTCTAAATTCATCCGAAATTCTGCGGAAGACACCCGAATATGTTTCAGCCAAATTCATCAGTCTGAAATTTTTTCTGAGTTTAATGTATTTGTAAAAGGAAGTTACACGCAAAGTTGCCAGACTTAATACACCGTGTCCATAGATAGTTGTCAATGAATATTAAACAATGGCACATCGATTAATTAAATAATTCAAACCAAAAAACAGCAGTGCTATAAAATAATATCTTAATGCTTGCTAAGTCATCCCAAAAAACATCCTTTATATATATTGCGGTTCCTTTTAGCTCGCCATTACTTGGCCAATCCTCTTCAAAATGCGAAGAATAAAAAAGCAATAATAAATGAAAACTGCTTATCATCTCTTTAGGAGTTTATGTTTATTTGCGAGTGATGAGCTTATCTCAAGAAATGATGCATGCATGCTGGCGAAGCTGATCAAATCGTATGATTTATGAATAATGCAAAATATCTAACTCGCTGATGCAAAAGGAAGGAACTGATTAACCTAATGATAAGTTTTACGAAGAATAAACTGCAGATGTTTTCAATAGAATCTTGGTGACCTGNATATATTGCGGTTCCTTTTAGCTCGCCATTACTTGGCCAATCCTCTTCAAAATGCGAAGAATAAAAAAGCAATAATAAATGAAAACTGCTTATCATCTCTTTAGGAGTTTATGTTTATTTGCGAGCGATGAGCTTATCTCAAGAAATGATGCATGCATGCTGGCGAAGCTGATCAAATCGTATGATTTATGAATAATGCAAAATATCTAACTCGCTGATGCAAAAGGAAGGAACTGATTAACCTAATGATAAGTTTTACGAAGAATAAACTGCAGATGTTTTCAATAGAATCTTGGTGACCTGATTAAAGCATTGACCATGATTAAACGTACATGTTGAGGCGTTTCAATGCATTGCTGGCGTGTAACGCCCTGCAGTATCTGGGGCAAAGCCATGTCGCCCTTGCTGGGCCAATGGTCAACGCATAGATCCAGACAATATGTAGAAATAAACTGGAGAACTTTCAATAGAACCTTACTGACCTGATTAATGCTTAGGCTATGATTAAACGTACAAACTCCGCCATCTACTTCCTAAGAAATGTAATTTAGCACTCTGCCATGCATTTGTACCTGGTAACCCAGAAGCCGGGTTTGTGCCGGGTTGCCTATTCCCAGGCTGAAATGAAACACGCTCCTCGTTGTTTTGAAGATCTGAAAAGGCTGCAAATCGATCCCCTGTTTTTGACGACTTGTTGAAGATTTCAAGCATGCCCTTTTTCTCATAATCCTTCATTTGGGAAATTTACTGCATCGGAAGAAATTGCGAAAACTAGTCATAACGTAGGCTAGTCTTTTAGCGACAAAACAACGTTCGAAGCAATTCAATCAGCCACTTACTTTTTTTTCTATAACAGATTGCGTTGGGTCACTTTTTGTGGGTCACCAGCATACGTTCAAATCTTTAAAAAGGTTGGTGTAAAATTTAATAGCCTATTTCTTTGAACTGAATGACTTCAAAGAATCTTCAGCTGTGTTGCTACAATTCTACCGTTAGACTTTTCTGAAAACTTCAATATTTTCAGATTTAGAGTGTTTTTCTTCTTTCCAAGAATTCAAGAAAAAGTTTCACGAAAACTTAAAACCATCGTAGTTTCTAAACTGTTTGACACAAAATGAAATAATTTCCAAGAAAACCATAGCTTATGAATGTCTACAACATGGTATCAAGCAAAAGTCCATCACTCTTATGGTTTATGATTTAGAAATTTGATGACATCACATCCTCAAATGATTTCTGAAAAGTCTAACGGTAGAATTATAGGTAAGTAGCTAAAGTTTCTTGAAACCCATTCAACGAGAAGAAATAGGTCATAGAATTTTACACCCACCTTTTTATGCCGATTTAAAGATTTGGAACCTATGCTTGGGTCACCCGGTGTAAGAAATAACCATAGAAGGCATACCTGTTCTCAAGCAGAGCCAGAATGACATGGAGAATGTTCCTACCAAAATATCTGACACGGCAAGATTGATAACAAAGTAGTTAGTGATTGTTCGTAATTTTCTGTCAACCGTGGAGAAGGCAAGATATACCAAACTATTTCCCAATATGATAACAATCATGAGACAAAGGAGGAAAAATATCTCCACTGGTCCAGCTTTGGCATAAACGCGAGGTGGTTTCGTCGTTAGATTTGCAACGGATATATTTCCAGTTAAGTTTGTTATGTTTGTGCTATAAATCATTGTGGTGTTTGTTGTTGAAAGCGCCATTCTATAGAACATGGTGGCGTTTGTTGTTGAAAGTGCCATTCTTAACCACTATTGCAATTCTGTTGAGGAAGAATAACGAATTTAGATTGAGACAGCTAAACAGAACAGTATAAAATGCTGACAGAATTTAAGACTTAGAATAAAATAACAGCAAATAAGGGCGCTTCTAATATTACTACGATTATACAGTATGGAGGGCCCTTTCAAAATATGCATTTCTCAAGGGCTACTTTTCTCAAACATGTGAAATATTAATCATCAAAAAGACTATATATCAATGTATCTATAGGGAAAGAAAACCACTCAGTTACTGCTAAAAAGTCAAATTCATTTCTCGGAGAAAACTAGTTTAAAATGACAAGACACAGGGTGTCCCAAAGCAGTGTGCCCCGTTTACACGGCTGCTGTGAAGGAGCCATAATTCAATTGCCCTGTTTTATCATCATCATCATCATCATCATCAGCATCATCATCATCACTCATTTATTTATTTTTGTGGGCGAAAGAAATAATTACAGCTAATCTAAGCCTGCGAGACAACGTTGCGTTCTATGTAAACAAGGACAGGTTTTTGTAAAGCATGAGTTGGTTTTGATTGACACCGCAATTCAAAGCGATTAGCGATCACAGACAAAGGGAGTTCTCTCAACCAGTAATTCAAAACAAGCAAAGCCGCAAAAGTGCCTCTGAAACCCAGATAGCTAGTTCGCTCGTTGTACATTCCAGAAATTGTTTTTAAGAGCAAACATGAGCATAGATTGAGAGAAAAAGGATACATCTACACATCTGCCACGGGCATTTAATTTATTTGATTCAAAAGCCGATTGGGAGGCGATTCAATTCTCTTATTTTTTTGGGTGTAATTAAAACACGTACTGCTCAGCTTCTGAACCAAAGAAATAAGATGCCCGAGGTAGATGTTTAGATATATTCTTCTTCTTTCGATATATGCTCATGTTTGCTCTTGAAAACAATTTCTGGAATGCACAACGAGCGCACTAGCTACTTGGGTTTCAGAGAAACTTTTGCGGCTTTGTTTGTTTTGAATTTCTGGTTGAGAGAATTTTCTTTGTCTACAGTCACTAATCGCTTTGAATCCAGGTGTCAATAAAATCATCTCATGCCATTGTCTTTCTAAATCTGTCCTTGTTGTTCTTTGTATATTGTAATAAAGGATTGTTTGCTGATGACATCTCTGAATCGTCAGCTCCAACAACATGAAAGAACAACATAAATGTATTGAATGTCTTTAAAAATAAATGGCAAAAAGCCCAAAAATGATTAAGAATTTAGTAGTTCTGTGAAATTATAGTATTCCAGATTCTAAAGATTGTATCTTCAGACAATGTTCACAGGGGGAGACGTCTGAAAACTACCAAAAGATAAACGTGAATTTCTACCCAGCTGTGTTTTAAATAAGCCAATCACAAACAACCTGAGGTAGACTTACATTGTGTTTCGAACATCTATATTATATTTCGAGCACCAATCAGAGCTGCATAAAATCAGCGTGAACCAATAAGCAGCGAGAGATAACTGAAGAGTCCAAGTGACGAAACAAACTCTTTCTGTCTGCGCTGCCAAAACAATAACATTGCACTACTGATAATACGAAACCAGCCGTTGTCATGTGCTTCACATGCTCAAATCCATTTTAAAATTTACCTGACTAAAATCGGCAACTCTGTTTTGAAATCATGAACGACTGTCTCAAGGAAGCCCAATCAAGTAATGTTGAAGCTTCTTTCGTTTTCCTTGAAGACACTAAACAAATCTTCTTTGTAATTTTGGTACTCACAACTTAGAACATTACTGATGACAACCGAGGTAAAGTAATAGAAACCAGTGACCCATCTTTCAAAGCTCAAAACGTTTCTTTTCCTTGCAGGCATTTTGGTGCATTTTCATTTCATAAGTTTGTGACGTTGATTAACTTTCTTTTCAATTCATCTTTAATCTTCGACACACCTTCATTTGTAATTGTTGATAATCTCAAAATGTTGACTGGAAGTCTCCAACAATATCTAATTTCCTTATCTTAAATGCATAGAGATCAAGAAGAATTATTAAACACACGAATATTGTCCTTCAAATGAATTTATAGATGAACAGATACGGATATTAAATGTTTGATTAACTTTACGGGATGATGCTGTATGTTTTTACAGCGAAATATTGTGATGTGATAATCAAGGAATGTTAAAGATCAAGGTTCTTGTAATTCTATATCTTATTTGATGAAATAAAACTATTTACTAATCACTGGATGGGATTTTTGAAGGCCCAACCTTGATTTCTGCATTTCTGAAATGCGATAAAACACGTTTCGGACAAAGATTAGCCTAAAGAGCAGACCGCACTAAAGTCTTAAGAACATTTGCAAAATCCTTCGTTAAAATCAACTTCGCAGTTACTTAAATATGTATACATTATGCAGAGCTGTGACAGTTTAGTGTTCTTTATAATTTGAGCGTTTTTTTGTATTTAAGTTGCTTAATGAAATGCAACTGTATTGGAAGCCTATGTTTTTATTTGGTTAAATCAAATAACGAGATTTGCACCATAACATTCAAGCAAAAGCTACTTTCCTTAATGATTTCATCTCAACGGATTATAAAGCCAGTACAACTAAAGCATGTGATTAAAACAAAAGATTTACATCCATAATTAGAGGACAATAGCACGGCTGTAGGGAATTCGAAATGGACGCAAATATACCTCACGATACATGGGTAGTATTGCCTTAATCATTTTTTGGTTCTTGGTAGATAAAATTCTACAAGCATACGCCTGCGTCATCTCAGTGTATCATGCCAAACTTTCCTCCTTGCATTCCGAAATTCCTGCTGACAGTGCTCTGAAGGGTTTAGGAGAAGCCATGATCGGGGTGATCAATAGTTAGAGTATTTACGGCACATGAAAGTCAAGATAAATGGTTGCTTCAGAATCTACAATCCTGGACAAAATTGTTGAGAAAAATTGACGAGGTCATGGCGCACAAACGCATCGTGACAGCACTTAGAAACGATGCCCCGTTACCGCCCCCCTCCCCCCATTCAATGTTGGGTAATTTTTGGAGAAGGGCAGCAAACGTCTTCTCATCATAACCAACATTGAACAGGGGGAAGGGGGGGGCGCAGTTTTTCTCAACATATTATGTCCAGGATTGTAGTTGACTTACACATTTTTTAAGGATAAAGAACTGCTGTTTTCCATGCAACCGCTTGCTTTGACTTTCTCATACCATAAATCAGCAACCACTTGTCAGATTGACTTAGAAAAAGTCTCGAACTTTATGTTGAAGCCTGCCTGACCTATCTCCACAGCAGCTGCATAAACGAGGCATAATTTTGGGACATACTGCAATGATTTTGTCTTGTCATTGTATAATATTTTACTTCTAGAAATGAACTTGGTTTTTAGCGGTAATCGAGTAGTTTTTCTATCCCTATACATTGATATATAATCTTGGTAATATCAAAAGCATAGA
>REGL01000106.1:323259-335108 GCA_004194395.1 Aurelia aurita complex sp. Pacific | reverse complement strand
ACATGTTTTGACAACCTGCTCTAGAAACATTGCCTCATTTTGATACCCTGTGCTAAAAAAATTGGTGAAAACGATACCCTTAAAAACGGCACATCCCCGTCGGACAAATATACTAAGTACCCCCCCCCCCCCGGGAGCAGTTCCCAAGGGCGAGGCAGCATGCATCAGGCGCGAACGTGTGACCTCCTACGGAGAAGGCGCGACAAGGCGATGAACAATACGCCTAGGCCACCGAAAATGGTGTCAAAACTGGGACAGGAGAAGAGCCAAGTCAAAAAGACCCTGGAGATTTCTTATGAAATTACTTTTGTCACCCAGGCTTCTTTGCGGGCACGCTGCAATTCCAAACTGTCTGAAAATCACATTTGGCCTAATTGGCAGCCATGGATCCACACTGCAGTAGCTGGACTGATAGAAAAGTTTTACTTTGGTTGAACTATTCCATCAGTTTAGTGTGTTCAGCTACACCTACAACACTGTGGATCTATAGTTTCTGTTCAGGCCAAATTTCATTTTGAGACAATATGAAATTGTAGTATGCTTGCAACGGACCCAGAAAAGTCAAAACAACCTTCAAAAACACAAGACACTTGATCAACATGTGAAGAAAATCCGTTCATAAGATACCTTCACAGTGGGACTCCCAGGGAGCAGTCACTTTTGACTCTGCGGAGATGATTGTTTGGCTTAGTTTATTCACGCTAAACCGCTCTTTGCAGCCCCCTGGAGCGCCATTTTGAAATGATAAATGCTTAATGACATAATCAAAATTTGTAAGGGGAAAATAATGCTCCCATTAGCAAAACAGTAGTTACTAAATTTAAGTAACAAGGAAATGGCGAATAATGAATTCAATTGACCAAGTAATCGTGTGTAATGGGGCTGCATTGTCAACAATAATTGGGAATTTCAACATTCCTTGGTATGTTGGTTTGTATGTCCGGCCTAAATAATGCATGATCAAGGCTCATGAGCTGTTCTCTTTTCACGGCAAAGAAATTTCTGCAAGGACAATAAATTGACTCTCTGGAGAGAATTTGAGATTAGTAGTGGTTGTTGAAAACTGCTAGCTACGTCAGTCGCAGGTTTGGGCCTGATTCCGTACTGCACATTTTTTGAGCCCTTTGAGTGATATTTTATGATGGTGATATTCATTGAATTGTAATATTTTTGAGCCTTTTTGAGAACTCTTTTTGTTCAAAATGTCGGGTTTTACTCGACAAACATATCTGACTGCAGTATTGGTAGAAATTATTATGTCAAAATTCACGCGCGCAAACTAAGAAACAAATTATGAAACTTCTGTACTGAAAAGCAGGAATCTTGATACCCAGGTTTTGATATGAAATTAACAAATTTTAAAACTGATCCAAGTTTCTTATGTCACACCTGAATGTGCATTTTTTATCTGTTTTGAAACGAATACGCTTGTCTCGTAGGTCTTAGAATAAAAAGAGGCGAGGCCTACGAAATACACAAAACTGTAATTATATTTAAAGCCGAGAGCGCAAACACGAGAGGAGGACGGCATACAGACAGGTAAGCAAAATGATACAAGGTGCTTTTATTAACGGGCCTAAATGATATTGCAAATATCTTACAAAGCATATTTGCCCTTGCACTGCCCTTTCCCACGGTTTAAACGACCATGAATGGCTGTAACCGCCAGGTTGTTTACTTTACTCGCTGTTTACTAGTTGCTTCAAGTATCAAATATGACATTGCATTATATAAAACGGATACTGTGCCTTGACTTTTTTTTTTTTTTTTTTTTTTTTTATAAACTGGGGGGGGGGCGACGGATTGAGTGTTTCAAAACACCCAGGACAAATAGGGTTAACTTTGTTTGAATAATGGCGGCATTCAATCCTTGTCGTGACGTAAGAAGAACGAAGGAAAAGCAACAATATCAAGCTGTTCTCACCTCGGTTCTCGCAAGTCCATGGAAGAGAAACAACGCAGCGAGTAATAATACAATTTTGATCATAATATGGGCCACATCATCTGTGGATTATTGCCCGTGATAAAAGCAATATCCATGAAATTAACGAAAGAAAAGAAAAAAGGTAGAAACACAGCCTGTCGCGGGTAAGGTAAACAACAGCATTTTAAAAATAAATCAAATCACATCACTCTTATTCCCTGATGCCGCCATATAAATTTGCGTGACAGCTTTAAATTTTAAGCGGGTAATGAATTTTTAACAAACTGACGTCATATAGAGCATGACCACTATCCCCGTATTTCGTGATGGATTTTACATTTGACCTTCATTGCAAATGCACGTTGTTTATTTTGTAGAATGGTTAATCAAAACAAGATAGACATCTTAAATGTTTAATCCGTTTTTCCTAATGCTTTCCATGTATGCGTCAAGGAGCTCATTGGGTAACCTCGTCCACGAAATGTTGACAAAAACCTTTTGGTCATCACAAAATCTCTGAGAATCCAATTGCTGTCATACGACTCAATTTTACGAGGAAATTCACACCTCATGACCTCAGGCTTCCTCTGCCACGCTCCTCCGCAGCGTCCTACTAATTTGACTTCTTTGTCTGTCCTTGTGTCATAAATTTGTTTGTTAAACTGACTTCAAAACGCTTATTTTCACAATTGATTTTATAGCGGCTTCTATCTGTAGTCACTTTGCGAAAGAGTGTTTAATCTGCCAACTAACAAATGATTCCATTGGGCTTTCCAACAACGATGCTACCGTTCAGCTGCCTGCTGCCTGGCAAAAGTACAGATGTGCAGCCAGCAGTCTAACGCAACGGCAGTTCCTGTTATATCAGACTTGCCCAAAAGCTCTTCAGTCCGTCGTACCGTTCCCTTTTCGATAGTTCCTGGATCCGCCATTCTAACATTCCAGAAAAGGGCGCGAGAGCTGCAGTAATAGCTCTCGAGCTCTCATGGCGGAATGTTGGAATGGCGGATCCAAGGGAATGGTCTGAATTCCATCTGCTTGCTCAGCGACAAGTTGGTCATTGACGCGGAACACACACATAATCCCTACAAAGCATCACACTTATCCACCATTTATCCCAAAGATTCCCGCTTTTCTCCGTGGAGAGAAGCATACAGCAAAAGCAGTTCCCAGGGGCGAGGCGGCGTGCATCAGGCGTGAAGGTGTGACCTCCTACGGAGAAGGCGCGACAAGAGTGACGAACAATACGCCTAGGCCACCGAAAATGGTTTCAAAACTGGGACAGGAGAAGCGCCAAGTCAAAAAGGCTTCTTTGCGGGCACGCAGCAATTCCAGACTGTCTGAAAATCATACTTGGCCTAATTGGCAGCCATTGATCCACACTGCAGTAGTTGGACTGATAAAAAAGTTTTACTTTGGTTGAACTTTTCCATCAGATCAGTGTTCTTGGCTACACCTACAACACTGTGGATCTATAGTTTCTGTTTAGGCCAAATTTCATTTTGAGACAATCAAATTGTATTATGCTTGCAAACGACCCAGAGAAGCCAAAACAACCTTTAAAACACAAGACACTTGATCATACATGTGAAGAAAATCCGTTCATGAGATACCTTCACAGTGGGACTCGCAGGGAGCAGTCACTTTTGACTCTCCGGAGATGATTGTTTGGCTTAGTTTATTCACGCTAAACCGCTCTTTGCAGCCCCCTGGAGCGCCATTTTGAAATGATCAATGCTTAATGACATAATCAAAATTTGTAAGGGGAAAATAATGCGCCCATTAGCAAAACAGTAGTTACTAAATTTAAGTAAAAAGGAAATGGCGAATAATGAATTCAATTCACCAAGTAATCGTATGTAATCGGGCTGCATTGTCAACAATAATTGGGAATTTCAACATTCCTTGGTATGTTTGTATGTATGTCCGGCCTAAATAATGCATGATCAAGGCCCATGAGATTTTCACAGCAAAGAATTTTCTGGAAGGAGGTGGACAATAAATTGACTCTCTGGAGAGAATTTGAGATTAGTAGTGGTTGTTGAAGACTGTCGCAGCTTTGGGCCTGATTCTGTAGTAAACGTTTTTTTATGTAAGAAATAACAGTTTTAAGAAACTGCACTAGTATGATGGGTGGAGAAAAATTTAAGACACTCTAGTTTTAGTACAAAACTAATTTCAAGGCATCATGACGAAGATGTCATTAGATTATTAAATTAGATATGTAGCTTTTTGCCTGTAATTATTATAATTTTATAGATATTGTAATTAGATTTATTTTCGTTTATGATTAGATATATTTCAGTTTGATGGCAAAATATTACATACATGCATAGCCCGTTGAGTGATACGAGCGGATACGAGTATCATATGGTGATATTCGTCGAATTGTAATGTTTTCGAGCCCTTGAGAACTCTTTTTGTGCAAAATGTCGGGTTTTACTTCGACAAACATATTTCATATCTGACTGCAGTAGTGGTAAAAAAGTATTATGTCACAATTCACGCGCGCAAACTAAGAAACAAATTATGAAACTTTCTGTACTGAAAAGCAGAAATTTTGATACCCAGGTTTTGATATGAAATTAACAAATTCTAAAACTGATCTAAGTTTCTTATGTCACACCTGAATGTGCATTTTATCTGTTTTGAAACGAATACGCTTGTCTCGTAGGTCTTAGAATAAAAAGAGGTGAGGCCTACGAAATACACAAAACTGGAATTCTACTTCTTAAAGCCGAGAGCGCAAACACGAGAGAAGGACGGCATACAGTCAGGTAAGCAAAATGATAAAGGTGCTTTTATTAACGGGCCTAAATGATATTGCAAATATCTTACAAAGCATATTTGCCCTTCACTGCCCTTTCCCACGGTTTGAACGACCATGAATGGCTGTACCGCCAGGTTGTTTACTTTATTTGCTGTTTACTAGTTGCTTCAAGTATCAAATATGACATTGCATTATATAAAACGGATACTGTGCCTTGACAAATAGCAATACATAAACATCCACGTGCATTTTTCCTGCCCCCAAAAAAGTGCCATAAAAGGGAACAAAACTGTGTTCAAATTTGTGACCTTCACGCCAGAAGGAATTAGTCTAACTGTGGCCTTCGACCTTTAATAACTGATCGCGTTTCGCAATGAATATGCAAAAGATATAACACCTTTCAATGTTTTCAACAGATTAAATATTTAGAAATATGAAAAACAAACCTCATCAGGACATACTCTGCTCATGAATAAACATTTCCCTCTCCAAATTCGTGCAATTTTTCTGTACCATGATCATAGAGGTTGCAGATGCCACGTGAAAACATCTTCTAAATAATTCACCAACCAATAATTGAGTGGGTCTGGGTAAGCAGACTGTTCTCTCTTGATGTGCAAACTCAGTAAATTTAGAATGAGAGCCGGTACGATTCAACAGCACATAAAACGGCCTATTATTTCATCCTGAAACCAGACGACAGGTAAATGAATGAAATTTGATTTAATAAATTCCCGGTTCGTCTGGATGTCTATCCACTGCGTTGTTATGAGACGCGATGATACTTGTTTTCCACGAATTGTTTACTTGCTCAAAAAGATCTACTGCGGTTGTTTTGCATGGATCAAACCTCGGCCCAGTTTGATCTCTATTCTCTTTATTGATCCAGGGGGTATTCTATCCACAATTTCCGCTTTCCATCCACTTGTTTATTTGCGTAAACATGACAATCGCTTGCGGAAATTTGTTTATCTGTACGACAAATCAACAGGTCTAAAATAGCTGCAGAGATCCATATCATTGGTTGGGGAAACTAACCCTCCAAATGAAATATACAAATCAACTCGGAGAATCCATGCATTTTTTGTAAGAAACTAAGAATTTTGGTCAAAACTAAAATTTTATTCAAATTATCAGATTTCAAGAACTAAGATTTTCTTACAATTTCCAGAACAATCTTCATGTTCACCTATACCTATACCTATACCTATACCTATACCTATACCTATACCTATACCTATACCTATACCTATACCTCGTGAAGTGAAAACAAAGGGCATCAACTTTGGCTTTTGGGGTGTTATCAATGTTGGCTGAGTTTATAAGGATTTAAAGGGTCTGTTTCATCCAGCATTCCTTTCTTCTGTTGATGTTCCTTTGTTGTCCGCCATTTTCATGGGCCATGAAAATGGCGGCAACAAAGGCCAACCAAGAGATGGCACGTGCAAGGCATGCTGGATGAAAAAGACCCTTTAACTGTAGAGCATGAAAGAAATGTGTCAGCAAAAACTAAGATCGTGTTCAAAGTGTTATAATAGTTTCGCAATCATCGCTCGCGGTCTTGGAGAGAATCAACGGAGATAAAAGCCCCGCGCGGAAGGAGTCTTGGTATTCTATTATCATTTCGAGACGTTCGTTGATATTGTTTAGCCAGAGGAACAATACCGTGCGTACGACTTTTCTTTGTCCTATCTATAGATTGCCTCTACTTAGCTCCGTTCATTCACTTGCTCAATCAAAGTTATGGAACGCTTTTGGTGGTTAATTTACAGACGTGTGACAAAGACTAGTATAAAAGCATATCTGTCACACCTGAACTTGTGACAAACCAACAGCTACTTTATCACGAAACAATAATATGAAATTTGGAAGTGCAAAACCATCTGACAGCTGACAGTCACTGCTGCTTGCAAAGAATCTAGCCGACGTGGAAATTTGGCGGGAAAATTATGCCAGAATGTGGCGCTGCCGGTTTGCAGTTTCCAGCCTTTTCAGAACGGTTTTACGGTTTTTGGTCCCATGATAGCCCATGATCACTTGAAACAAAGTACCCGAAGAAGAGATGCATCAACCAATCGTGCAATGTTTTTAAAGATTTGTTTCCTATGCTAATGAACACATATAACGTAGTGCCTGAAATTCCTTTCAGGCCATTCAATCAAAGGAAAGATGCATGTACCAATCATGCCATGTTTTTCAAAGATTTGTTTCTAATGCTATATTTTCCCACACAAAATTACAACTTTTTAGTTTTTTGCAGCCTGTGTCCTAATCCAAAAATACTACCACATTTATGGACAGTGCTATAGTGAGAAATGTTTTGTCCAGAAGTGCCATTTGTCACTTGTCACAGGCTACTTTTTGTTAATTTAATAAGATTTTTTCTTGCAAGCTATTATAACGAGATTACGAATGAATTCAAAATCCCATAAAGTTCATCCCCCCGGTAAGATGCTAATTGGAAGCTTGCTTTTCAAATTCTCGCTTCTCTAAACAATACATCTTACATTTACGTTTTGTTTTTGGCTTTTTCAGCTGGTCCCTCGAGAAAATTTTTTTGTTTCCTATTGAATGACATCATTTGGCGTGGGAACGTTCAATAAACGACCAGAAGATGAGAATTCTTTTCAATTCAAAAATTGTTTATTCAAAATTGAAAAAGAAAAAACTGCCGAAGAAAACGTTTTCCTTCTTTCATGAAATCCAGATGTGCGAAGAAAGTTCGGCATATTTGATTTGCATAGAAATATTCCCTTTATACCTGCAATATTCCCTAGCTATATTTTCCAATTTCACAAGGTCAAAAGGCAGCACTGGAAGGCAACTGTTGGCACTATTTTTTAAAGCAAAACATTCAAAGTAAAAATATTTTGTTGAAAACATTTACTGCTTGTCAGGCTTGGTCAGCAGCAAAGAACATCTTTGAGCAATGTTTTGAAACTACGACCTGGCCAAGCGGGCAGTTGTTAGCCTTCTTCAAGACTGTAAAATTTTCTAGATGTGCACACAATGCCCACAATGTTCGCTAATGGCCGAAGGTGATGAAATAAATTAAATATGATTTCAAAAAGTACAAATGAGAGAAAAGACGTGGTGCGATTTGAAGTAACTTTAAACTTTATTTATTCCTGTAAGTACACAACAAGAAATGAATAAAGACCTGACTAACTCTGTTTAGCAGCTCCCTTCATCAATTTTAACATTATATAAGAACCCCCGTGATTTGTCGACAGGGTGCTGGCAGAAGGCGCTGCGTTAACCCGTTATTTTGGAATGACTATGTTTTTCTTCATAATTATCTGTCGAGGAATTATAAATATTGTCTTGAATGTTTAGGAAGATTAAAATTTTTATACCTTGGTGGGACTTCTGCAAAACAACTTCTGAGATTGGTCAAGTGCTAAAGGGGTTAAATATGGGCCTAAGTTGAATTGTCTGCACATAAGCATGTGATGTGCCTGTTATGTCAACCCCTTCCGAATGCACAAATGTTTCGAAATATTTTGAAGAGGTTAGATATGGGCCTAAGCTAAATTGTGTGCACACAAGCATGTGCCCGTTACGTCACCTCTTTGCTTGCGTGCAGGCGGTTTCGTAGATCACATAAACTTTTCTATTTGGTCTAGGTGAAATACTAGAAATTAGTAAGAAGATGGAAGCAAAGAAACAATACTTTAAATCAGCACACTAAGGCCTTTCGAACTTATGTTCTCTACAGAGTGTGACTCACTCTGAAGAGATCACTCTGAAGAAAAGACAAGTTCACACTCTGAAGAGTAAGATTCTCTTATAACATCTCTTATTCTCTTATAACAGAGTAACAACACTCTGAACATAAGTTCGAAAGGCCTTTAGTGTGCTGATTGAACGTCTTGTTTTTTTGCCTCCATCTTCTTACAAATTTTCAACTCTTCTAAATATTTTCATCAACCCTACATCAATGAAAATCGTCAGTATGAGATGCGAAGGCAACCAAAATTTCAATCAAACTTTTTCACACACCGGTAAAAGCCTTTCCAGACAACAATGAGGATTGCCAGTTTTGTAGATTCTTTGAAAATGTATTGTTATTTTTGAAGAATGTTGAGCATGTACAGAATGCTTCAAGCAGCTACGTATTTTTTGGAATAATAAATGTTTTATAGAAGGAAAAAATGCAAAAAAATTCTATAATGCTTCATTCACACTAATTACGCCAAAAAGCTTATGTCACCCAGGTTCCTTTGCGGGCTGACGCTGCAATTCCAGACTGCCTGAAAATTATATTTGGCCTACGATGAAATATAGATTTTAGCAGTCGTTTAAAAACTGAAATGGAATCTTTCTATCAGCTTAACTACTGCAGTGTGGATCAATATTTCCAATATTCCCCAAATTTTATTTCAGACAGTCTGAAATTGCAGCATGTTTGGAAAGGATCCCTAGGTAACAATGGTTCTTCAAGAAAGTAGATAAGGTTTTATTTCAGGGGATCCCATTCGCAGCTTCAGTGCTTTGTTGCAATATGATTAAAACCAGATAGCCCTAAAGAGAGTTAGAGTTGCTACCTCTTAAACCAATTACAAGATCAGCTTTGTCTTCGAAAATAATTTGGTCCTTGATCTACTTGGCAAGAAAAGAAAATTAAAGAAGATCGGCCGTGTAAACAGGAGTACTTTTTATCAGGACACCCGGTGGCATATAGCTATGTAACTATTACATTTCTTTAAAATGGAAAATCATGCAGTTAATGAATAAAAACAGCATCTCACGGGGAAGAAAATATTTTGCGCATCCAGAAGGTATGTGTCAAAGTTAATTTTAAGTATGTTACGAAAAAAGTAATGTTTTAAACAATGATCAGCATTTAACATAAGATGAGTCGAGACTTTCATCACATAAAAACATTTCTATCATCGAGCAAGCATGAATTCTAACAAAAATTTCCTACAATTCAACCAAAATACTACCATAGAAGCAGCTAAATTAACGAATTTCCACGAATAAAATAACGCTTGCTAAGCAATGAAGACACGAACACTTTCATTGAGAAATGAAATTCAACTAAGACCCTAGCTGAAAGTTAAAGGCAATGTGTCCATGTAAGTAGAATGCCTCGAGGGGGGATGTGTCGCAAACATGTCATATTTTCCTTTGTATTCACGTGACTCATGTGATCAGCTTTTATGCGAATACGAGGTTGTGTATTGGATGACTTCCCACGCAGTCTAAAGTCCGAAGTCTTTCATGTGATCAGTTTGAAGCAGACTCAGTCTAGACCAATCAAATCATCCAAAAGCTGCATGCATGTCAGCATTCTGTCAGCAGTTTCAATGAGTGTGCATGCAACTGATATTGATGTGGGCACACTGCCTTAAAAAATGAGCTATGAAATCAGACTGATTTTATCAATTACTTCATCGCTAGAATCAACAATATAAGTCACTTTCATTTTGGAAAACCCCAGTAGATCTTCGTTTCTATAATTCACGAGACTTTCACTTCCAAATGAAAGAACCTATTGTTACAAACATAACATTCTACACAATGTCACAACATAAAATATTATCACTTTAACTAACACAATGCTCATACGAGGTTAAATAAATTTACAATTAAAGAAAATTCATTGTAATATTATCAATTCTAGTAAGAAGTACACAAGTCTATTCCTTCGATAGAGAGAACAAGTTTGGCTCACGTGTGAATGCTCGTTTTTGTGAAATGCTTGTGCACAACCCGACTTGCCCAAGTCTCTTCCGCGTCAAATACCAAAATAATGATATCTGCGAAGGAGAGCGGGAGTTCCTTTTTCTCCTTCCTTCGCAGAGGCTTCCCTTCTCTCCTACGCAGAAGTGACTCTTAGGTGGCAGTCTTTTTAGGTATAAACACAGGTGAGACCTGTGCAAGTCCAGTGCACAACACACAATGAACGCAATATTTTATGTTCTTTTGCTGCAAAATTCAAAATCCAGACTATCGTTACTTTGTTTCAAAAATAAATTTTAATACCAAAGATATTTCCGCGTCAAATCACTATTATTGTGTAAATCGTTATCATATTGTACAATCGAATATTTTGCTCTGAATGTACTGTATGTACTTGACCATAATTCTCCCGCAAACAATTTTGATTTTTTGTTATTTTCAGCTTCCTGACACATGACGATGTCACTCTTGTCAAACAACACAAATGTAAGTACAGATTTCTCGAAACACAACATTTGTAAGAATTCCTAACAGGGGGATAACATAACACACAAACCAATCTTGCATATGTCTCCAATTAAAACAGTGATTATCGGCATCCTTTCATTATTACCAAACTTAATTCAGTTCAAGACTGTTCCTTCCCGTTACAAAGATTATAAAATTTGAATCCTTACAGCATTAAATAGCCTCAATCATATCTACATTTATTTAACTACAATAAATTCTATTAACAATTTGAAATTGAATATATAACGAGAGATGTGCTATAAGTGCAAAGTTAAATTAAGAAATGCAGTCCGTAGACAAACTCAACCGAGGAGTAGTTCACTTACTTGGTAAGGAAGGGTTCAACTTCTTGCCCAAAAACACACTAAAACGAAAGAAACAAAGATTAATGTCATCATCTCATCGTCATCATCATCATCATCAGCATGGGACTCAAATCTTTCAAATCTCTTAAAAAGGTGGGTGTAAAATTCTATTCAATTTTTCTTCGAATTGAATGGCTTGAAAGGAGCTTATGGTACTTTGGTGTAAATCTGCCATAGAAATTTTTTGATATCTTAGTTTTTTTCAAAAGGGCGGCAATTTAATCATTTTTGAAAATATTCATGGAAAATTTTGAAAAAGTTTAAACCATCGTGAATCTTGAACCAACAGAGGAAACATGATATAACTTTCAAGAAAGCCATAGTTTATGAAGGTCTACAATATGGCGGCAAGCAAAAATATGTAGCTTTTCTGGTTTAGGATTTATGAATTTGATGACGTCATAGCCTTAAATTTAATAAGTGCCGCCATTTTGAAACTAACCAGGATATCAAAAGATTTTCACGGCAGATTTACAGCAAAGTACGCTAAGTTCCTTTCAAGCCATTTAATTCAAAGGAAACTGTGATAGGATTTTACACCGACTTTTGAAGATTTGGGTCCTATGCTATCATCATCATCATCATCATCATT
>REGL01000106.1:286988-301753 GCA_004194395.1 Aurelia aurita complex sp. Pacific | reverse complement strand
GTTCTTGCTTGATCATTTTTATTTTCATTAATATATTCCTCTTCATAGATTACATCAAGATTTTCCAAGACATCTTTCATACTTGTATCCACCCCCAACAGTCACCATCTTAACAAATATTGCAAATGCTTTGGCATCAGTGCCAAAATTTTATGTTCAGGTAAGGTTACTTCGAAAGGACTAAAATGTACTCTCGAGTACCAAATAAACGGGGGGGGAGGGGTGAGAATAATCAGGGGGGTTGGAAATGGTTCAATATAATAATAGTCGGGGGGTTGGAAAAGTTGAGAATAGTCGTTTTTCGTTTTCTTAGTTAAACACGTTTTTTGTATTAGTCATGTTACTAATACATTTCTCGCGTGCGGGTCAGACAAACAAAGGAGAATGAAGTTAATAAATACAGTAAGTACATTTGCTTAGCAGGAATTATTGAGAAATCATGTTCACTATTATGTCTATTTTTCAAGAATTAATAAAAGTTAGAATAAACGTGGCAGGGGAGGAAAATAGTTCAAAAATTAATAAGCTGGGGGGACGATTATTCGGTACTCGAGAGTATTGCTTTTTTGGCTAATCAAACAATCATTATTAAGTATTCAAATAATTTGCTCAAAATTTAACCAGTTGTCAACTCCAAGAAAGTCGTAAGGTAAGGTTGATAAAGAGAATGGCCAAGAATGCTCCACCACTGACGAGAATACTTGTGAGATGGCTTAAAGCTGAAGCAAATAAATTTTTGTGCAGGTTTTGAATAAACTTTGTACTGGAAGGAAGTCTCCCAAGAGTAAAAATTGTTTTGAGTAATGGATTTAGAGAAATGCAGTGAAAATATCCTAATGACTATCTGCTAAGTTCAAGGCATCTGCGGGATTCCGATTCACTACAGTGTTTCTTGCATGATCATTTCTCTAAAGTTGAAAGGACAAGTCTGGTGTTGGTATGATTGATGATAAAATACAAGATTATTTAGATCATACTGTTGTGAATGGTGTATCGTAATTTTTCCCACCATTTTTCATCTTTTTTCTGCTAAATCGCATATTCAAATAAGTGACCAGAGGAGAGACAAAATTGCAAGGATGTTTGGCCTAAATTCGCAGAAATTTTAACGAATTTACAGCTGTTGTGAACTTCAAAATGTGGAAAAAACTTCCAATTTCGCGGCAGCAGTTTGTACGTTTGTTGTTAGCATTAATCATACCAACCCCGGACTTGTCCTTTGAGGTAAAAGCCTTCACAACCAGAGGCATATTTCTTATTTATTCAGCCAAACCAAGGTAAGACTTCAAATCAACAAGATTTATTCCTTTCTTTCAGTTTAAAAGTTTCCTGATCTTGACTGTTTACTGACTGGCATCCTAACATGTTCCTTTTTCTCACAACAGGTCCTTCATTTGATGAACAAAATGAGTCTTCCTCCTCCATTCACAGGCCCAACGATAACACCTCCTCTGGTAAGGCAGGTTTTAAAGATCCTTTTGATCGTTATGAGAAAAAATATTTTGCAATTCTTCAGATTTATGATTTTCAATTTGTCTAAAAAATAAGATATTGTTTGAAAAATAATGTTTTTTAAATTTATGAGAAATTATCAAATGCGTATTTCCTTGTTCGGTCAATTTTACTTAAATTTGTCATTGTTTAAATCTAGTTTTGACTACAAGTTCTTGAACTCATTTATGACTTGGTCATATTGTCAGCGTAGAACGTATTTGTAAAGAAGCTGGTTGTAAAATCTTTGATTTTGTCTGATCTTATCTTTTCTTCATTCAAATATTCTATCATGACTATTTATTTTTCGAAATTAATAAATTTGACAAAACATCCGTTTATCGTGGGTTTTATTCCGATATTTTTCCGTTTGTTTTCATTATTTTCATGAAATGTTTACATTATTGGATGAGGTTATTTATATTTAGGTATGGATTGAAACATCAAATTGATGGCAAGTTTAAATTTATCTAATTAAATTCAAAGAATTTTTAATAATTTTGAAAATCTAGTTACATTTAAAAAACAGCATGGGGTTTGTTTTCTTTTACTATAAATAAGCGAAGTTATCTCATATTGCATACATGTTAAAGGTTTCCATAATTGTTTGGCATTTTCTCACACTGCAATTTGTAATCTTCGGAAAATATTTGTCCAAGCTGCAATAGACCTTGTCCCTATACTAAAACCAAATAACAGTGAAGCGTGTGGCGATGTATGATAAATAGCAAAAATAACTGATTATTCATCCAAAATGATACTTCTATCGCCATAGAAAAATGAAACTAAACGTATCGGGCCGTGCCCTTCGTCAGTAGTTATTTTTGCTATACTAAAACCAAGTCTGGATCGAGCGATATCTATAACATGCTTATTTGAAAAGTTCGACTGAGCGGCGTTAGAACTTCGATCACTTTTGTACACGTTTGAAACTTTGTCTGTTTCTGAATGATTTGTAAAAAATATCGATCACTCGCGACCATCCCGTAGAAAAGCTAAATGGAATATTTTGAATAAGATGAAGCTTCTAAGCTCAAATTATGTTGTTTGTTAGAAATGAAAATAAATAAGAAAAGCTAAAGGAGGCATATGTAAGACTATCAGCAAAATCAATGTTGATAATTTATTTTCATTTTGAAGAAGTTCTTTACTCACTCGATGTATCCAAGCAGACGTTAAAGGCAGTCTGTCATGCATTTGATTGGGTGATAATGACAATACAGAGAATACCGGATGAGCCAGAAAAAAGTTCCCACTTTCGACAGGCCAGAATAAATCACACACTAGGCCAATTTTAGTTGTTTTTGATTTAATCTTTTGTCAATATTCTATATTTTTCTGGGGTATTTTTTGTAGATTTTTCGGATGCCAATTTGTCGATATATTAACGATTTCTTGAAATTTCTTGGCCTGCAGACTGCCCAAAAAGATCGAAAAATAGTGATCAAATTTTCTACAGATTGAACTTGGCAGAACAAAGGGAGTGCTCTTCGAAATGACCAGGGACTTTGGAAATGGATTAGGTACAATCTGTCGCACGAGCGGTCGTTCAATGATTGGGCAAGTTGAATGTCATTTTTATTAATATAAAGCCTCTCAGTTGTTTTATCATTTCTTTGAATTTCAACTTGCACAATCATTGAACAACCGCTCGTGCGACAGATTGTACCGAATCCATTTCCAAAGTCCCTAGTCATTTTGAAGAGCACTCCCTTTGTTCTGCCAAGTTCAATCTGTAGGAAATTTGATCACTGTTTTTCGATCTTTTTGGGCAGTCTGCAGTCCAAAAATTTCTAGAAATCATTAATATATCGATAGATTGGTGTCCGAAAAATCTACAAAAAGTAACCCTTATCAGAAAAAATTTGAACAAAGCGTCAAATGTTGGATCATCCAAAAAGAAAAAGGAAAATCATGATGAGAATAAAGAAGAAGAGAATGATGAGATCCAATCAGGAATTGCACCAAAACTTGGGTATGTAATGGAAACATAAATTGTTTTCATAAAGTTCCTTTTAGATGTGGTTTGATAATGTCACGTTCCATTTTATACCCTGGCCATTACAGCTTAACTGTATATTAGTGCACTCTGTATTTTGCCATAGCTTTATTTTATTTGAATTTTTGTAATTTAGTTTTTGCTCATAACCAATGATATTTGCAGTCACACAGTTTTTTTGACATCCTTACAAATCTTCCAAAAGATTCTGCAGAAACGTACTTTAATAGTTCAAGTAAAAAAGCTTTGATATACTGACTGGATGTCCTAAAGACTGGATGCAAGTTTAAGAAATTCTGATGCCAAGAGTTTCAGACAAATTGTGTACCCAAAGATAATTTGTTACCCCTCCATGACTTTATTCAATTTATGCTGTATCATTGTTGGTAATTTGGTTGCGGAGAGCCATGAATCAGCAAATATGAAATTTGCTCTTGATGCCCAAATCCGGAGAGCTTCCAGTAATTAAAATCTAGCTATGACAGGGAAGGCAAAGCATCTCTGTCGTTGATGTAGATTAGAAAATGTGACTTTTCAGAATAGAGAAGAAATATTTAATCAAAACTTTTGAAGAAAACGTTACTTTCAATTTCAATTTCATGAATATTCTCAGCTAATATTACGAGATAAACAACATACCGGGTGCGCCAAAATAAACTATTCACATTTGGCAGGCCACAATAAATCGTACACTGGACCGATTTTCAAGATTTATGACTAAATCGTTAGCAGAAAGCCTGAATTAGATACTGGGATTTTTTTTGCAAATTTTTTCATTTTCAGTTTTTAGAGCTAGAAGCGAGTTTCTTAAATTTTTATTTTTTAGAAAAACACTGAAAACAATAAAAAAACATCAAGCAAGTTTTCCAAAGAATCGACATGAATGGACAAAGAGAGAACTTGTTCGTGGTGATTTGCGATTTAGAAATCGACCAATTGTAATCTGCTGTACGAGAGCTCATACTAAACCCCCAAACCCCCCTGAAAACGTTTTCTCTTTGTTCATTCATGTTGAATATTTTAAAATTTGATCGACGTTTTTTGATCGTTTTCAATATTTTTGAAAACGAACATTTTAAGAAATTCGCTTCAAGCTCTAAAAACTGAAAACAGAAAAATTTGCAAAAAGTCCTAGAATCTAATTCAGGCTTTCTGCTAACGATTAAGTCATAAATCTTCAAAATCGGCCCAGTGTGTGATTTATTACGGCCTACCAAACGTGCATAGTTTATTTTGGTGCACCCGGTATATGATGCTAAGTTTACGTAATGCATCTAAGTCAATAATGCTAAAGAGGACATATGGAAAGAACTCTGGTGGAGCTTTCGAGCTTAATGCCACCCAAGAACGTTGATATTTGCTACGTAAATATGAGAAATTATGAATGTTACTTTCTGTTCCCAAGTTCTTGCTTGATCATTTTTATTTTCATTAATATATTCCTCTTCATAGATTACATCAAGATTTTCCAAGACATCTTTCATACTTGTATCCACCCCCAACAGTCACCATCTTAACAAATATTGCAAATGCTTTGGCATCAGTGCCAAAATTTTATGTTCAGGTAAGTTTATTTCGAAAGGACTAAAATGTACTCTCGAGTACCAAATAAACGGGGGGGGAGGGGTGAGAATAATCAGGGGGGTTGGAAATGGTTCAATATAATAATAGTCGGGGGGTTGGAAAAATTGAGAATAGTCATTTTTCGTTTTCTTAGTTAAATATGTATCTTTTTTATATTAGTCATGTTACTAATTAGTCATGTTATTAGTCATGTTACTAATTAGTCATGTTATTAGTCATGTTACTAATTAGTCATGTTATTAGTCATGTTACTAATTAGTCATGTTATTAGTCATGTTACTAATACATTTCTCGCGTGCGGATCAGACAAACAAAGGAAAATAAAGTTAATAGATACAGTAAGTACATTTGTAAGAAATTATGTTCACTATCATGTCTATTTTTCAAGAATTGATAAAAGTTAGAATAAAAGTGGCGGGGGTTGGAAAATTTTTAAAAATTAATAAGCAGGGGGAGACGATTATTCGGTACTCGAGAGTATTGCTTTTTTGACTAATCAAACAATTATTATTAAGTATTCAAATAATTTGCTCAAAATTTAGCCAGTTGTCAACTCCAAGAAAGTCGTAAGATAAAATTGATGAAGAGAATGACCAAGAATGCTCCACCACTGACGAGAATACTTGCTTGTGAGGTGGCTTGAAACCGAGGCAAATTCTTTGTTGTCAAGGTTTTGAATAAACTTTGTACTGGAAGAAAGTCTCCCAAGAGTAAATTGTTTTCAGTAATGGATTCTGGAAGAAAGAGCAGTGCAGTGAAAATATCCTAATGTCTATCTGCCAAGTTCAAAGCATCTGCGGGATTCCGATTCACTACAGTGTTTCTTGCATGATAATTTCTCTTAAGTTGAAAGGACAAATCTGGTGTTGGTATGATTGATGATAAAATACAAGATTGTTTAGATCATACTGTTGTGAATTGTGTCTCGTAATTTTTCCCACCATTTTTCGTCTTTTCTCTGCGAAATCGCGTATTCTAATACGTGACCAGAGGATAGTGATGTCATAAAAACAAAGAATCTTTGTCTTTCTGCTCAACGAAAACGAGGGTGCCGTGTTGTTTTCTTGGCTCTTAATCGCTGCTTTCCTCCTTATCATGTTTTGATGAAAAATGGCGACAAAATTGCGATGAAGTTTGGCCTAAATTCGCAGAAAGTTTAACGAATTTACAGGTGTTAAGAGCTTCAAAATGTGGGAAAAACTTCATATTTCGTGGCAGCAGTTTGTAAGTTTGTTGTTAGCATTTTTTTTTTATTCAATATAAAATTTTACAAACAAACTACTTCAAAGCACTACGTACGAGCTACTTTACTACACTACAAGGACGATACCACGGAGTGCAAGAGACCATGACAACTCCGCGGTCATTAACATAGAGAACNCCGCAGTCATTAACATAGAGAACGTGTAACTAAACTAAAATTAAATGTACAGCTACGAAAAATACACATGACCAATTTCTACTGATGAATACTAAGGTTCGTTTCACATTGTATGTCGAGCTAACTTTGGGCAATCAGGTCAGTTTCACAAGAATGGGTGAACTGGAGATTCGATTATCAAATTAGAATGGATTGTGCCCCATGAGTCAAACATACAATGTGAAACAAACTTACAGCAAAAAAGAAAGAGAAGCAAAGGGACTTGGGGACTATGAATTGTAAACAAACGGAAATGCTGTGAATTTCCTTAGTTAAATCGACCAGTTTGGTGAATGAACTTTAGAGTCAACTCAAGTACATGTTTATTAACGTCGCTAGAAAGGTCTTTATCACCATACAATAAAAGTTGTATCAGAGCGCTGTTTGAAAGACTGTTGATTTGAACAAATGGTCGCAATACTACCGAAATTCCAGCGAGAAGATCTCGTCGATGGATGTCAAATGAAGGGCAAGACAGCAAAAAGTGCTCCGTATCTTCAATGCCGTCATTCGTAGGGCACATTGGGTTTATTGTGTCCTTAAAGTTGTGCTTAAATTTGTGAAAATTTAATTTACTGAGACCGACCCTTATTTGGGAAAGATACGATAAACTTATTGGGTCATGAATTCCAAAGACAGATTTTGTTGTTAGCATTAATCATACCAACCCCGGACTTGTCCTTTAAGGTAAAAGCCTTCACAACCAGAGGCATTTCTTATTTATTCAACCAAACCAAGTTAAGACTTCAAATCAACAAGATTTATTCCTTTCTTTTAGTTTAAAAGTTTCTTGATCTTGACTGTCTACTGACTAGCATCCTAACATGTTCCTTTTTCTCACAACAGGTTCTTCATTTGATGAACAAAATGAGCCTTCCTCCTCCTTTCACAGGCCCAACGATTACACCTCCTCTGGTAAGTCGGGTTTTAAAGATCCTTTTGATTGTTATGAGAAAAAATGTGTTGCAATTCGTCAGATTTACGAATTTTAATTTGCCTGAAAAATAAAGATTTGAAAAATCATGTTTTATAAATTTCTGTGCAATCATCAAATGCATATTCCCATGTTCGGTTTATTTTTTACTTAAATTTGTCATTTTTTAAAACTAGTTTTGACTACAAGTTCTTGAACTCATTTATGACTTGGTCATGTTGTCAGCGTAGAACATATTTGTAAAAATGCTGATCATAAAATGCTGAAGATAAGTTCTGTCTGAACTTATATTTTCTTCATTCAAATATTTTATCATGACTATTTATTTTTCGAAATTAATAAATTTGACAAAACATCTGTTTATCGTGCGCTTCATTCCCATATTTCCCCATTTGTTTTTCATCATTTTCATGAAATGTTTATATTATTGGATGAGGTTATTTATATTTAGGTATGGATTGAAGAATCAAATTGATGGCAGGTTTAAATTTATCTAGTTGAAAATTCAAAGAATTTTCAATAATTCTGAAAATCTAGTTACACTTAGAAAAACATCTTGGGGCTTGTTTTCTTTTGCTATAAATAAGCGAAGTTATCTCATATTACATACATCTTAATAGAAGTTTCCAGAATGTTTTTAGCATTTTCTCGTATTGCAATTTGTAAGCTTCGGAAAATATTTTTCCAAGCCGCAATAGAACTTGTCGCTATACTAAAACCAAGTCTGGATCGAGCGATATCTATTTATATGTTTATTTGAAAAGTTCGACTGAGCGGCGTTAGAACTTCTATCAGTTTTGTACACGTTTGAAACTTTGTCTGTTTCTGCAAAATATGTAAAGACATATCGATCGCTCCTGACCATTCTGTAGAAAAATTAAATGGAATATTTTGAATAAGATGAAGCTTCTAAACTTAAATTGTGTTGTTTGTTAGAAATGAAAATAAGAAAAGCTAAAGGAGTCATTTGTAGGACTTTCAGCAAAATCAATGTTGACAGTTTGTTTTTATATTGAAGAATCTTTGCTCACTCGATGTATCCAAGTAGACGTGAAAGGCAGTCTGTCATGCATTTGATTGGGTGATAATGACGATACAAAAAATGGGAAATTTGAATGGCTGCTAATCCTACTGACTTTCTACGACCGTAGAAAGTGAGAACGATCAGGCTTCCTGTGTTTCAAATACACAGATTCGCAAAGAAAACTGTTGTGTTGAGCTGTAACTTTGTTTCCGTCAATCAGATACGTGACAGACTGCCTTTAATTATTTTACAAGTTGATGCACTTCTTGTTCTTATTCGTTTTAATTCAAAACTCAATTCATTTCTTTGGTTTAGAACTTGATGCCCTTCTTGTTCTTATACCTTTTAATTCAAAACTCAATTCGTTTCTTTCACAGCCTGATGATACAATAACATTAATTGATGCAGCAGTAGACACCAATGATTTATATCTTAATGCTTCCAGTGAAGAATCGGAGCTTGAGAGTGATGAAGAAAGCAGGTATTTCTTTCACTAGTATCAGTTCAGATTTGTGCTCCTGCTTGTCCTAAAGTATTTTCATTGCAGGGTAAACGTCAGAAAACTATATCAATTTTTTTGAAAATTCTATTTTTCAAAAAACTATGCTGATGATATGAAAGCACCAGATCGTTTTCCCGCCCCGGTGATTAGCATAATTTTGAGAATTTATTTGTTTATTATAGTGAATTATTTTTTTTTGCAAGTGAAGAATTTCACGAAAATTGTTTTCCATGGGCTTTACCTGAAGAAACGCATGAGTGGTACAATTTTCTTAATATTTGGCAGTGTAGAGGACGTTTCGTTGCAGTGTCTGCTGTTTTATACTCTAAGAAAATTTAGAATTTGTTTCGAACAGGGTTGGATCGTGCATTTTTGCTATTATGAGCAAGTCGAAAGAAGTGATTTTTATCAACTTACTGGGTGCAGTAGAATCTCAAAGTTATGTTGAAGCCTCAGAAAGGCGAACGATTGAAACTTTTACAAAATGACTGTATGATTTTGCAGTACGATTTTGCATGTGGTGGATATTTCTTTGCCTGTATTACAAATTTAAAAGTGTTGCATCTTGTCTGTTGTCATTCGCAGGCATTTCCACCTGACATCTAATTTGAGACAGAGTGTGGTGTTCTTTGCTTGGGCTTTTTGTCGTGTTGTTTTCTTTTTGTTATTCATATGTATGTCTTAGTTTTGTATTTGTGTAAATGGCTGTTGTTAGGTGGTCATAAGTCTTTTGCACCCTGTGGTATCGTCTTTGTAGCGTCGTTAAGTGTTTTGTGAGTAGCGTAACTAACAGATTTTTTTTTGTAAATTTTTATTGGAATGCAAAATAATTGGAGCATTTGAGCAAAACTTTTAGTTTCCAAATCATTGTTCTTAACTTTTGCAATTCTTTTACCATCTATTTTTTATTGCTTTCGTTTCTTTACAGTCAAACCGGAAAACTCTTCGGAGATGCAAAAACGAACCAAATAGAACCAGTGCGAAGAAAGAGACGTCTTAGGGCTACAAATATCACCGTCGAAAAATCAAAGAAGCTAAAGCAGCAGGATCTAGATGATGCTTTCGAACAAACACAACAAGTTACGATGAAACGAATCGAATTCAAATTAGCTGCAAGTATCGCCGCGAATATCGCTTCGGCGTCGAATCCACCAGGACGAGGTGATTACGAGCAAGGACGAGACGTAGCTGAGAGAAATATGGATTATGAAATGACTCGGGTAGATAGCCGGGAAGCACAAGGATTTGGTGTCTTCGAACCTGGGAAGGAACGGGAAAATGTTTTGCAGGAGGAAGAGGAAATTCCTGGCGCTGGAGAAGAATTTATATCATTGCAGGAGATTGAACAGAACAGAATGTCAGAATCGGGTAAGTTTCTTGTTTCTTGCAAACCTTCTATTGACTTAATTGTGCTCTGACATTATCCGGGCAATGGTAAATGCATTTGTCTATAAATAAAACAAAGAAACCACTCAGACACAGCATTGTATCTTTGACTTTGAATTGTTCATGGCGCATGTACAACTTCGATTTGAATGGGATAGTTTTTGCTCCTTTCATATGCAAGCCCTCAACCTTTCACGAACCCTTGAAAGTTTTCATCGTGGAGCTAATGAAATCTGGATCTGCTAAAGCACGACCGTCTTCTTTTATTTGTGGCACTTGTTTTAACTCATTTGGGGGTTATTTACTGTGAATTTATTTGCTTGATTAACTTGTAATTGGGCTTAAACCTTTTAATTAATAGAAATAATCTTATATCACCAAAATTTAAAATGACCCCTGTGAACCAGTTATTCAATCAAATGGCTGTCATAACTAAAAGTGTCTAATTAGCTCATAATCTATAAGGAATCGCTCGACCTTCAGACCAATCAGTTTGCTCATTTTGCTTAAAATTGTGATATATATGGAGGTTTTAAATCATCTTTGTAATTATTGCTAGGTTTTATCAGAGTTGTTGTAGGTTTTTTTTTCTTTCTTTATTTTCCTTTACAGGACACATGTTGGTAACAGCATTTTTTGTTGAAATGTATATCCTGTATAAAGATTCGTTATATTATTATTATTATTATTATTATTATTATTATTATTATTATTATATATTGTTATATGTGTTGTTATAAACTGAAAATCAACACCTTCAATATGAAAAGAGTAATCGAAACAGGGCCGGGACAAAAACTCGGAGAGGAGAAACTCAGAGAGTTTGGTTTTAGGGCACTGAACTAGCCCTCTTAGACACTGTTAGTGAAATATACGCTTTAGCGGTATCTTTAGGAAAATTTATAGATGTTTCGAAAATATTTCCAATAGCTCTGACTTTTTCACTTTTGCATATAAGGCGAAGACAAAAAGTCGGAGTTTGAAGATCTCGGAGATTTTTCTCCGAGATCTCCGAGTTTTTGTCCTGGCTATTCATTCACTCATTTATTCATTTTGATTTCTTTAATTTCTATCGAAATCAGTTGGGAGATTTTCATCTCTGTTAGTTCAAATGTCCGTAAAACCACTGTCTCTAGCATTTTAAATTAGGAACAAGGCAGGCAGCATAGAGCCCTCAAGCGTCTGCAACATATGGCAGTCCAAGTTAAGCACTTTAAACCTTTCAGTGTAAGACCTTATTCCTTTAAAGGCGCCAAATTTTTAACGACACATAATAAATCCAATTCTTGCAACAAATTATTGACGTTTTCTATTCTAATTATAATGTCTACTATTCCTGTTACTCATGAGAAAGTTCATTTGTAATCCTATAAAGGGCTGGCTAGCTAGCTGGCTTGCTATCCATAAGTCGATTCATCTCAATTTTGTAACCAAGGATTATTGTTTACGGGCAGATATATCCGCTCAAATGTATAAAATATTTTGCTGACCATTCTCTGGGATGCCACTGAAATAATTGATTGTGATTTCAGATTTCTGTGTTTTTAAACCTTTTTACGTTTGACATGATCGATTTCAAATCATTTCATTAATTTCAAAATCCAATTTTCAATAAACAGCGTCATAACAGGATCTAAATAGTTTTTCATCCACTTTTGTTTTCATGGAGGAAAAATTCTGTGAAGCTCTTGAAGACTTTGGGAACTGATGTTATTAGTAGTGATCTGTGGTTGCTTTTGAGGGTTACACACTAAACACTACGCGATCCCTAAAACACATATCCAGCTCTCCCCTTACATGCAACATCATGGCAATATTATGCAACATTTTGACATTACAGCCCTGAAGAAGTCCTGCATGGCAGGACGAAATATTGGCAAAAATTAAATTAATCGTATTTGCTGTTGTTTTTTGTCGTGTTGCGGTGTTTCTGCCTTTAAATTTTGGCAATACCTGCCATCTGCTGCCATTTGCAAGAAAAATTTTCAAATGACTGTGTTGCAAATATTCAAAAAATGTGGTTAAAGACATGAAACTTTGCATCATTGCACACAAGTATGATATTTGACAGAGCTTTTAAATCATATTCAAACGAGTTGACAGTAAATTTATAAGACTGTTTTGCAGATGCCGAATGAATTGTAATGAAATTTGAGTTGGCCCTTAATCCTTTTTAGTTGACCTCATAACCATATTTGATTAATTCTAAGATTATGCTAATTTCGTGTCCATATGAGCAATCATTTTCTTTCACCCATCTTGCGAAAACGGTAGAATAGGAATTTTTATTTTTGCAACATATGGCCGAAGTACTCAATAGATTTTATTACCTTCATATTATTACTTATTGAATATGAAGGTGTTGTGGTGCAGTGGTGTAATCCTCTGACACTGCAGCTAGAACAGTCAGGCGGGCAGTGTTCGATCCCAAGTAGAGCCCCAACACTGGAGCGTCACGACAAGGGGTCGCGGACTCAATTAGGACTATTCTACTTCTGCGATCCCAGCGCTTGGCGCTAAAAGCCGCAACTTCACCTTCACCTTCATGAGAAACTTTGACGATATGTTTCAGCTATTAATCCATTTTCCTTGATCTGTATTGTTGTAATCAACTAAGAACCTAAACTGTCTGCAAGTAGGCCCTTCCTACCCAACATAAATAATTCCTGCCGTCAAGCCCTTCCTACATGGCATAATCTCTCTGCTGCCCCTAGGCCTGCATTGCCTAATTTCTGCGCATCAAACTGAAACGATGATGAAATCAATGTTCCTGAGGAAACTTCTAGTTAATGTTTTCTTGACCTCGTGTTTTGTCACATATCAGCCATCATACTCGTGTTTCTATCCCCGCTCTTGTTTTATCGGCAGCTCATGTCTGCACTCTCAGTAGCCTGTCTTGCGTGGAAGTTTCATCAGTTTTAAAGGTAGACATATTCTTTGTGTACCCCTCGATTTTTGGTCACTTCTACTTTCACGCCTTCTTCAGAGCAATATTCCCTTCGATCTTTCTCCTGCGCAGTAGGCCCAAGGTTAAATGCAGTCTGGTTCCCTGACGTCATTTTCGACTAGGGGGACTGGGCTCCACGGAATGGCGCCCAGTACCCTCACGCAAACGCGGTCAAGTTGACGCACATGGAACCAGGCTGGGTTAAATGCTGCATTGAGATAGACACTTCTTTCCAGATCTCTTGATCTTCAGCACGATTCTAAGGCTACAAATGACCAAGATAATTCTGGCCGAAAGACAAGTAATTAACTGCCTTAGGCCTTCCTAAAGATAAAGTTTGGAGATCTCACACCGAGCATGTGTAGATTTCAAATATAAGAGAAGATGATAAAAAACTCTTTTAGTAGTTTTTTATTTTTGATATGGACACTGCAGTAAGTTTGGAAGGGATTTTGGGAAGATAAGGTGATGGGAGACTTTGATAATAGATAAAACCCTAACTAGACTGGAAATTATCGTGTTTTATTTCTTCTCGTGTACACTACAATTGTTATCAGGGGAAAGAATCAGCTGCCTAGGTGGTATGGAACTGTGAGATCTTGTTGAGTAGTAGAACCATTCAATGCTTTTTATTTTCGTCTGAAATTGGTCACGTATCATTGTCAAATAAGACCCTTCGAAAATCCTTCTTCTAAAGCACCCTTAAAGAGAAACTATTTCGTGGCAAATGATAGAAAATAATAAGAGACTTAATTTATCAATTCTAACGAGATCAAACTCATGTTTGTAACATATCATCATAATGCTGACGAGATTCAAAAACGGATTTGCCGTTGTGAAAGATGCTTGTTTGTAGGCACCCCTTAAAGACAGAATATTACACGATAAAATATAAGTAAATATAATTTAGGAAAGAAACTGGATTCATCAATTCTAACAAGATTAAACTCATATTTGTAACATATCATCATAATGCTGACGAGATTCAAAGATTGATTTGCCGTTGCCAAAGATGCTTTCTTGTAGGCATCCCTTAAAGATAGAATATTACACGATAAAATATAAGTAAATATGATTGATAAAAGAAACTGGATTCATCAATTCTAACAAGATTAAACTCATATTTGTAACATATCATCGCAATGCTGACGAGATTCAAAGATTGATTTGCCGTTGCCAAAGATGCTTTCTGGTAGGCATCCCTTAAAGATTGAATATTACACCATAAAATATAAGTAAATGTAATTGAGAAAAGAAACTGGATTCATCAATTCTAACAAGATTAAACTCATATTTGTAACATATCATCGCAATGCTGACGAGATTCAAAGATTGATTTGCCGTTGCCAAAGATGCTTTCTTGTAGGCATCCCTTAAAGATAGAATATTACACGATAAAATATAAGTAAATATAATTGATAAAAGAAACTGGATTCATCAATTCTAACAAGATTAAACTCATATTTGTAACATATCAT
>REGL01000106.1:272684-285028 GCA_004194395.1 Aurelia aurita complex sp. Pacific | reverse complement strand
AAATATAATTGAGAAAAGAAACTTGATTCATCAATTCTAACAAGATCAAACTCATATTTGTAACATGTCATCATAATGCTGACGAGATTCAAATATTGATTTGCCGTTGTGAAAGATGCTTGCTTGTAGATAGAATATTACACGATAAAATATAATAAATATAATTGAGAAAAGAAACTTGATTCATCAATTCTAACAAGATCAAACTCATATTTGTAACATGTCATCATAATGCTGACGAGATTCAAATATTGATTTGCCGTTGTGAAAGATGCTTGCTTGTAGATAGAATATTACACGATAAAATATAATAAATATAATTGAGAAAAGAAACTTGATTCATCAATTCTAACAAGATCAAACTCATATTTGTAATATGCCATCGTAATGCTGACGAGATTCAAAGATTGATTGCAAACTGTCAAAGTACTAGCATTATACGTCAGGCACGCAATCGCAATGTTTGTATTGTCGAGTGATTAAACCTTGATGGTATTAATTTGTATACTTCCGTATTAATTCACCATAGGGTGGGTTATCTTTACGAATCCAATTTATCGAAAACGGTGACGCAGTTAATGCTTCGAAAGAGAGGGATTGAGAAAACGGATTTGCGAGGCACGTAATAGAAACGGTCTCGCTTTGACAAACTTTTGATTCTCTAAGTTCGTAAGAAACTACGCGTATTTAGAAGCTTCTACGCATATTTTTTTAAATCGAAAGAAACCACTTATAAGAAACTCAACTCTTAGGTCGCCAAAAATGAAGAAACTCCAGTACTGGAAAAATATTACTCAACATTTTAATAAAGGAAATCTTTTGCACAGTTTTACTTTATTTTCAGTTGTTTCGTGTATCATATTGATCGGAAGGTACTGGACTTTAGTTCTGTCTAAAAATTGGAAAGGCTTCAAAAAAAATGATCAAGAGGGCATAAGCAGTAAAGCACGAAGGCTTTTTATGGAAGCTTTAATGAAAGTCGTAAGAAACTCTGAGTACTCAAGATACGATGATTTTAAGAAACTTCCCGTAATGGCCCAAATTCTTAGTTTCTTATAAAAATACGTGCAAGCTTGTGAAGATAAATGAACGCTCAAAGCCTTGTTTCTGCTTTTATAAATTGAATCCTCCGTTAAATATCGATTGAAAAACTTTCGCATGCGAGAGCTATATTTGACTTTTTAATGCGCGCATTTGCTAGTGTGATTGACGCTATCGCTTTATGGGGATTAAAATGAATCCGTTGAGATCCTTTGAACTTTAAGTGCAAACTAATAGCGGTATGATTGACTGATTTGCACATTTTAATATATAAATAAATGTCTGTTTAATCCCAACATGCAATATTTAGGGTAGTAATGCAATGTAAATTAGCTGGTATAAATGGCGTCTGTTTGTTGCGAAAGTCATGGTTTAGGCCCGTTTTTGTTTTCTCGGTTCTGTTTCTATGTTTGACCACTCAGGTACAACAGTGGGAACACGATTTTTTTTTATGAGAAACTCACCTTTATTTTTATAAGAAACTGCCAAAAAATTGCGAAACTCCAGTGCTGGGAAAATCTAACTTACGAAACCATTTATTTTCGAGTAAGAAATCCTTATCGTATCAATTTTTCCTGATCACATTATTTGCAAGGTACTTTAGTGATGTATAAGCATTACAAAGGCTTAGGAAGTTTGTTTGAAATGTTCATCAGAGCACGGGTAGTAAGCATGAAGATTGTCATTGACCCTTTTGGAAACTTGTAAAAGTAAGAAACTCACGAGTGCTCAAAATCTGATAATTTTAACAATCTTTCTGTATGGGTCCAAATTTTTAGTTTCTTTTAAAGAAATACATGCATTGCAACCTCCATATTGTTTGTAAACTGCAAACTTCTCCCTACTAGCACCCCTGCCTCCCCCCTCTCCTGGATTGATTTCACGAAGACGTTCATCATATCTCTAATGATATAGCGTAATGTAAATGCAATTTTCATTTATCGTGCATTCTCATTGTATTTATGTCTTAGATTGGTCCACTAAATCTATTCTCGTAAATGTTAGCTACAAATAGCTAATCATGAAGGAAATAGTTATGTGTCATCATCGAAAATTTATACCACAGCTAGACGATAACGTTAACGATTGTGGCAAGAAACATTTTGAAACTACCCCCTGTTGTACCTGAGTGGTCAAACGTGGAAACAGAACTGAGAAAACAACACGGGCCTAAACCATCACTTTCGCAAATAACGGACTCATCGCACTAAACCCTAGCCTGATAACCAGACCAGCAGGCTAACTAAACCCATAAACGCAACAAAAACACCGTAATCTGTAGAAAGAAGACTGTTAACTCCTGTAAAACAACAACAACCAAAAGAAACTTGTAACAAGAGAAAAAACTGTTGAATCCTGCAAGAGAAAAGCGAGTTAATCTTAGAGCCTGAAAGAAAAGAAATAAGTTAGTAACTCACCAGTAACTGCAATAAAGAACAATGTTCAATAACCAAGAAACATTTTGGTAAGATGAACCGTGTCCTTTAATGGAATCCCAATAGAATCGTTAAAGAAATGCAATGAATCTTGGTAAAAAGTTCCTGATTGCTGCCATCTTTAGGGCTATGATCTATCGCTACTGACCTTTGCCAGGAACATGATACTTGGTCCTATGCAGCTCTGTCAGTCCCAATTTGCTTTCCATATTTTCGTTCAAATTATTTCCAGGTTTTGATATTTGATAATTTTTTTTCAGACCTCGCATCATTATCACAAATGAAGAAATATGAGAAAGGCCAGCAATCTAATCGTCTATATATCAAGAATCTTGCAAAGCAAACAGAAAAAGAGGGACTATCTTTTTATATGCATGAAACTGACNGAATACGGCACGGAATGAATACGGCATGCTAACTGGCTTCGTCGCTCAACCGGCATAGTGTAAACGGTGAATACGGCATCATTTTATGTGGGATTCACATTGAGGCGATAGTCTGGCAAATGAGAGCATGCGCCTTGACTAATTCTCGCTTTACGCATGGGCAAAACCTATCGTATTCATTTTGTGCCGGTATCGTGTAAACGGTGATTCCGTTTGAACAGAGAAACCAATACAGCACCGATTTATGACGTGTTCCTTTCTTACCGGCATAGTGTAATCGGGGCCTAAGTCAAAATTCCCTAATATTTTAGTCTTTCTGCAATCATTAAAATCTGATTCATTCAAATCCATCCAATTCATTCAAATCCATCCAATTCATTCAAATCCACCCAGTACTCTAGGTACGACGATTCTTCAACGCCTGAACTGTTTTTGACGTACCCTGTTGTACATTCTCATTGCAGCAGATTTTTCTCGCATTTTTATGAGCAAGGAAAACATACTTGAGTTAAAAAATTCATTGGTTGCCAAATGGCTGAAAAAAGGCCTAAATCACTCCATCAAATCGTAAGTAATCTCGTAAGGAAAACATTATTTACTGCTATGGAGGAGCTAGCATATTATCTCCTCCGCAGAACTACAGAGAATATTCCTCCGCAGGTGCATATTAGTTGCGGCGCTCCTCCATAGAAGCATACCAGCAGTGTGTAACTATCCATCCTCTCACACAGAATAATACGCAAGGGCGTTGAATCTCTCTCAAGAGCGAAATGAACTGAACGAAATGAAGTTTCAAACAAATACCAAAGTTTTTCAATCCCATGGCAATAAATTTGCAGACCTACACCCGTGAAAAGAAAATTGTTTTTGCGTTGTTCAGTGTGAGAAGTTTCTTTCTATTTGGTTTTTAGGCCCCTGTTCAGGCAAATTGTAAACAAGGAATTTTCGTAAGATCAAATTTACCTGCATTTTCAGTGCTTATAAAATGTAAAAAAGACTTCGCAAAAATGTTTCACTCATCAAGCAAATTTCGATTCAATCAAGTATTCTAGGTGCTTGGAATTTTCGAACGTCTGAACTTTTTTATGGCGCAACCAGCAGCTATGCAGGGCATTTATTTGTACAATTTTTAATCTTTCGTTCTATTTTTTAGGACTTGGAATACATATTTCACAGATTTTTGAACAAATGTGATGAAGAAGAAAAAGAAATGTAAGATGTCATTGCTTGTTATCATTCTTTCTTTTTGTCATATACACGCATTTTTTTGTGAAAAACTAAGGTCCGGGACTGGTAGGCAGTTTCTTAAATTTTTGGGCCATTTAGCTACCACAAGTTTCTTACGTGTTTCATATATTCTTAATGCCGGAGTTAATTTATCTTTGCCAATAGGGGCTCTCAAATTACTAAGTAAGATCTCAAAACAAATAATATAATGATGTAATGAATAAAAAATATTAGGATTTGCACTCAAAATAATGTCCAAACAGTTGCTATAACTGTACAGTGTCAAAAGATTTTTGAATGCAGCACAATCCTTGAAACGAAATAAGTACCTAGAGAATAGATCTTTAACTATCCTACAGAAAGAGTCTAAATCAAACAATATTTTGATACATTTTGTAGAATTCTCAAAGGTGCACAATAGTGATAGAAGCTCTAACGCTACTCAATCCAACCTTACTTATAAAAATGTCCAAACATATCGTTCGTTCAAGACTCTATTATCGAATAGCTAAACTGCTGCTGCCGTTTATTGCCTTACAAATAATGAAACTAACAAAGCTGTACATGATGTGGATTTAATTTAGGATATAAAGGTTAAGGATAGACAAACTAGAAACTATAAAATGATTAATTTATTTTCTTTTTTTTAGGTTTGACATCAGATTGATGAAAGAAGGTCGCATGAAAGGACAAGCTTTCGTCACTTTCCCAACTGATGAATTAGCTGCAAAAGCAATTGCATTATTGCATGGTTATGTTCTACACGAAAAGCCGATGATTATTGTATCCTTTCTTTCTTATTACTAGAATAACAGATCCATTTATCACAGAAGGTGCTGTGGCGCAGTGGTGTAATCCGCTGACTTTGCAGCCAGAACAGTCAGGCGGACAGGGTTCGATACCCGGTAGAGCCCCACCACTTGAGCGTCATGACAAGGGATCGCGGACTCGATTAGCGCTTAGCTACTTCTGTGATACCAGCGCTTACTGCTAAAAACCGCAACCTCGCCAACTTCACCCTCACGATGGCTAATGTCCTCCAGATAAGGAGAGAAATGCTCTCGTCGTGTCAAAATGATTTTTGTAAATGGAATTTGGTTTTTATTGCTATGTTTTCATAAGTTATTATTCTTTCAATATTCATTCAGGATTTTGCGCGTCAGTTTACTGTACTTTCATTCTTTGAAAAAAGCTGTATTATTTTCGAAATTCGTTGAAAATTTGTGAATTACAATAGATAACCATTCCATCCTAAATTACTTTGGCTTCAAATCAGATTAGCAAATTGATCTTTAAACTTTCTTCCCGGTGAAGACAGCTTTAAAGTCAAATTTCATAGCTTTTTAAATTCATATATCCACTTTTTGCAATATTAGCCTTAACATTCTACAGCAATTTGGCCGAACTACCAAGTCCTGAAGACAAGATGTGGAAACGCCTTTCTTCGCAAAGCTTTAAAAATATCAACTTTGCTGCGAAGCACCATGAAAAGATGAGCATCTTTGTTTCTGAAAGTCAAATGAAGGCATTTATCCCAAGCAGATTCTCAGGCGAAGGTATTAAATAACAACTCATAATAACGTTAACCTTTACCCTATACCGGTAAAGCTTTGATCCGCAAGAAAGTTGTTACGGTTCAAAAGGCGTTTTTTGCTGGTCTAGAACAAACTTATTCTTTAGATGAAAGAAGCGAAGTGTGGCAGATTCGAAAGGACAGTGTAAACGTTAAACTTTTTTTTATATTCATAAAATATTACATTACATGTTAGTACCTACTATACTTTCTAATTACTATACTACAATACAACACTACAGGTACGATACCACAGGCAGCAAGAGACAATGACTACGCCCGTGGCCATTAACATAAAGACATGCAAATAATGAAGATTAGATAAGACAACTACAAAGAGCTACGCATACAATGCAATTAATTACTGATGAATACTGGGAACTGTTTCACATTTGATGTAAGGCCAGCATAGGCGCACGATTCCGAATGATAGGAACCCCGGACGAGAGAACACCAATTACAGCAATTTCTACAACGACTAATGGTCTCCCTCCTGAGTCCCAACCGCCCATCACACTACACGCAGATTACACTTTTGTTGCGGATCCAAAGTTGTATTAGTTCAGTGTCAACGGGGTCTATTCCTCAAGAGGATGCTAAATTTTGTGGCATTTTTGACATTCGTATATGCATGGCTCAACATTATAGTATCATTTTGAATGTGAAAAAATGAAAACAAAGAGTCAATACATTAATCCCATTTTGGTGTTTTCTTTGGGCATTGATAGAATTCATTGTCACATATATCATGTCAAACTTTTTTTCTGAGCTCTTCATAGTGACAAGAGTTTTCAACGATTAGTTGGATGTTTGCATATTTTTTGTATGATAAATTAAGTTGTTTAGATGTGAACAGAATTCATGGACAACACAGTACAACTTTGAAAACCCTTTTAAATTTACTTACCAGACAGAGGCCATCTCTTTCACTACTTACGCTTTTTTTCCTATTTTGCGTCTTTCGCAGCGCGATTCTTTGTTTGACAGGCTCCTTACATTCGGTTAATGCATGCAAAAGGCTTCTGCACTTTGGGCTAGATGAATTAATCACACTTGCAATAAGCTTTCAGAAGCTTAGGCCTGACCAGCCAGTTAATTCCTACCGTTGCACAATCTGTATTCTTGGATTGGTTCCAGAGTCGCCTGCGTTTAAACTGAAATATTATAGACGTCTTTAAGGTTTAAGATCTTCTTAAGATATTGAAATCATTAATTTGTCTTTGTTGATAGATGTAGATAACTTAGCCTGCGTGTAGACTTTACTTTCCATAACTCAGTGGACTTAATACTCTTTCTTTCTCTCCGGGATGAATCAGAGGAGTAGACTTGGAGCAAGTCCAATAACTCAGACGGTCTTAAAAAGAATAAATACCGTCACAGATCAGACGCAACTCAGTGCCACAGCCGATTCGTTATTGAAATCTAAACACACCATAAAGGGGTTCCGTCTCCAAATTTTTGTCGAGACGCTGATGTTTGGTTTTGAGGCAGTATCACACTGACTACTCATCTGTTTTCGAAGTGCAACTGTTGTTTTGAAGATAAATCATCATGCTTCCCAAAAGAACAAACCAAACATTTATATCTCTTACGATTGCTTGGATACAACTTAAACTTCTTAAACTTAAACTTCAGAAAACAATGAACACGTGTCTGAAATAATAATGTTTGTAGATTTGTTTACATGTTGGCGACGGAGCCCCTTGTTGATGCAATTTCTATCTGAAAACAGTTTGCAACTCATAACTAAAATTGAATTGACCACTGATCGTTTCAAATACTGTATAATTTTCTGGAAGAAGCTAGATACTCGAGTTGCTTATAAGCGGTTTTCTGTTGAATAAAAATGAGAGTACATGTACAACCAAATATGCTTTTTTATAGAAACTATGAAGCCATTACAGAAGTTTCTAATAATTTTTGTTGACTGAGAATGGAACTCTCTGTAACAGTTTCTATGAAAGAATGCGTAAATTAAAGCTGCATGCAGAGTGTAAAATCTTAACTAAACCTCGAGACATTTGATACGGCTTTTCGTTACTTTCAATACACATCCCACGCTTGCTATTTCTTGCAATCAGTTGACGATTAGATTATTTTGAAACAACACCTGACCTTTTTTCTTTTCAAAGAAATTGTTGCCAACCACATCGCGGAAAAATTCATTATTTGCTGTTATCAATCCCGTAAAACGTAAATAGACAAAGCCAAGATTGGACAAATCGTTTCGCAAAAATCTTTGTGGCCAACATTAATTAGTTATAACTTAATGATAAATGCTATCTTATTCGGTTTTGTTGGATCTCCAAGCGAGACAATTTGGGTTGAATCATTTGAATGATATATTTCGACCCATATTGCATTTGCTTCAAGAAAATCAGAGCTATCTTCGTGAATGACAATTTCCTTTCTGTTGACATTCTTCTTTTGCAAATGCTGGCCAGTTTCTTTCATGCGTACACGTATTTTTTTTATAAGAAACTAAGAATTTGGTCCAGTACTAGACTTGCCCCAAGTCTGTTTTGTCAACTGTAATAAGTCTACAGGAAAGTATATTACAGAAGTATATTGCTTTTCACTTTTCCCTTCAATTTTTTTGACGAAATTTTTTTTCACGAAATGGACTTGGGGCAAGTCTAGTCCAATACTGAAAGTTTCTTAAAATTATCAGATTTTGAGTACTCAGAGTTTCTTACGAGTTTCTTAGAGGTTCCATAACAATCTTCATGTTCACTACCTGTGACCTCGTAAACATTTCAAAACGATGTTTTTAAGCCTTTCCAATGTTTACACATTACTCAAGTACCTTACGAGTAATATGATACAGGAAACGAGTGAAGGTAAAGTAAAAATATGCCAAGGATGTCCTTTATTAAAGTAAATAGTTTCTTAACTTATATTCTCCCAGTACTGGAGTTCCTTAATTTTTTGGCAATCTGAGAGTTGAGTTTCTTATAGGCAGTTTCTTACAGAAAAAATACGTGTATTTAAAACAAGGTCTCCATTTGTTGTACATGTGGTAAGTTATCCGAAGAAGCAATTTCGTTATAGTTTGTCCTTGTCCTATAAATCATTTCACGCAAGCTTTTCTTTTCATGAGTCAAACAGCAATAGCATTTGAGTCCATCAAGATTTTTACCGAATCTCCTTAAATGAGGTATCGGCCGTATCATACCAAGTTCCCAAACAGTAATCATTATCACTTCATTCATTCATTCATTCATTCATCATCATTCATTCATTCATTCATTTATTCATTTATTCATTTATTCATTTATTCATTCATTCATTCATTCATTCATTCATTCATTCATTTATTCATTTTAAATTCTTTAACCAAGGTTACCCCGCCAGTCAATAAAGACTGCTTTTCAGGGGCCGTGCAGAAATCTTGCAAATTAAGTTATATAAAGTAAAGCCCTATTCTAATTACAATAATAAATAAATGACAAAGAAGTAACAAAATAAATTATTTAAAGCGTCTTTAAATGCGTTGAAAGAGGATGCCTGCTTGACTTTCGAATCCAAGACGTTCCAAATTCCAGCACCACGAAGTGAGAATGCTCGCTGACCATTACATGTTTTCATTAGTGGGACTTGAAGATCAGTTGCGGTGCCTCTCAAATTTTTCATACTGCATGTCGAATTTTTAATGAACATTTCTGACAGGTAATCTGGAGCAAGGTCATTTATCGATTTGTACACCATGCAAGCTGTTTCGGTTTTATCATAGCCGCTACAGAAGGCCAATTAAGCCTAAACACTACAGTACACTAGGCCTACAAACATAAAATTTTCTTTTTAATCTCTTGCCAATACCCAATGATCCAAACATGTTTAAAGTTGAGAAAATTTTTGTTATCCTTACCTTCACAGCATAAGATAACAAGTTGAAAATCTTTATTTTAGGCCATACTTTTTAATCGAAATTACATATGTTGCCTGAAACCGAAAATTTGAGATTCATCCTTGCTCAAGTGTCCAATTCCTGTGCTTCTCTTTTCTGATGTTTTTGACTAAGTTACAAGCTCAATTTACACGATAAATTTAATCTGCGAATCTGTGCTCTCTACAGTATGCTTCAAAACCAGGTACCCCTAAAAAAGTCATATATATTTGCTTTGGTAATATCTGAGTCAATCAAAATGATACGTTACATCTGGGAAAGTGTTTTGACCCTTGATCTACTTGCCAAAAGAAGAATTTTTTTAATTGGTCGTACAATTTAATTTTATGATTTTTTAAAGTGGAAACTTTGTATGGGACACCCGGTATCTGAAAATCTATTTTGTTATAGTTGGTGCCAGAATCATGCCTAGTTAAAAGTCTAGAATTTCTGATCGAATTTTGTCTAAATTTCAGTGTGAAAAATTCATGGAAATATGGAAAATTTAACATCAAGAATAACGATGGGAAAAGTGGCAAATGTGTCCCTTTCCTGCTGAATAGCGGTGAAACAAGGAATTCGGTAATCAATCTACCAGCGTAGCTTGTCCATGTGGTTAAAATGGATCGAACAATTTGCTTTCAAAATCCTTTTCGTTTTATACTTAAGTCCTCAGGGATCAAAAATGTTTACTCCATAAATGAGAACCTAATCCAGGGACATTTAATAAAATATCTGTTAATCTTTTTCGATACAAGAAAAACACTGTTTTCTTTTATGATTTCGATAACGATAACGATCAGTTTTGAATCACAAAATAATCTGACAAGGAGAAGCAACGAGCTTAGCAACTGTTACAAATCAGGGTACTGCGAGATTAGCCATTTGCATAAAGAATGCTTCAATGAGATTTCCGCGGTATGGTGGATAAATTCTTTGAGTGCTACAAAAACAATTTTTCAGCTAATGCCTAATTTTTAGGCTAACGTTGTTTTGAAGGTGAAAGCTGGGAATTGAACAGTGAAGAAATAGACCGTTACCGTTTGGAAGTATGACCAAGCTGAAATTAAAATATTTATTTAGCAATCACAGTTTTGGTTATATTAGCAACAGTGCTTCGCTCACTTATGCACACTCCCGCCCCCTGTAAGAAAAATAGTATTTATAAAATATAGTAAAGATACCGTGTTTTAAAACATGGCCTATGTGGGTGGTGGTTAAGTATACTCATTACGTAAGTCTCAGCATCGCTCATTGAATTGAATGAAGAAAGTAGAAAATCAGATAAGAAACGTTGAACGAATACAAGGAATCACGTCCCAAGTCTAGTGGTGAAGCTGCATAACACAGAAAAGCAAACTTTGATACAATCTCTCAGGTTATTCGTCATTGCATTGCAGTAACCCTTTAGCCGGCCAAGGTCAATCTACTACCAATGCTCGTTCGAAGGGCCAGTGCCCCATGGATATCGAGATGTAATTTTATGGTGGACATGTTCAAATCAATTCTAAAATTTACCCAAATGAAATCGACCACTTTGTTCTAAAATCATGAGTCATTTTCTCCAGAGAGCCCCTTCAAACAACCTTAAGATAGGCCTAAAACCACGATCATAAATTTCCTTGTATTGCGGCAATGGTAGGCAGTTTCTTAAATTTTTAGACCATTTGCTACCAAAAGTTTCTTACCTGTCTCCTATATTTTTATTGCTGGAATTAATTTATCTTTGTCAAGAGGACTCAAAACTTACTTAGTGAGATCTCAAAACAAGTAAATGATATAATTTGCACTCAAAATAATGTCCAAACAGTTGCTGTAACTGTACAGTGTCAAAACACTTTTGAGTGCGATGGGAAAATTAAAACTGCAAATTACAAAAGTTTCTTAGCTTTTTAAATTCAGGTGGGGTTGTTTCTTAACTTTTGAAAAATGAGCCTACTGTTTCTCGTTAGCCGTTTCTTATAAAGAAATACGTGCACGTGTTTAGGTTGTTATTTGTCCTATTTATAGATGGGGGCTGCATAGCTCATGTCATTCACTGTTAACAACAGAAACTGACGCATGTCTAGCCCCAGTCCACTTTTATAAATGCATTATTTCAACTTGTTAGTGAAGCCTTTTTGAAAAGCAGCTATAAACTTTGCTTGGAAAAGCCACCTCGTAACCTTTGACATGGACTTCTGAAAAGGAATATGAACAGCGTGACTATCATAGGGTCAAAATAAAGTGTGTAATGAATAATAGTTTCTAACCTTGTATTTGTTACAAGAAAGTTTGATATTGGCAAAAGGATTATATTGGTTATAATTGAACTTAAAATTGATTGTAGAATATTTAGATCTTGTTTTCGTTCAGGATAAAGCCTAACTGCTTATGTTTTGATGTAAAAAATTGCAGGAGGTCTCCGCCTATTCTCTAGCTCACAGCTTTTGCCTGGTAGTGATAAGAAAAAACTAATGTTTTGCGGTAAATTTCGCACAAACCGTAACTTTTTGCTTACAATTGCCTTGTCATGTTTTGACTCATTTGCCCATTTGTTTTGTCCTGATTTCAAAATTAACGTAAAATGTGTTCGATCATGACATTGAGGTTTCAACAAATAAGGCTGTGGGTAAAAGGACACATTGGTTGTGTTAGCAGCAAGTCTTCCTTTTCGTCCTTCGTTCTGCGCCTTCGGCGTAGCCTGCGTGCGGACTCAAACCTCCACGAAGGAGGGAAGATATTGAGGAAAGGAGGAAAGATCTTTCCTCCTTCGTGGAGGTTTGAGTCTGCACGCAGGCTACTTCGGCGCGGAT
>REGL01000106.1:232767-270151 GCA_004194395.1 Aurelia aurita complex sp. Pacific | reverse complement strand
CCCCTGCTTTATTCAAGGTCAAAAGTTTGATCTCCCTGTCAAAATACCAGTCCGCACGGTGTCTGAACTAACAAAATCGTTTCTGTTTGTTTACTATAAAGTTTAAATACAATCTTTCCTCTCAGACATTGCTTATGTTTACAAAGCATACAAAGCAGATAAGAGCATTTATTGTGAGCAGTGTACACGTCGTTTGGGGAACTCTTTCGGACGAAAACCCAACACTCGGAACACCTAAAAATTTGAAACTTCAAAAAACAATATTGAAGAAACTTTTATTTCATTTTGTCTAACAAAATCAGGATACATTTCCTGCTGTTTCTGATGCTGTATATCAGCAAATTTGGCATGTCTGGACAGAGAGATGATTTCATAGAACTGCTTCGAGCCGTTTGCGAAGGCCTTGCCGATGTAAACAACGAAAATTTTGGATACTTCTTAGAAACTTTTGAGGCCATCTGTAGTCCTGGAATTTATGGGGATTTCAACAAACTTTCATGGGTTAAATTCTTCGTAATGTGTATAAAATAAGCGTGGTTGTGAGAAGTATTGGCAACACTGCAACTGAATCCAACGTGCTGCATTTTACTTCCCAACAATGACGATTTCACATCCCTGTGATCTTTTCCCGCCTGATTATCCAGACTCTGTAATTTGATTGGCTTATTAGACAATGGGGAATCGCATGAATTGATTTAAAAACAATAGTGATGAGTTGTGATTGGTCGATTTGATTTTTGGAAGGCATGAATATGCATATGAATGAGGAGACAAGCTGCGTAACGTTGAAGAAGGGCGTTGTTCTATCAAAGCTGGCTAAAACTCGAACTGAAATAAGTACGAAAGTTTGATTTGCTATCAGACCTATAAAAATCACAGATCGCAACACAAGATCATCATGGCCGAAGTAGAAAATGTTATCGTCACTTCGGAGACTGTCGAAATCACAGAAACCAAGACCATTACGACTTCAGAGGGCACCGTTACTGAAACGACTGTAGTGAAAACAGTTGAATCGGGCAGCAGCGATTCCACACATGGCCAAGAAGAAACTAAGGCCGTCGAACTGGACACAGAGGTGAAAGAAAACGGCGGTGCTGAGCCTACGAAAGAAGAGGAAGCAGCCCCTGCTGAAGCTGAGGAAAATGTTACTCCTGCTGCTGAAGTTACCACTGATGAGCAAGCCGCTGATAAAGTTGAAGTCCAGGAAGAAAAGAAAGAGGAAGGCCCACCAAAAGTTATCCTTCATCAGTTCCCTCCTGCCACTAATCTTCCAAGCCTGTCCCCATTTTGTCTGAAACTGGAAACTTTCCTGAGGATGAACAAGATCCCATACGAGAATGTCCATTCATATAAGGTGGGAAAGAAAGGAAAGATGCCATGGATCGAGTATAAGGGTGAGAGGATCCCAGATTCAAATTTCATCATTGAGTATTTGAATAAGACTTTCGAGATTGACATGGATAAGGATTTAGGAAAATCAGAGAAAGCGCAGTCAAGGGCGTTGAAAGTAATGATGGAGGAAAATACTTCATTCACTCTCACGTATTCTAGATGGATAGATGAGTACAACGAATGGAAAAAGATCAATGCGTCCCACCAAAAGGGATTTGGTTTTACTGTTAATTTCAAGATGAGTCAACGCAAAGCACGCTCAGTCCTCGACCATCAAGGAATAGGCCGTCATTCCAAAGAAGAGATTTATAGAATCGCTGAGAAAGATTTACGCGCCTTGAGTGATTATCTGGGGGAGAAACCCTACGTGATGGGGGCAGAAGCTACCACTGTTGATTGCACTGCATTTGGTCTCCTTGCCAACATTCTCCATGCAGGACTTGAAACGCCCCTTTCTAAATTGGTTAAAGAGGAGCTAACAAATCTTGGTGAATATGTTGACAGGCTGAAGGGGGAGTTCTGGGCTGATTGGGATGATGTGGTCCTTGGGGATAAACCAGAGCATACTCACATCAGAAGGCGTTTCAGCTTCAAAACAGGCAAAAAGAAGGCTAGAGAGGCAAAGAAGGAGGAGAATTCTGGAGATGAAGGGAAGGGAGAGGAGAATGCTGCTGCTGAGGGAGACAAGGCAGAGGAACCGGTAGCACCAGCAGCAGAGGGGGAAGAGAAGAAATCTGATGATGCTGAAGCTAAAACTGAAGATGCAGCAACGACCGAAGAAACGAAACCCGCTGAGGAAGAGACAAAAACGGAGGAAGCAGCACAAGTAAATGGGGAAGCAACTGAAAATGGGAAAGCAGAGGAAGAAGCTAAAGCAGAATAGATAATCATCACTTCAGAGCTTATGATGGTAAGCTTTTATTTTGTTCTTTCATTTCTCTATTACTTCATACGTTTACTTTAAAACTCTATGCTCCTTTCAAACTTCTCCAGGGTAGAGTGACTGTAGAGTGGGGTCAAAATGAAACAGGGCATAATTGGCAAAATGGGCTAGAGGGAAGTTTAGTATTTATAGCTTTGTCACCTTACAAGTCCACACCCCTTTTACTTTATACCCCTTTCAGACCCCTATAGAGTGGTGCATCATAGGGGCAAAATGGAACGAATCGTAATAGACAACATTTTGCTTCTAAAATTGAGATAAAGAGCCAAAGGTTGAAATTATATTGCTTGTTCAATAAATTATACATTCTTTGTTCTCAATTGAAACTGATTGTCTTGAAATATGACTAAAAAAGCTGCCTAAATGAAATTGCTGTAACTCATTTCCCCCCACCCCACTGTGACTCCCAACACCAACATTTCTTTTGCATTTATGCATTCTGAGCTTTCTTTACAAACCAATTTTCTTTAGCGTAGGAGTCTTAGAAAATTAAGCAAATTACAGAAACTTCGACTTGCTGTGTGGTTTGTGGTTCAATATCCAGGCCCAAAGACGACATTCTCCTTGGTTTTTGTGGTATTTTATCATGTTTAGTTTTATTCTGGACTAATTTCGAAATCCAAGTTGGTCTTTCATAATCCAGAATCCTTATGGGATTACCTTGCATCAATTTCATCTCGAGCAAATGTTTCCAATAGCAAAAACTTCTGATCCTCCATCATAGATATGAAATATTTATTAGAGAACGTCTGTAATTATTGAAAACATCCTTCATCTATTGATAAAAAATCTCAAAGTTTGGCCCCATAGTGATTTGAACAGTTTTCACCGGTTAGGGTCAATTCAAACCCACCAAAAAGTCTTCTAAAGCTACGTTAATCTGTTAATCCAAAGATACATAATTTATGAATGCCAGGGGATATGAACAAAATTATGTTATCTCCCCCCAAGTCGTTTTCAAGCCTCCCAAGTGTATTGATTATTTCTTTATGCCTTCAGGCTGGTTTAAGAAGTCTGGCCCGAAAGGATACCGCCCAGTTCTCAAGAGGCGATATATTTGCTTAGACAAGATTTATTTCAACTAGACTAGACTGATTTTAAATCACTAAAGCACACCTAGAGGAAGTTTTAGGCCATTGATAAAATATAAAATGTATTCAAACATTTTAGGAAAGTTGATGAAAATAAGTGATAAGCATTGTTTACTTTTCATGATGAACTTTTACGAAAACATCAGATGCAATTTTTATTTGAGTTCTGTTAACTGTTTTTGCGGTTTTATTTCTAAGGTGAACATGTGTTTTAGGGTTTTGTAGAGATTAAATTTTTACATTATCTGTATCAGAAGAAACATAATATCAGTGTTAAAGAGGTCAGGAATTCCTTTCACAGTTTGAACATTACCAAATGCTGTGTTTTGGGCGTGGATTCGAACAATTCTGCAAATAGTAACATGTGACCATATAATAGTGAAAAGGACACGTGTTTTGGTTGGTTGCCAGAAATTGTGGTTCTGGTTTTATGACATTACCACATTAATTTCTGTCATCAGGTAGCATACTTAGTAATTATCTATTTAGACACTGTGTACTTGGGTTATATTTCGTCACCATTTAGGATAATTTGTGTCAAGAAGTCCTTTACTCATCATCATCAAAAGCTAAAATGCACTACCTATATTATAAGGTATTGCAGCTTAAAAAACGTAACAAAACTAACTCCAATCAAACTAACTAACGAAGGGAAAAACTACAGATGACCAAGGCAAAAGGTTCCGGCAGCCGAAAGTCACTAAAAAGTTGTCATATTATGATAACTGTGAGCAGTTTCAAAGGTTGTAAAAACTTCTAATGATACGCGAATTTTAAGGTTTGGCATGGTAAGGGGCAAGGTGAGGCAAATTGAATCAAGATTGATCTATTTTGCTCCTCTTTGACTTCTTTTGCCTCACACCTGGGGGGTACTCCCATTATGGCCTAACAGGGGTGAGGTATGAGGTCCTGACTGGGTGGCTACCAAATGGCCCCATTTTAAAACACAAGCTACCATTTAGGGGTATTGTGATATTCTTTGGCATTAGTGAAATTTCAACTCTGTTCACCCCTCCAGAAAACAATATTGTCAGGTCCCCATGCAAGTAACAAGAATCTTCATCAATGACTTTTGAAGCTACGTTGCGCTGTCTTATAAGTTTTTATGATATCATCAAACTTCAAGAAAATTTTCATTTCTGGATGCTGCCAATTAACCCAATTTTAGGCTCACAAGCAAATATTGGGGAGTTTAGTAAAGAATACCATTTGAGGGCAATTCTTAAAATTTTGCTTTGGCCCTATTTAACCGTTACCAGACATCCCTGTTAGGACACCATGTGAGTTCCCTTCCCAGGGCCCCACCCTATTCTCTCTGAAACATTGTTTCTCCTTCCGTCCTGGGCCTTGGCTTCTGCTGTGAACCATTTCATATATTCAGGTGTTGAAAAATGTTTAAAAAATCTTTGGAATGCCTCAAATATCAGCTTATTTCATTCTAGCAGGATGTGGTTTATTGAGTTTGAAAAAACCTGAGGATTCTCGAAATGTGTGACCTTTCCCATTTTGTTTCAAGAGTTTCACGTTAAGGTCATCAAACAAATAATTTTAAATGGACTAAAAGTGGCCTTCTCTTTCTAATAAACCTATCAACTTCAAGGGGCACATTAAGTGAGGGAAACTCCCGCAAACGTTGGAAAGGAAAGGGAAAGAGTCTGAATTTTACAGAAATATAGACACATGGTCAAATTTTACACTGATGGACATTTAGTGATATGAACTCCCCTATTGTCCAGAAAATGTACGAAGTTTATAGCCCATGAATTTATTGCCTAGGAGGGGGCTGTTGTTTTTGGTTGATAGGCAGACAGTAGGACTCTTCATTGAAGTGTTATTGCCATGGAATGTGGTTAACCAGCTCTTTTTTCTCTATTGTTTCTGAGATAATAAGTTTACAGTTGGCGTAAAAATAACCGAGTGTGCGTAACACTAGACCACGTGCATTGACGCACAAGGCCTGATATCAACAATCTCCCCCGCATGTTTATTTTGAAGGGTCTTGTTTCGAGAAATGATAGCAGGAAAACTTGACAAATCATACAAACAATTCTTCTATGACCGAGATTGACGTTGATAAATCCCCGAAATTAGGCCGTGAAACAATGCGCCTCAGAACGCAAGATATCCGTCTGGCAAAGGATTAGTTAGGTCCCTGAATCCACGACCCAGTACACTTTCTTTCTTATTAATTTAAGTCGGAGATAATCTTAGATTTGTTATTGGAATTATTTGCCTGAAATATAACAAAAAGTTAGCGTTTAGTGGTTTCAATTTCGTTTTTTTTTTGAAGTTGGAAGTTGTTTTGCAAGGCTTAGAAAAGAACCTCGTTTTGGTCTGCATAGCAGTCAAAGATTTTGCCACAAGAATTGATCAGAGGCAGTGCTGTATGAAGCATTTTACACTTGGGGGAAAGCATTTAAGGGACATTTTTTTGTTCAGCTTAAGGGGCACTTTCTGAAACAAAAGGGTACTTTTGTTAGAACTGCAGAAGCCCCCAGTTCCAACACCTCTGGTCAGGAGTAATCTCTAATCAACACAGCAATTAGTTACTGTGTATGTGTCATGCAAAGGGCTCACAANGGTTTCAATTTCGTTTTTTTTTTGAAGTTGGAAGTTGTTTTGCAAGGCTTAGAAAAGAACCTCGTTTTGGTCTGCATAGCAGTCAAAGATTTTGCCACAAGAATTGATCAGAGGCAGTGCTGTATGAAGCATTTTACACTTGGGGGAAAGCATTTAAGGGACATTTTTTTGTTCAGCTTAAGGGGCACTTTCTGAAACAAAAGGGTACGTTTTGTTAGAATTGCAGAAGCCTCCAGTTCCAACATCTCTGATCAGGGGTAATCTCCCCCCTAATCAACACAGCAATTAGTTACTGTGTATGTGTCATGCAAAGGGCTCACAAACGCTTCCTCTGAAACATCATTACTAGCAGACATGAGCGTATGGGGAGAAAAATCTAAGGTGACTGCACAACAAAAAAGTCCATTGTTTACCAAAATTTTTGCCTGAGAAGGGCAAATTCTTGCCCGATTTGGAACTGACTTTCAAAAAATTTCCAACATGCCTCCTTGTGTGCTTATGTTAGTAAATTCACAAAAAATAAGGTAAACAAGGAAAACATTTGATGTCACCCCGAGAATAAGGCTGACAGGGCAAATGATTTTACATGGTTTTCAAGAACTGATTCTTCATGGATTTTAAGGATTTCTAGAGAGAAATAAACTATTTGTATACACTAGAAAATGTTAAAGATCTTTAGGTAATGATATGCCTAATGTACCTTCACTACAGTCAGAGGTGTGCATCCAAATTTCCTGTTTGTAGGAGAAAGCGTGCAGGTATGTCAGTTAGAAGAAAGTGGCTGCCTAAATCCGAGCTTTGCAAACATTCTTGTTAACCTTTACCTTTCACCAAAGTACGGAAAAATTTGCATGCGACCCGTCGGGAACTCACTTCCTACCTATGATTTTAGCCCCTTTACTTTACTTCTATGGTCACCTTTTAACACAATTTTTTCTTTTGTGTTCAGGTTAAATTTGCAGCTTACACATTGCTTATTCTGTTGATACTGGAGGCAAGTACAAAAACTCTTTATGTCTACAGAATTTGCTCTGTGAAAATGGCAGGGACTGATGCGAAGAATTAGCTTTTTTAGAAAAACACTTAAAATAGGCCTTTCTTTATAAATGTTATGATGTTTATTGCAACGTTATGTCTAAAAAGGTTAATTAAGCAATATTTAAGCATTATTAAGCACATTGTGTCAAAGCTGTGATATCATTTCATATTTAAAACATAAAACATATACAGGAGATCTTTCCATACCCCAGTCATAGCAAATGATGAATTTTGACTGATCTAGTTAATTTTACAAACACAGATATGATGTTTTGAATTTCATCACAGTCTGTTGCTGCTTTGGGCTTTAAAACCAGTAAAAGCTTCGAACTTCACTTTGTCTTGTAAATAGTGAAAGAGTTCTGTACAGGGAAACAATATATACAGTCCCATCTTTATAAGTTTTGCAGAACAGCCTGAGTGCATAAATCTATGAATAATAAATTTGTTGGCAGAAGGAGCATTGTATGTAGAGGCCATGCACTTCATTGAAATAGCAGAATTTTTCAAAAAACAAGTATTACAGGTTGATTATGAACTTAACAAACATTTGTGATTCATTTGAACAAGGTTGAATTGACCCAAATATTATCTGCAAAGCAAATTGTTTGCAAACTTGTGCCTCAGGGCGAGGTTTTGTGCTAACAAGTGGTCCACCATGCGAGTGGATACTATTTGTTTTACCCCAGCTATCTATTTACAGCTGATTTTTCAGAGCCTTGCCTAACACAGTGATTAGCTTTAGACATAGTGGACTTGATCTAGATTAGTTAATGTAATGATAAATGTAAAATTGTTGTAGCTTAAATGTAGTTAATTAAAGCCAAGCAAAGCAGATGTCATAAGCTTGCTTTATTCAAACCTTGTACCAATGCATACTTCTACAACATAGCCGCCTGGTTTTAATCTCATGTTTATTTATTTTTTTATTCTAACATTATTTTAACTACATGTATTGCCATGGACAGACACTCTGGTAACTTAATCACATACTGGCATGGTTTGAACTTGTTTACCATGCAAAGAACTTTCTGGAAATCAATGTTATGGATTATTTCTGCGCTGAAGAACTTACACATTTGTGAATTAGCTGTTGTTTATTGATTATCGTATGAGTGAAAATGATTTAGCAGCTTTCAAAGTGATTATCTAGTCAGCCTTTCGTATCAGAGGTTATCGTTAACCTGGCTGCATTCTTTAGGGGGGTAATGTTCTATTTTGCCCCTGGTTAATGTTAGGGTAATGGTGAAATTGATTATGTTCCCACTTATAGTACTTTGTGCATTGTAACCCAGCTAGAGGGATGCGGGGGTGGTAGAAATATTGCTCATTTTTGCCAGTTAGTACACAGACCTAATGCTGCATATTCCTTAATGTGGTCCTTTTTAGAAGCCTTTCTATACACTCACTGTATTAATTTCCTGAAAGAATGATAGCATTTATATTGTACAATGCTAGGATCTTATTACTAAGGGTTAGATTAGTTGAAAACAAACGCTGAGAAAACTAAGAGAGACTTTAGCACTAGAGTTCCTTGAAAGTGCATACTTTTGATGATCTTCCAAGGAAGTTCCATTTTACAGGGCATAATTTTTTCACTGTTTTATGAGGGAAAGATTTATTAGCTCCCTGTTGCCATGCATTGCCCGCTAGAGTTCATGTGAAAAACAGACCCTGACAATACAGAGGACACTAAATGGTTAGTTATGAGGCAGCAACGACTTATAGCCCCTTGCAAAGCTTGGACGTCGCACCCCCTGGGCCTCATACTCCGTATTGTTGAAGTTAAGTTTCATCAAATTAGGTTAATCATAGTTACCACATAGGCTGTTATTAAAAGTTACCTAGCGATAGTATTTTAGTTACTCCATTATTTCGTTTGACAGATAACTACACAATGTCATCTATATAGATCAAACTGTTAATATAGAAATTCTTGCATACAAGTGTTATCAATGTCATCCTTTACTTTTGGGTTTATAATCTTTGTTTTATCTGCTTCTGTTGGTCCTTGATGGTAGGAAAAGTACCAATCTTTCAAAGACATTGCACGATTCCGTACAGATATTGAGTCCTGTTAAATAAACAACTTGTACCCAAACATAAAGAATTTGCTGACTCATGGTTGTTTATGGCGCATCTAATTGGCTAACTTTCATGTCAAATTTTAACTGATAACATAAGATGGGTGCATTGTCCAACAGGAGATCATTGTCAGGAGCGACAATAGCTTGTGGAGCGACAATTGCCTGATCACATGGGTCACATGATCAAAACAGGTCTATTTCTCATGACCTTTAACGATGTACCTCATGCTCCCCTCAAGCCACTGATACCCTATTTCAAGTTAGACCCTTAGAAATTGGTGATCTTGGGACACAAAAGTCGATTACTTGAAAAATGATCAATTTTCAAAGGCAATTTTCAAAGATACCAATTTTTGGGCAAAAAGTAAGGCTGACCCCCTTGCTTTTTTTGCAAAATTAGGCCCTTTTCGAAAAGATCGATTTTTGGGCAAGAAGTAAGGCTAACCCCTTTGCTTTTTTGCAAAAATAGGCCCTTTTCGAAAAGACCGATTTATGGGCAAAAAGTAAAACTAACTGCTTTGCTTTTTTGCAAAATTAGGCCCTTTTCGAAAAGACCGATTTTTGGGCAAAAAGTAAGGCTAACCCCTTTGCTTTTTTGCAAAATTAGGCCCTTTTCGAAAAGACCGATTTTTGGGCAAAAAGTAAGGCTAACCCCTTTGCTTTTTTGCAAAATTAGGCCCTTTTCGAAAAGACCGATTTTTGGGCAAAAAGTAAGGCTAACCCCTTTGCTTTTTTGCAAAATTAGGCCCTTTTCGAAAAGACCGATTTTTGGGCAAAAAGTAAGGCTAACCCCTTTGCTTTTTTGCAAAATTAGGCCCTTTTCGAAAAGACCGATTTTTGGGCAAAAAGTAAGGCTAACCCCTTTGCTTTTTTGCAAAATTAGGCCCTTTTCGAAAAGACCGATTTTTGGGCAAAAAGTAAGGCTAACCCCTTTGCTTTTTTGCAAAATTAGGCCCTTTTCGAAAAGACCGATTTTTGGGCAAAAAGTAAGGCTAACCCCTTTGCTTTTTTGCAAAATTAGGCCCTTTTCGAAAAGACCGATTTTTGGGCAAAAAGTAAGGCTAACCCCTTTGCTTTTTTGCAAAATTAGGCCCTTTTCGAAAAGACCGATTTTTGGGCAAAAAGTAAGGCTAACCCCTTTGCTTTTTTGCAAAATTAGGCCCTTTTCGAAAAGACCGATTTTTGGGCAAAAAGTAAGGCTAACCCCTTTGCTTTTTTGCAAAATTAGGCCCTTTTCGAAAAGACCGATTTTTGGGCAAAAAGTAAGGCTAACCCCTTTGCTTTTTTGCAAAATTAGGCCCTTTTCGAAAAGACCGATTTTTGGGCAAAAAGTAAGGCTAACCCCTTTGCTTTTTTGCAAAATTAGGCCCTTTTCGAAAAGACCGATTTTTGGGCAAAAAGTAAGGCTAACCCCTTTGCTTTTTTGCAAAATTAGGCCCTTTTCGAAAAGACCGATTTTTGGGCAAAAAGTAAGGCTAACCCCTTTGCTTTTTTGCAAAATTAGGCCCTTTTCGAAAAGACCGATTTTTGGGCAAAAAGTAAGGCTAACCCCTTTGCTTTTTTGCAAAATTAGGCCCTTTTCGAAAAGACCGATTTTTGGGCAAAAAGTAAGGCTAACCCCTTTGCTTTTTTGCAAAATTAGGCCCTTTTCGAAAAGACCGATTTTTGGGCAAAAAGTAAGGCTAACCCCTTTGCTTTTTTGCAAAATTAGGCCCTTTTCGAAAAGACCGATTTTTGGGCAAAAAGTAAGGCTAACCCCTTTGCTTTTTTGCAAAATTAGGCCCTTTTCGAAAAGACCGATTTTTGGGCAAAAAGTAAGGCTAACCCCTTTGCTTTTTTGCAAAATTAGGCCCTTTTCGAAAAGACCGATTTTTGGGCAAAAAGTAAGGCTAACCCCTTTGCTTTTTTGCAAAATTAGGCCCTTTTCGAAAAGACCGATTTTTGGGCAAAAAGTAAGGCTAACCCCTTTGCTTTTTTGCAAAATTAGGCCCTTTTCGAAAAGACCGATTTTTGGGCAAAAAGTAAGGCTAACCCCTTTGCTTTTTTGCAAAATTAGGCCCTTTTCGAAAAGACCGATTTTTGGGCAAAAAGTAAGGCTAACCCCTTTGCTTTTTTGCAAAATTAGGCCCTTTTCGAAAAGACCGATTTTTGGGCAAAAAGTAAGGCTAACCCCTTTGCTTTTTTGCAAAATTAGGCCCTTTTCGAAAAGACCGATTTTTGGGCAAAAAGTAAGGCTAACCCCTTTGCTTTTTTGCAAAATTAGGCCCTTTTCGAAAAGACCGATTTTTGGGCAAAAAGTAAGGCTAACCCCTTTGCTTTTTTGCAAAATTAGGCCCTTTTCGAAAAGACCGATTTTTGGGCAAAAAGTAAGGCTAACCCCTTTGCTTTTTTGCAAAATTAGGCCCTTTTCGAAAAGACCGATTTTTGGGCAAAAAGTAAGGCTAACCCCTTTGCTTTTTTGCAAAATTAGGCCCTTTTCGAAAAGACCGATTTTTGGGCAAAAAGTAAGGCTAACCCCTTTGCTTTTTTGCAAAATTAGGCCCTTTTCGAAAAGACCGATTTTTGGGCAAAAAGTAAGGCTAACCCCTTTGCTTTTTTGCAAAATTAGGCCCTTTTCGAAAAGACCGATTTTTGGGCAAAAAGTAAGGCTAACCCCTTTGCTTTTTTGCAAAATTAGGCCCTTTTCGAAAAGACCGATTTTTGGGCAAAAAGTAAGGCTAACCCCTTTGCTTTTTTGCAAAATTAGGCCCTTTTCGAAAAGACCGATTTTTGGGCAAAAAGTAAGGCTAACCCCTTTGCTTTTTTGCAAAATTAGGCCCTTTTCGAAAAGACCGATTTTTGGGCAAAAAGTAAGGCTAACCCCTTTGCTTTTTTGCAAAATTAGGCCCTTTTCGAAAAGACCGATTTTTGGGCAAAAAGTAAGGCTAACCCCTTTGCCTATTGGAAAATTAGGCCCTTTTGGAAAGACCGATTTTTGGGCAAAAAGTAAGGCTAACCCTTTTGGTTTTTTTTACAAAAGTAGGATCTTTTCGAAAACACTCATTTTTTGGCAAAAAGTAAGGTCAATCTGTGTTTTCGAAAAGGGTCTATTTTTGCAAGAAAGCAAAGGGGTTAACATTACTTTTTGCCTAAAAATCGGTAATTCCGAAAAGGGCCTACCTTAGCAAAAAAGCAAAGGGGCTAAAAAGTGGGAATTGTTGGTGCTTTTGACTTTTAGCCAAATGGCAAGGGTATAGCCTTAAAACGAAATCCTTTGTGGAAGTCGATAGATGCGGCAAATTAATAAAATATTGCACTGTAGTTATACATCATATACATAATAAGATAATAGTAAAGTGCTTAATTTTTGTTGGTTGATCAAATACACTCCTAATGTTAAAACACTTCAGCTACTATAGAAATACGGCCAGACCTATGATCAAAGGTAAAGGCTATTATCACATAAATTGGTTTCAGGAACACATTTTGGCAATGGGAGGACCCTATTAACGAATTCCGTAGTGAGGAACAATTTCTAAAAGATTTGCTGGAACCCTAAACTATTTTTCCTATTTTCCCTAACTTCCCTTCAAGGGCCATTCGAATGGATAGGTTAACTTTTGGCTCGGTCAAGTCTTTTGAATACCCTAAAGGTCTTGAAAATCAGCTAATTAATCGCTAAAATATTTTAAAATGCTGAAAATATCTGAAAATATGAAGTGCCGAAGGTTTCGATTGAATATCTAGAAAAATTAGATCTTTACAGCAGATATTCAGGTAGTCCTTGCCGAACAACCGAATTTGCTGGATGAATAACCGACAAACTTGCAATATCCAAACGATAAATTTCGATAAAAATTAGAGCTTTTTAAATATATTAGACGAATTCTTCTGGCCTTATGAAGAACTGTCTGCCGGTTCTAAAGCATACAGTAAGGCCCCGCATTTAAGAAACCACTTTTTCACACCTTAGCCTAAAAAGGTTTCTTATATGATATTTTTCATTTTTTAGGCTGAAATTTTATTAACTTTCTAATTTGGAAAGTCCTGGAAAAGTAGGTTAGAACAGAAAAGGGTATTTAGAGATAGATTAGCCATGTGTATATTATCTATGATTGTCAAGAACAATAATCAACATTCAGATAAAATCTGTTAAATCAAAGACATCTTTGTAGCAATTTCTTAAGAGCCCTACATGCAGTGGAATACTCCCCAGACCGTCAGACCAAGACTTGGTGTTGATCAAAATACAAACTTCATGTTGGGCATGAGCCTCAAGAGTTTATTTCAGGTGGTATATTAAATGCGGAGCCTCACTGTAACTACAAATACTAGCACAAAAAATGTTAGATAGCTTCCATTCCATACGACTGGTTAACTGACGGGGAGATTTTTCACATCATACTATTATGTACTTAGTTTTGGGGACTCTTGAAAAGCCCTAAGGAATAAATGTTTAGAAACGTTACCTTCACAAAAGCTCTCTAAGAACCAAGGCACACTGTCATGACTGTGATTGGCTAGTTGTGACGTTGAAATCACTAACAAAAAACCTGGCCTAGCCTCTGTCTGAATTACAGAGCCTCCATGCTCTTGGATCATAATTTGTTTAGCCTGCGTGCAGACTCAACTCCTCGAGGAGTTGAGTCTGCACGGAGGCTAAATCTGTTTCGAGAATAAAGGGAGTTAGATAGTTACCTATCGTCTGCATGAATTTCAGTGTACAGCGAAATTACTGAAGCTTGCCTAATTCTATTCTTTTTTTATTGTCTTATTCACCCAATCAGTGCCACGACAGTGTGCCCTTAATGACACCTCGGAAACACTGACGGTAAGCTTCTAATGTATTTTTAAGGATCATTGGTCGCGTCTAGAAGTGTGCCATTAAGATCAAACTATATTTACAAAAGCAATACAACAAAGAAATTCATCTAATGATACAGTTACGGTGCCCCAATTACACCGTTGGTTAAGTCCCCTAAAACGTGATCACTTGCTACAATAAATGTTCCATTCTTTCACTCACTCTCTACAATCTAGGAAACACTTACAAATAAAATTAATGCCTGATTAAAATTATTGATTAAAATCATTAAAATACGGACAAAAATAAGCAAAGACCAAAATTAAGAAAATGCTTTATTAAAAGATTCTATTTGCAAACTCCCGTCTAAGTGCCCTTGCGTGAGGACATGTTAGGTGGGGCAATCTACCAGTACATTCAAAATCTTTGCCAGGGAGCTTTAATTTTCTTACAGAGGACAATATAATTTTTGGTGGGGTTTTTGAAAATTTGATGATAATGGTGATGATAATATTATCATTAGAATTGCATCATTGTAACTGTGTAGGCTTCACTTCTGAGCAAATTCATACCGAGAACATTCGCAACTTGTTCTTGTTCGGGTCTACATTTTGCTTCATTTTTTTAACCAGAGAATCACAGGGGGAAATGTCCCATGGCACTTAGACGAGGATTAAATTGCAGTGCCGTCATCTACAGCCTTATTCAGAAAACTAACAGCAAATCAAAAGTTTTCACAAACCTAACATAAAAGCAAAAATCAACATTAATCGACAGATGATCAATACTATTGTTAAGGTTGCTCTGGACCATAACTGACGTGCAAATCTTTACGTCGATCTAGTTGGCGCTATTTGGTTTAAAGCTCTTTACTAGTGGCACTTCCACCTATTTTTGCGTCTTGCGTTTGCTTGTTCTTTTTCTCTGAAAATTCTACTGACAAACTGACAAATGAGAAAATGGAATGACCGCCTACCTATCCAGCGAGAAATAACGTCTCAAAGCAATTTGCTCTGCGCGAAACAAGGCAGGTAACGGCTGGCTTTATGTGAAAGCACTATGTTGACGTTGTGATACTGCTGGGGTATTTGCATCTTGTGTTTGTTTCTAAGAAGCATCTGGAGGTAGTGTTTAGGAACATTTAAGCTTACTGAAGTAGTGCCCTAGTCCTCTCTCTCGATGTGACCACACCTCGCGACTCCCTTAGCCTGGAATTACAGATTTGGGACTCTCCTTACTTTTGACAGCGGGCTTGACAGGGCAGCAGGGACTCGAACCACTAACCTTCAGATGGCCTGTCAAGCAAGATTTCGTAGCTCAGCTAATTACTCTTAACATAATGACTTTGAATTGTAAAGCAGAATGCCTTGATTTTATATCTACTTTTCCAGAACATTTCTATAGGCTCCCATAAATAAAAATACGCTTAGGCATTTTGAAAATTTATGATGATAAATCTAGCGCTTCAATATTATTTTGGTGATCCAAACATGAGCTCGATTTGAAATGTGCAACAATCATTCCAGTAGCACGCTGGTCATGTCAGTATTATATGCAAAGCTAATAAAATATATCAATAATGTGCAACATATAAAACTTACTCTTTGAAATATACCAAAGTTGTATATATGTGGTTCACTTAAATGTACTTATATATCTATCAATCAAAGTTTTGTTTTCGTGAAATTCAATGAAATGTTTTCCCCAAATATAACACGAAATACACGTATTTTTGTTTACAAGAAACTAAGAATTTGAGCCAGTACTGAAAGGTTCTTAAATTATCAGATTTTGAGTACTCGTAGTTTCTTACGAGTTTCTTAAATTTTCCATAACAATCTTCATATTTAATTCCCGTGCCATCTTGAACATTTGGAAGGAAAATTTTTGACGCCTTTCCAATGTTTAGACATTCACAGTCTTAAGTTAGATATTCCCAGTACTAGAGTGTCTTAATTTTTCTGCAATCTGAGAGTTGAGTTTCTTATGAGCAATTTCTTGTAAAAAATACGTGTATGCCAATAAAAAGTGTAAGAAATATCTCTAGCATCTAAATGTAGCAATCAAGAGACCATCTAGCATATCTCTAGCATCTATAACTTAATCAAACAAGATCTGTACTGGATCACTTCTTAGAAGCTTGCAAAGGATTTTCTACGTCAAATTTTGCTTAATGAAATGAGCGAAATGCTCGACTTTAATTTGTGCTTTGAGTGCTCTTATGTGCACACAAACCCACACACACATGTGCTCTGCCAAGAAACACACTTTACTTTCCAAGGACCAGTTTTTAACCAACGTATGGTGGAGGGGCATGACCCTGTCCGCTGTATCTTTGAATAAGAAAAACAGAGAAACATTAAATGTGATGAAGTTTTGCAAATACAGAACGTGAAATTCAGATGGAGCAGCATGCATAAGTTCTTTCTATTTGGATTCGACTGATTTCCTGTTTCAAAAGCGAAACAGAATCATTAAAGGGAATGTAAGCATATTAAAGTGGCTCAAGCCTCGGCTCAAGCCACTTACTGTCAAATTCTAGCCTATCAGAGATCAGTATTTCCTGTTGACATAGATCAGTTACCCAAATATGGTGTGGCACGTGTTACGGCCTGTTGTCTTGGTAAGGTTATTTTATCAAAGGCTTACATATGCTTAGATTCCCTTTAAAAGAGTTGCAATAGATACATCTCTCAAAAGTTGTCACACCGTGCGCAATAACAAATATATAACGTACTCACCGACCGAACGTGTGTTTTTCGTGTCAATCAATTCTTTCTGTGCAATGTGTTCTGTCTTCGCCACCTTAACTGACTGCGCATGGTGCTTCGCAGTGGACTGTTTTGTCACAGGAGAACAATTCTTCTTTCTTTTTCCTTCGCTTTCCCCTTGTTGAACATGGGGGAAAGCGAAGGAAAAAGAACGAATAATTGTGACAAAACAGTCCACTGCGAAGCACCATGCGCAGTCAGTTAAGGTGGCGACGACAGAACACATTGCATATAAATATTGACACAAAAAACACACGTTTGGTCGATGAGTACATAATATGTTTCCTATTGCGCATGGTCACACTTAACATCAAGCCTACCCCTGTTTTAAGTCAAATCATCAGAGTTTACACATCATAGATGGATTTTTAAGATGGGATACCAGGATGTGATAAGTTTGAAAAGTTCTCTCTTTTTTAATCAAGCTAAATGTACTGCTTTTAGTTTAGCTATTATCAAGCTATAGTTTAAACTATTTTTAATATACTGAATGATGATTGTCTGCAGTTAAAGGGAAGTAGCTATGTCCACTAGCTGCTAGGAATAGGTTAAGGAAACGATGGCAAAATTATTTATTTTTTAACTAACCAATCAAACGGCATGTGTCAAAATTACAAAATATTTCTATTGACATTACAGCCCTGAAGAAGTCCTGCATGGCAGGACGAAATATTGGCAAAAAATAAATTCATCATATTTGCTGTTGTTTTTTGTCGCATTGCGAAGTTTCTGCCTTTAAACTTATTCATTTTTTCGTCACTGCAAGCATCTTCGGATCCGACAATCGACGCTGGTATCGTGGCCTTTACATTTCAAAATATTTCTAACTTGGCCAGGGCTAGCTTTTAACCATGTCACTTCCCTGTAACCTATAAAAGTAACCTTATTTAAAGGAAAAAGGCGACAACACTTTGTCCCTATCTTTGTTGATGACCAGAGATAATCCTGTGTTGCCTTGCCTTCTGCCTCTTTACTTCTTTGTTTACAAAATTCGATCCACTAGGACAACAAATCAGTCCCTTATTTTAAAAATTACTTCATTAACCACATGTTTTGGTTTAACCTTGTCACAGCAAAAAACTAACCATTTCAAGAAATATTTAAAGAGTTTAAATTTCAAAATAAACTTAAATATTTTAATCAACGCTGTTTGATGAAAGTGAGAACATTTAAAAAGTAATTTAATATCTAATTACTTACGATTATAGTCTTTTATCTCAAGGATATAATGGGACGACGGCATTCTTTGATCTACTTAATCAAAGATATAAAGTGTTTGAAAAACTTTCATAAATTTAAACGTATTAGGCATGTGCGTGTTAAAGAGCCATTCTCACCCAGGATCCTTTGCAGGCACGTTACAATTTCAAACTGCCTGAAAATTGTTAAAGAGCAATTGTTACAATTTCAAACTGTCTGAAAATCAAAATTGGCTAAAGTGGAAAATCTGAATTCACACTGAAGTAGGAAGAAAAGAAGCTAAAATGGTAGAAAAGTGTGACTTTTGTTGACTTTCCATCTGTTCAACTGTGGTTCAACTGCTAACAGTGGCGATCCACATTTCCTAGGCCTAATTTGGTTTTCAGATAGTCTGAAATTACAGCGTGCCCGCAAAGGACCATGGGTAACAATGGCTCGTTAAGTGTATGGTGTGATAGTCTTTTAAGAGATTTCTATTTGATAAATTAAGTGAATCAAATTATAGATCCTTTATCAATTAGAATGGTTATTTATTTTCATACTCTATCATTAGTCACAGCAATGCAGGCTTTCGAAAATTAAGCTTGGACACAATGCAACAAAAGGCAAAACTTCAGGACAAAGCCTTGTCCAAAAATCTATTTGTACAAAATACAGAGTTGTCCGAGTCACACTGAAAATGTTTGCACGTACATGCGCAATGTGATCTGAATTACAACAATAGGAATCAAAGCAAGAAACTGAATCTCAATCATAATAGAAAAAATTTAATATAAAAATGCTACTTTTTTCAAAAAATTATATTTCTAAAAAATTAAAGTTATATTCATATTTCCAGCCAATATTAAAGTCTGTCTCAAGTTCAATGTCACATGAAATTTGCTGAAACGCAAAATCACTCAAGTAAATCACTTTAACTGCTGTTATTCGCGGGCATTTTCGCGTAACATCAAAGTTGAGACAAACTATCAAAGGGTGAACAAGTATAAAAGTCGTCATCTTCCAAGTCTGTATAAAAGTCACTCAAACTGTCCTGGATTACACGTCGATGTCTGCTGATATGATTAAAAGAGAATTTAAATTAAAAAAGAATTTAAATTAAAAAAGAATTTAAATTAAAACGGCCGAAACTGATGATATTATCGAACTGAAATGGAGTCAAAAGACCAATTTGCACATTCAAAGTTAAAAACAAATATACCGTAAAACTCTATTTAGCTCCCTCTGCTCTTTTATCACCCACCCCCTCCTGTTAAGCCCGTTCTTCTCAGCCAGAATTTTAGATAAGCCCCCTCCTCAATGATGTTAAATGCCAGAGGTTACCAAATATTTCCATTTATTTAGGTTTGGGATAAAAACTGTGTCGAATTTGTGTATTTGATAAGCCTTCCCTCTCTAATAAGCCCCCTCTGGAGTTTCCATATTCAAAGAAGCCCCCCCCCCTCCCCCCGGAGGTGTAGTAGAGCTTCTACGGTATTAATAACAATTAGCACGTACACACAAGTAATTAAAGAAAATCAAAAAGACAGTCAGCGACTTATTTTTTCTTTGGTCTTCTACTTTACCAACTTTTGGATTTCATTTGAGACATGATAGGGGCCTATCCCAAACTTTATAAAGGTGTTTAACATTCATAAATCTAAAACCTGATGTGATTTTGCTCAAATATAAAAAAAAAACTCAAAGACAAAATTCACCCACTAAAATTAGTATTTGGGCAAAAACTAGGAAAATAAAAAACAGAGACCAAAATATGGTGAAACGTGAAATTTGGAAAGTAGATTTGCTGGGAATTCCACTTTTCAATCATTCAGATTTTGTATATACAACATACAAGGGGGCGACATTTTCATTAAAAGTACTTATTTCTAAAGAAAACTACTTACTTCTAAAGAAAAGAGGATCAAACAGGAGTATATTACATGATAGTATTATAAAAAAGGATTTAATAGCTTACGAGCTCATTCCTTTCTTTAAAATTTACAAAACATATATAAAATCTTAATTAAAGAAGTCAAAAACATTTTACAGATCAATACACTTCATACGTGTATCGTTGTTATATTATTTCGCAAAAGATAGTCGTTTACAGCTTTAATTACGCTATCAGTACAGGATACATTGAACAAATAGAATTTTTCTATGGGCACATGTGTCGAACAATAAACTGTTCTTGAGCCAAAGATAAAATATTGAATATTATCATTAAGTGTTTTTGTTTACTTTAGCTTATGTACGTTCATACGTCATTGTTTCATAAACAACAATAACAAACACAATGGTGCAGATGGTCTAACGCCGTAAATAATAATAAGCTCTTTGAGAACCTATAGACTGAAAGTTAGATTTCTACTTAATTACACATCAATTTTGAGGAATCTTCTCTGGAAATTTTGCTGGCTTTCAAACTGTTGTGCATTATCAAGTGTCCCAAAATGATGTAATCGGTAAAGTCTTGATCGAAGGACATCTTTCTACATTTTGTAGAAATCAGCCCAATCTTCGCATGTAACCAACGATGATCGAAGCTCAGATGCAAATAAGTCGAACTTTCCCAATAAAATTCGATTCTGAGGAGCAAATTGGTCTTTTGGTGACAGAATTTATGTTTAGGGAAAATTTATTGAATGCACGATTGGTTGATTGATCGACTCAGTGAATGATTGGTTGATTGATTGATTGATTCAGTGTATGATTGGTTGATTGCTCGATCGATTCAATGTATGAATGGTTGATTAATTGATTGATTTATTGATTGATTGATTGATTAATTGATTAATTGTATGGTCGGCTCTGGTTAATGGTAAGAAGTAATCAAAGTTATGTTTTTAGGAATTAACTGTTTAAATTCTGGCAAAGAATAAAAGCATCAATGAACTGAGGAGTTGTTATCGGAACTTTTAAAACATTTATTATGAGATGAAAGGAACCTTCAGGTGGGTAAGGACTTACTTTATGTGTAAGGAATGGTGTTAGAAGGAGCAACAAGGTTTTACGTTTTGTGTTTCTGCTGATGTTATGAGACAGAATCAAAGTGGTGAAATGTTGTCTGGGAAAGTGATATTAGAATGCCATTTGAATTTAGAATGCAGTTTATTACGCATTAAAAAGACTTTGCCCAAGAAAGCAGCGGATGTGGACCTTTGGGATTAATCTTGTTATCAACAGAGTAAAATCTTGTTGACTATTGATGAATTATAAACTGCTACAAAATAAAATTCCAAATGAGCAAATTCTTAAAATTAATTTGAAAATGCAGACATTGAAACAATAAACTTCCAAGTATAAGCCAGTAACTACCGTATGAAAGCATTCTACCATTGATGGTTAAATTCTTGTGCAGCTAGTTACAAACGGGTTTCAAATTAATGAACTAAGATAGTTAGATGGCGATGCTGTGAACAAAGCAGGGAAGATTAAAAAGGAATTTAAAATGAAAGATTACTTACTGTTTGGTTTAAGGTTATGAATCTAGCATTCTTGATAGATAATGGGTATCTCTGAGTGTTTCATGAAGTTAAAACGCATCTCATTATGAAAAACTTGTGCATGAATTAATCAGAATGATGTGGTAGAAATTAGACTTTTTTTAACCTGGATTTTTAAGAAAATATTGACGTTTATGTTGAATGAAAGTGAGGACAGTTGAGCACCCTAGTATGTCTAATTTTGCAGGAACAACACACGATTTACAAGTGAAGTGCAAAAATCAATGGTGTCAGGAAATAAACAACAGAAATGATAGAAAGAGGTGTGTGATGAGCGTGACGGTGCGTTATGATGTAGTTACCTTGGATTGACAGCTCCATGGTTGTGTCTAAGTGCATGCTGCGATAATCTATCGAAAAACAATCATCCATCAAGCGGCCTGCAATTCGTACTCTTCAATGCTACTAAAATTCCTAGCTCACTCTCGATATCTTTTGCGAAGAGTTCTCCTTCACACCATCGTATGGCTTCATGCACTACGTTTGTGCGGAGATTCCCCTATTTCTATCACTCTTCTGGTATTTAGTTTTACGCCACTTCACAACCTAAACTTTTCTCTGTCAGTAATAATTGCTTGGATGTTTCCTTTGGCTCTCACTTATTTTTAAAAACTGTTCTAGTCCTCAATTTGGTATCCTTTCATCTCCCTCAGGACAGAAGGATCCTCTTGGTATTCTCTAGAGTATGCAGTGCATCTTAAACATTTACGGCCGTACAATGTCTTGATGATAAACGTAGAAGAGAAAGAAATGGCAGAAATGTCAAGCATAACCTGCAAATGCGTCAAAACTTTAACCTTTCGAAGTTCTGTGTAGATGATACAATCTTAGGAGCACCTACATGTTAAAACATGTTATTGTTGTTGACATGCATAGCGTGGTATTATGAAGGAAAGACTAATAGCTATTAGTGGATGTGAGCGTTTAATGTGTTCATGACGATGCATATTAATGTTAATTCTGTTTCAATTTTCAGCTTAGCTATGGTGTTGTTAAATCAATAGAAAGGTTAGCTTTGATCTCAATTTGTAAGGAAGAATGTTGCAGTGATGTTGGTAAGTGGTAGGGTTAGAAGTAGTTAGAGTTAGTTATGNCAAAACTTTAACCTTTCGAAGTTCTGTGTAGATGATACAATCTTAGGAGCACCTACATGTTAAAACATGTTATTGTTGTTGACATGCATAGCGTGGTATTATGAAGGAAAGACTAATAGCTATTAGTGGATGTGAGCGTTTAATGTGTTCATGACGATGCATATTAATGTTAATTCTGTTTCAATTTTCAGCTTAGCTATGGTGTTGTTAAATCAATAGAAAGGTTAGCTTTGATCTCAATTTGTAAGGAAGAATGTTGCAGTGATGTTGGTAAGTGGTAGGGTTAGAAGTAGTTAGAGTTAGTTATGTAAAATGAGATGATAAAACGATACTAAGGTTCATCATGATTAAGCGACAGGGGAAATAAACTGTACCGTTTAACTGATGAGAATTTCTTATAAACTATTTGTGACTGCGTCAAAGCAAATGGGTATCAACAACACCGGGCAAGAAGCTAACATAAAGTTACCAAAATATAAGTGTAGTTTGGAAAGAATTGTAGAGATGCCATGTAATTAGGTAAACTATCAAACAAGACTTAATTTTGAGAGCAGTTTGTTTTTATAAAATGAGAGTATCACCGTGGGTGAATAGTTCACATGAAGAAAAAAGTTATGGGATGGTATCATAGAAAATGGTGGGATGCTGCAGCCGATCAAGTGCGACCATTTCAAGTTTGTAAGATGCTACTTTCGAATACATAAGCATCTATGAAGTTAGGGAAGAGGAAACTCCTCAGAAAGAAATGAAAGTTATGAATAATCAGCTGTATAAATGAGTTACTGTAAATGCAAGTTATTAGTAGCTAAATGAAATAATTACTCTAATAAGGGCCCAACACGCTCAATTAAATTCCGCTTTTTGAATACCGAGCATAATTTACATGTTGCGTGCATAGATTATCTAAGCTATTCAGAAGGAGGGGGTTCAATCCATCTCAATGAAGCATAGGTTCCAAATCTTTAAAAAGGCCGGTGTAAAATTGAGTGACCTATTTGTTGGAGCTGAATGACTTCAAAGAAACTTTAGCTATTTCTCTATAATTCTACCGTTGGACTTTTCTGAAATCTTTAATTGTTTCAGAATTAGAGTGTTTTTCTTCCTTTTCAAGAATTCAAGAAAAATTTTCAAAAAAACTTAAAACCATCGTAATTTCTAAACCGTTTAACGTAACATGAAGTAATTTCGAAGAGAACTATAGTTTATGGATGCCTACAATATGGTATCAAGTAAAAGTCTGTCACGCATCTGGTTTATGATTTAGAAATTTGATGACGTCACATCCTAAAATGAGCTGAAATGTAAAGTACGCTATAATTTTGAAAAATATTCAAAATTTCTGGAAAGTCCAACGGTAGAATTATAGGTAAGTATCTAAAGTTTCTTTCAAGCCATTCAATCAGAAGAAATAGATCATTGAATTTTACACCCTCCTTTTTACGCTGAGTTAAAGATTTGGAACCTATGCTTCTCAATAATTATATACTCCAGTAAAACAGTAGTGAATTTCATAGCAGGGCGCCTATTAGAGTAATCATTATTATTATCTGCAAAACGTTACCTTTTTTTTATCATAAAATGCATGATACAACATATTCTGTTATGATGAAGTAACTCTGAAAAGGTTGAACAATTCCAAGAAATAAACCTTTAGGTAAGAGAAAGGGTAGCCTGCGCACAGCCTCTGCTCCTCCTCAGAAAAAATCTAATTTTCCTTTGAGGAGGAGTCCAGGCTGCACACAAGCTACAGAAAGGGTTCACTTACTCGTGTAATGGGATCTTTGCTGGTTGTTCCATTTCATATCCTGGGTATCTGAAATAAAAAATAGAAATTGTTTCGAATAATTTGATCTTCTCTGGGATGAAAAAGGTAACTCGTCTGACTGTAGACATTTTCCTGCATCTTTTCATTTGCTAATGCTAAACAAAGGCACAACAGACTAAATCGGCTAAGGTTTGTTTACACCAATTTGAAGTCATGTGATCAATCTCTTGATAAAACATCTTCTGATTTCTCTAACATATTTCATGCCATGCAAAGTTGTGCCATGAGTGCAAAATATAGCATAATACTGAAACTTCCCAACAGTATGGTCACATGACTTGAAATGGGTGAAACAAACCTTACCCGATTTGGTCTATTTACGTAATTCTTAGCTTTTCTATTTGGGAGCTTTAAATCCTCTCAATTCAATTCGATTCGATTCAATTCTAATCATCTAATACGCGTACATCCTGATGCAAGGTTACCAGCGACAAAAAACCTTTTCCATGCAACCCAGGAGATGCATGGCTTACCCAGCCTAGGTTGTGAACGTGATGAAGAAACATTAAAACATTAAAACGAATAAATTTTACTCAAAATTAAATCAAAATTCAAAAACTGATCATATTAATAATTTCAGTTTCAAATATTTTTAACAGACGGAAGCAAGAAAAAAAACTTTTACTTGTGATGAGCTAACATGTTTATCAAAAGAGACATTTGAACGACGATATCCACTTTGGTAGCTACCAATTATACAAAGGTGCAGATCGCTATCGATCCCTGAATTTAGGACTCATTGACAGTCGAACAAATTCGTCACTTCACATTCTAGGCCTGCAAGATCATGACTAATCTCGCCACGCAAGGTTGCTGATAACATAGTCCAACACACATCAAAGACTTCACAGTCCACTGATGTGACATTCAAACCCACAATGAACAGCTCTCGCTTGCTTTAAAATTCTCGCGAAGCCAATAATAAAACTTATTAATTCTGTGCGCTGTTACCAAAACGTTTTATTGATTGAATCTGTATGTAGTATCGCACTGACTCCTTCTCTGTTCTTAAAGGTAATGGGGTCATGTAAGTACAGGGACTTTGCTATATTCACATGATATTTCATGTGATTATTTAAACGTTGTTTTAAAAAAGATAGCCACCTCTAATATAAGCAGACTGATGACTTGCTTGCGGTTGCGATTCCAGAGCTGAACCCGAAGTCTCACAGCAGGCAGCCTCGTTGTGAAATTTAAATTCTAGTTGTGCATGTGATCAGTTAAATTCTACCAATCACAGTGCGCTCTTCGAGGCTCTTCGTCAGCATCGCGTCAGCAAATTTTGACAAGAGTGTATACGCAGCTGTACTTACATGGACACATTACCTTTAAAGGTTGCCCATATATTCAGATATCGTTTTGTGCAATATCATGTTGGACTGATCTTTGAATTAGTTGACGGAGATAAAAAGCTAGCTCATGAGCTGCATATGCAAGTTTAAAAAGTGTCTCTTATGATTCTGACACGTATGTGGGCATTGTTTTACTTGAGAAACAATAGCATGCGTGGGCGTTTTTTGTCTTCTCCTATCTATAGATTAACCCCACTAGCTATGAGTGAAGCTTTTGTCATCAATGTGACCCAAAACTTCAAATTTGTCAAAAATTTCTTTAAAATATAGTGCTAATCGATTTCACAAGGCATTTTGAAGTTTTCCCTTCTTTGTTTTGGCAAAAGTTTATTGCAAGCGTCTACCTCTCCGAACAAGTTGCATGTTATTGATGGTATCTCATCACTAATTGCCCAAATGATTGTTAATGTTCCCTTGCTATCTACAACCCCAGACATCTCAATGTACGTTTTCATGATTATCTCTCATCGCATTCCATCACAGTAAAATACCCCCTTTGTAATCTTAGCAAGATTTATTTTAGCTGAAGCGATATAGATTCTCTTCAGCTTGTTCTTAGGCAGCTGTTGCCTAAACCACTCCGAAGAATGTCATAATAAAATCGCTTTTGCAAAAGAGTTTCTGTGAAATTGCTATCAAACAGTTATAGCGGCACTGCTCCGAAGTGTTATTCATAGATCGCGCCAATTTACAGCCTGTTTTATGCTAAGAAGATAGAATTGCAGAAAATTCAATAAAGACTTTGAGAGACTGATGTTAGATATGATTTTAAGAGAACTAATAAGATCAGACATGTTCTAACTTCAATACTTTAATTAATTGGTCCAATTCAGTTCAGACTTTGAACATTACATTAGTCAAAATTCAGTCTAGAACTTCTGTTCACTGTGCCATTACTGCTTTGATCAACTCTGCATACTTAATAGAACCATTAGTATCTTCACCAGGTGTGACAATATCTGTCACTTGTTCCTCAGTCATCCTGTCACCAACATTCATCAAAATGTGCCTCAATTCGGCTGCAGATATATACCCAGTTGAATCTCGATCTAATGTCTTCAGGCCTTCCACCATATCGTCGTACCCTACCCAAGGCTTTGCTTTGACCATCTGTTGATAAATCCCATAGAATGTCTCGAAGTCGAGCCGTTTTCCTTTCAATTCACTATCTGCTAGGATTTTATCAACCTCTTGCGTGACTGGATTTAGGCCACAGGAGCGAAGAACATTGCAAATTGAACTGTCCTCCACTTTTCCATCACCCTTTCGATCAAAAAGATTGAAACAATCGATGATTTCTTCGCTAATTTCATCATTGACAACCTCTTCCTCGGCCATGATGCGATCTTTCTTGCGATACGAAAAACTTTATCGTAGTCCTTCCTCAGGCCAGTTATTTCGTGATCTCCTGTTTCTACCACAACAAAGCTCAGGACCACGCCAAATTAACAACCTTATGCCAACGCCGATCTTTTCAACTGTCCTCAAAAACTATGCACACACCCTTTTTCTCCTGTGTAGCCTTCACAATCAACGCAGAAAAAAACAGAAAATCTTCCATCCCGATCAAAAAATGCTTTGTTCTTGAATAAAATCCTTAACCCTTAATCTTTCGCTCCCTTTTAGCTATGATCTGTTAATTTCTCTTGGACACACCGTTTTATCAGTTACCCTGAGCTCGTTTATGATAGAATGACTGAGATCTTAAAAATCACAACAGTATTTGACCAGTCAAGAGGATTCCTGACATTAAATTCTTTTTGTCAACGTCTTATTAATTCCAGCAAAACAAATTCTTCTCCTAGTTAAAGAGGATTTAAAACCTTTATACCGAATATTCTTTCATATTTTATAACTGTTGTTTTATTTCCGCAACTAAGAAAATCGCTACATGGGGATTTGATACACAATCCACCAACCTTAGAGCTCAATCTAATCCGAACTATCTTCATAAAACTATCAAATAAGTTGGCGGTATCCTATGTGAATCTTAATCCGCATTATTGTGGCAGCTAATGCTCAATTCAATTCAATTTTCTTTTGAACAATCGATTTGAAATTAACTCATCTGCAATTTTGCGATTAATGTAAATAAAAAAGTTGTGTGAAGCAAATAATTGAAAGCAAGAGAAACTTACGGATCAAAGCCTTCTTTATTTTTCATTCTACGTAGGAATTTGGCAAGTTTCACTCCAAATATGATAGCGAATGGGAAGAAGAGCAGGCACCATCCCATCGCAAACCAGAATCCATTCTGAAAAAGAAGACACAAATTAAATAATGATCCTTGAAAGTTAAAATCTCAAGACAGGTATTCAGGACGAAAGTTCTCATGAACCAACGCTTGAGTGACGTTTTCAGCCATGGTTAAATCGTTGAAACTTTATAATTTCGTTAACAAAATTTTTCCAATTCAAAAGATAATTTGACTACGGAAATTTTCAATCTACATATAAATTTTACAGCCTTCATGGTACAAGAAAATTATATCTGGTACAATCAGAAATCTAACACACCTTTGAAAGTAGAGATAAAATTGACCATACTAAGCTTACATTGTCAAATTCTTATCAAATTCTTATCATTAAATGCAAAACCGTAATTAGCAATATGAGGCAATTGTTTTTATTGCACAGGAAATTTCTCTCTAACCTGTACAAAATACTTTAGCAGACAAATTGTCTAAAAGGGATGTTACATTTAAGAAACCACCAGAAAGAAACTTTGAGACTCACACCCAACATAAAACTTGTCGTATTTTGATTGGTGAAATAAAAATGTATTAAATCCTTGACAGACCTTGACAAATATGTGCAAAAATTTTACAGGAACTTATTAATACTTCTCTCAAAACTCTAAGCTAAATTTTAACTGATTTTCATGACAATCATTCTGTTTTAACCTATATTCCCAGGACTTTCCAGAAACGAAATTAGAAACTGAAGAAACTTTCAGCTTGCAAAATGAAAAGTGCCATAGATATAGGAAAAATCTTACTCTCAGGTGTAAAAAATGGTTTATAAATGCGGGGCCTTACTGTTTTGAATGGTGAGTTCTTACCGCAGGATAAAAGCTGAAAGGGTTTGAAGGCAATAGGGGTACACATCAACGCATCAGAATACAAAAAAGAGCTTTGTTGGAAACTTACAAAGTTGTACATCACTCCTTTACACAGAAAAGTGTTGACAAGTCCATCATAAACATTAGCAAATGGCTTGCAATCTCCAATATTCTTGTTTAACTGTTAAGAGATGAAAAACAACTATAAGACTGTCCTTTAACAATAAAAATAATTATCTTTAAGTCAGGGTTGGGGTATCAATCAAAATCAAACATCAATTTCAATAAAAAAAATTTTTCCTTATCACTCTAAGCTATTTTGAATCGTTTCAATGCGAGTTTCCTAGAACTATAATATCGATAAATAGCACGAAGCATAATTTCAATAAATTCCACAGACTTCTTCAGTTTACTACACATTCTATCTCTGTCTGTATCAAACTTAGCGTGCGACTTGCTGATGAGCATTTACGTTGATGGTTATTGTAGGTTGCGGATTTCTGAGTTCCACTGAACGANTGTCCTTTAACAATAAAAATAATTACCTTTAAGTCAGGGTTGGGGTATCAATCAAAATCAAACATCAATTTCAATAAAAACAATTTTTCCTTATCACTCTAAGCTATTTTCAATCGTTTCAATGTGAGTTTCATAAATCTACCGGGTGACCAAGAAAAAAGTGACCCAACGCAATCTGTTATAGAATACTAAGTAAGTGGCCGATTGAAATGCTTCAAACGTTGTCCTGTCGCTAAAAGACCAGCCTATGTTATGAATATTTTTCGCAATTTTTTTCGGCACGGTAAATTTCCAAAATTAAGGATTTCGAGGAAAAGGGCATGCCTGAAATTTCAAAAAGTCGTCAAAAACAGGGGATCGATTTACAGCCATTTCAAATCTTCAAAACAACGAGAAGCGTGTTTCATTTTAGCCTGAGAATAGGCAACCCATTCGGAAGTCTTCAAAGCAATTTTATAGTCCCTAGGTACCTAAAGATATTCCTAGGCTGAAATGAAGCACGCTTCTCGTTGTTTTGGAGATCTGAAATGGCTTTAAATTGATCCCCTGTTTTGGATGACTTTTTGAGCATTTCAAGCCTGCCCTTTTCCTCAAAATCCTTAATTTGGAAAGTTTACCGTGCCCAAAAATTTGCAAAAACTACTCATAATGTAGGCTAGTCTTTTAACGACAGAACAACGTTTGAAATATTTCAATCGGCCACTTACTCTCTTTTCTATAACAGATATCGTTGGGTCACTTTTTTCTGGGTCACCCGGTATAATATCGACAAATAGCATGAAGCACAATTTCAATAAATTCCACAAATTTCTTCAGTTTACTACACATTCGATATCTGTGCCTGTATCAAACTTAGCATGCGACTTGCTGATGAGCATTTACGTTGATGGTTATTGTAGGTTGCGGATTTCTGAGTTCCACTCAACGAATTTATATTCACGAGAAGCGACCTCTCTCATAGACTTATGAAGATGAGTCCCTTGTATCCCTGCGGTAAACCTTGCTCAACAGGGACTCATAATGAAAGTATGAAAAAGCTGACCCTGTAATATGCATTCATCAGTCGAATTATGACGGAATCACGGCCTCGAATCTCGAATCGCGGCCTCTAATCTCGAATCTCGTCCGAATGTCATCAGTTGCTCAATCGAATCGAAAGTTCCATCATATTTGCCGTCAGGATAGTAATTTACAAATCTCGAAATCTGACTGGTACTCTAGGTAGTCGAGAGTTTGGGCCTGAATAGGGCCAGGCTATTCAGAGTAATATTATGAGTCTCAGTTGACCGAAGCGCCATCATCAAGTCAAAGAGCACATGGAAACAAGATACTTCAGGTCATAAGTCTACGTCTCTCAGGCTGGAGCTTGAGCAAAAAAGTTTGCAAAAATTCGCCAAAAACAGAAGTTTGACGACTTGCGATAAGATTGAAGCATTTTCTTAAAAAGCCAGGATGCACTGGAGGAGTACCAATAACATTTCGCTAGTGGGTTTTGCATTAGCATGGGCATAGTTTTTATTTCACAATGGAGCAATATCAAAGACAGAGAAGGCAAGAATACTAAAAGTGGCCACATACCTCACTCAGTGTATGTGCTACAAACTGATCTGGCCATCCAATAACCCGTTTTGCGTAATCCTTTACCAACTGAAAATATAAAATTGAGCTTATCAAGATGGAAGGAGAATCACAAGAATTAAACAAGGAGAAATTAATTTAATTCACAAATATTACAAACTTCATTTGCAGAAACATCCTTTTCATCACTTCTGTCCTTCGACAATATCTCGCTTTATGAAGCCCGTTAAAAGGAGGGAATAAAGTGTTTCCTCGTTCCATCGCTATTTTACTGTTTTTTCCTTTCTTCGTGGTCTGACAAATTACAAAATCTGTCAATTTGTTCACCATAAAAATGATTTCACACAAATGTATTCCCTTGTTTCCAGATCATTTTCATTTGGGTTCTCTTCTTCCCAACTCAAACATGCTAATTTAGTACGAATGGCTGATTTCAAATGCAGTATGCTGTAAGAGCAAAATTAACACATTTTTGCAGTTAAAGATTAGGAAACAGATTTTGCTAGAACAATGCAGGCCTAGGAGCACTTGTAGTGATGCCATGAGGTAAGGAAGGAGATTCCCATAAGATGCATTTATTAAGAATGACAAAAATAAGCTGTTAGAACACCTATGTAACTGTCTTACCAATTTCCTGTACGTGAAATACACCATGCTTGATAGATAATTGATAGATAAATGATTAATAGATAATTGAATTAATGTGCTTAAGCTCGTTATCATTGGAAAGACGATAGGTTGAGCTTTCCGATGGTACATATCACATCTGTTCAAATCTTATCATTTTTTAACAATTTTCAATTAGAGTTGGGTTGCGCTTTTTCTGAGACACTCTGTAGAAATTTCTACTCATTTCTAAAAATCCAGTGCACGTGCACAGCCATAATTCTCAAGTATTTCTGGACACTTTGATATCTTTCAAACAATGACATCTTTGTGAGGACTGTTCTATTCTTTAACGATGCTGTAGTTGGTTTTTTCTCTTTTTTTGTCAACGCTAAAGCTATGCAACAAATACGTCATATGGTGCCATTCATAGAGGGAAAAGACGCAACGTCATCTGGTTCCCTCTATAAATGGCACTTACACTCTATTGAACTACATTGCCACGCTAGCAAACGCAAGGAAAGGATATGATTGTTTGGTGGCGATTTGCCTCAAAATGTTTCGATCAAGTCAATTCTGCGAATCTAATAATTTTGAGTGCGGTAAGACACGTTCAGAGCGCTTGATATTCTCAAATCTTTGATAGGAAAATGCACCATCATCTGAGAATAACCTTAAATCCTGAGTTAATGAAATCCATTTATGAATTTCTTTAACAATGCCAGTTGGTAGGAAAGCAGTTTTAACATGGAAGGCCGAGCAAATAGAAGATTTTCTGACAGTAATGTATTTAAATCATAAGAAATTTGAAATAAAGTGACGTAATTTTCTAAATTACTTACAGTTTTTATATCCCCATTTGCACCAGTCTTCATATATGTGTCGGCTTTGGTTATCTCATTCAAAACAGCTTGAGCCATGGCCTAAAAAGGAGGCAAAAATGATGGTAAACAATAAAGAATAAATGCGCCTTTGCACAACAAGGACAGATTTTGCAAGACAATAGCACGAGTTGGTTTTGAATTGACACCTCAATTCAAAGCAATTATCAATCGCAGACAAAGGAAATTCTCTCAACAATAAATTCAAAACAAACAAAGCCAAAAAAGTTTCTCTAAAACCCAGGAAGCTGGCTCACTCGTTGTGCATTCCAGAAGTTGTTTTCACCATGTCCATTTCGTTCACCGTGCTTCAAATAAAGGTGCTGTTCCGCAGTGGTGCAATCTTCATATTTTGCAGCCAGAAGAGTCCGGTGGACAGCGTTCGATCCCAGGTACAGATCCACCACTAGAGCGCCATAACAAGGGGTCGCGGGCTTGATTGGGTCCCAGCGCTTGGCGCTAAAAAACACAGCTTTACTGGACTAGATAAGCATTGCTTTTTCCAGGGCGTACAAATCAGTAAGTATTTAGTTTTAGCTGATTTGTCATAGGGTTCAAAGCTTTCAAATCTTTCAAAAGGTCGATGTAAAATTATATTATATTTTTCTTTGAATTGGATTGCTTGAAAGGAACTTATGGTACTTTGCTGTAAATCTGCCGTGGAAATTTTATGATATCTTTATTTTTTTCAAAAAGGCGGCAATGTGATAATTTTTGAAAAAATTCATGGAAAATTTTGAAAAAATTTAAATCATTGTAAATCCTAAACTAATAGAGGAAACATTACATAACCTTCAAGAAAATCATAGTTTATGGAGGTCTACAATATGGTGGCAAGCAGAAATCTGTAGCTTTTGTAGTTGAGGATTTAAAAATTTGATGACGTCATAGCCTCAAATTTAATAAATGCCGCCATATTGAAACTAATCAAGATACCAATAAATTGCCGCGGCAGATTTACAGTAAAAAGCCCTAAGTTCCTTCCAAGCTATTTATTTCAAAGAAAACGGCAACAGAATTTTACACCGACCTTTTAAAGATTTGAGCCCTATGTTGATTTGTGAATAAATATCATCATCATCATCATCACTTCGCTCAAACAGACCTGTAACAAACAATAAAACCTTACGGGTTGTATTTCATGTAAAAAGAAAATAGAAACCAAGTTACCGGTAATCCCACTGCTTTATTTTGCAAATTCTGGACGTCCTTCTTCAATTGATTCTGAAAATAAAGTCAGATATCTTTATGTTTCTTTATAAAGACTGTAACATGTTATAACTCATTACGAAGCATCACGCAAATGAAATGTTCGGTTACTCTTCTATCAGTTCGTTATTGTTTTGTTTGGCGATTTGGGACAATAGACCTTTTAGCTATTCTACAAAAGAACCTGGATCGAGCGTTATTTTTATAAATTTTGATACGCAACGTTCGATCGAGTGGCTTTAGAGCTTCTATCACTATTGTACACATTCGAAAATTCTACAAAATGTAGCAAAATGTTGTTCGATTCTGATTCTTTTCAGAATAGCTAAAAGGTCTATTTCATTTGGCTTTATCATGACCAGCATCATTTAGAGGAAAAATAAAATATAGGACGGATAAGGAAAAATATTAGAATAATAATTCCGTTGCGGAGAGTTGAGGCTGCAGGCAGGCTAATATATCGGTCAATAAACAAATAGGCAGAAAAACAAGACGCATGAGTCCTCCTGATCACAACCAAAATAGGTTTGAAATCTTTACAGTCTTGGTGTAAAATTCCGTGATCCATCTCTTTGAACTGAATGACTTGAAAGAAACTTTAGCTGCTTATCTATAATAGATCTTTTTACTTCTTAAAAAAGAGGTATGGATCGAGCGTCCAAATCTGGTAAAGTTTGGAAAGGAAAACGAAAGAACGACCCCCGTTCTCAGTGCATGCAGTCCTAGCTGTGGTATGAAGTTGCTTCGGTCTCAAAACTTTGCAGAGAGTTTGTTATCGACTACTTTGTGCAAAATGAGTTAGCCATGGTTTAGTTTACACACACGCAAGTGTTATTGGTGCTTTTGCAGAGTTACAAAATGAAACTACTTTTGGACTATTCAGAATCAGAAATCTTGAACTTTTTCGAAATACAGCATCTCTCATATTTCAATTCATTTGAGCAAGTGATGTTATTTTGATATATTTTTATTTACATTAAAGAACGCTGTATTAGGCCTCTATACAAATTTTTGAATAAGCTGAAGGGGTATTGTGTATCAATAATAAATAATAACAATAAATGAATGAATGTCATCAAATTTGTTTGAAAGATCCTATACCGTAAAAGCTCTATCAAGCCTCCGGGGGGGCTTATTTAATTTCGGACACTCCAGAGGGGTGCTTAAAAGAGAGTGGGCTTATTCACAAAATCAAATGACAGGGATTTACATGATAGCTTTTGAGTCTTTTACGCCATATTTTGCGGATTCAACATAAGATTGTATGGGTCAAATACATAAATTCGACACACTTTTATCTCAAATCTTATCAAAACTAACATGCAAATTTAATAGCTCAAAAATGGAAAATCATTGGTAACCTCTGGAATTTAATGTAAGTGGGAGGGGGCTTAAAAGAGAGGGGGGCTTATTCAAAATTTTGGCTCAGAGAGGAGGGGCTTACTACAGAGGGGAGATTTCAGAAGAGTCCAACAGTGGAATTATAACAGAGCAGTTAAGAGCTTTTTCCAAGTCATTCAATTTAAGGAATTCGGCTATGGAAGTGTACACCGAATTTTTTCAATATTTGGAACCTACGTTTACACAATCTGATGCTGGCCTGCTTTGTTTAGCTTGTGATTATAGAAAAAAATGATAAGCATGCAAATATTGCATTAGATACTGTCTATGAAAACCTTCATTTTCTGAGCACCTGACAGAAAACGTCTGCTAAACCTAAAGTAATGATGACTTACACTTTTGGCTGTAATGTTGACAATGTTTCCATTTTGTATTTCTGTCAAATTACCAGCCACATATTCCAACTTGGTCGCAACGCTCTGAAAAGAAGAATGTTTTTGATGAGTGGACTATTAAATGCTTTAAATTACAAAATACAACAAAATACAGGAAAGGGCTTTGAGAATTACATACAAGGATACTTAATCTACTTTTAGTAAGCTATTACTGAAGGACTGTGCAATTACTATTCATGCAAAAAACTTGCAAATACTTATGATGAGATGTACAAAAACTAGAAGTGACCAGAACCCTTCATTTATGCAGGAAATCTACAATTTGCATAACAATAATAAATTTATTCAACCAAGAGTGAGATCTGTCAACAGCGGGACAGAAAGCGTCCGATTTAAAGGTCCGCAACTGTAGCAAACGTTACCACAACAATTCGCAATTCAGAATCCCTTCGTGAGTTTTAAATAAAGACAAAACATTGGTACGGAGAAAGTTGTCCATGCAAATTATGCCGCATTTTTATTCTAAATTTAGGCTTTTTATGATAACTATTTTTAGATATCTACTTTTATATTGCCTTTATGCTTTTATACTGTATTTTTTGATGACTTGTAAATCCAATATTAAAGTTTTAAGGTTGGAATTAATTAGCTAATTACTTTTAGATATCATTGTATTCTTATCTAACGATAAAGAAATTGATAAAAATAATTCAAAGTTCATAATTATTGCTATTGATAGACTGCTGGACGCTATGACTACGACTCATGGACTTTCACATTGAAAATAAGGACGAAATTGTTTCCCCCAATTTCATATCCGATATGGAAACCATAGCAACCCTGTATGAAAAACCGAGTGCTCCATGCAATGGCGTATGGGCCTAAGTTATCGGCTCAAGCCTCCAATGATAAAACGCCTCAAAATTCAAGTTTTCAGTGACGTTAGCAATGAATAAAAGCCACAAGTATCCAGATGAATGTTTCCTCAATCCAAGAATCAACAAACCTTTCACTTTCAACAAGAATGTCCTCACTTTAAAGGCCATTTAGCTTCCGTGAGCTTTATCACAGCAATAAAAATTTCCAACCGCCGAAGGTTGCCATGACCAATGTCATAGCAATCGTAAAAGAGGTTCACAGGAGCCGTGGCCTTTTAAATGGGGAGTGTTTTTTATCTACTCACCAGGTATTAGTTAATTAATCAGCCATTTTTTGTAGTATTTTCGTCTGAAAATGATCACGACAACGAGAACTGACTGTTTCAATCTATTAAGAAATAAGTCATCAAGTTACCTTTGCTTTTGAAGAGTTAAGGCTTTTCATCTCATTTGCCAGATTTGTTAAGTTATTTGCCATCTCTGTCAAGCTAACTTTGACAAGACTTTTTTTGAGCTGAAAAGGAAAGAAGGAATCCATTGAATAGAAACTACCTCAAAGACGCTCGCTAACCACGAGGCATTGCACGCTGCCGCTGTCCGAAACTGTCAGGATGCCCGAAAAATAATTAGCCTCCCTACTTATAACAAACTCTCATAGAGTTTCTTGTATTTCAATCGATACTGGGTCCTGGTTTGATTGTCTGGGGGCATTCCACTTCATGCAGTGTCCATAAGAAATTGCTACTAAGATATTTTACATTCAACAGGTTTTTACCAAAATTTTAATTGATGTTCTTGACGATCATTGATAACATACACACCGGGCTAATATATCTATAAACTAGCTGTTATGTAAGTTAGTTTAGCTCCAAGATTGACAAGTTTGCCTTACACGCATTCTATGCGTTGTAGCCTATTTTTCCAAGACTTTCCAGAAAAAGAAATTAGAAACTTAAGAAACTTTCAGCCTAAAAAATGAAAAGTATCATAGATATAAGAAACATTTTAGGCTTAAGTATGAAAAAATGGTTTGTTAAATGTACTGAACTTGATTCCTGATTGAATCATGATTGGTTTATTGAATTATGATTAATTGAACGATTAAGCGATCAACACATACCTCATCAAAGAACGATCCAAAACTGATACTACCAACATTGCTTTTTGTCAGGTCGGTCAATGATTTGTTCACGTTTTCAGTCAAAATTGACTGATCAACAAGACTGATATTGATTTTATCCAAAGTAGCATCAATGTTGACCAACTAAGA